>JAEMWC010000021.1:2232500-2357500 GCA_016490735.1 Pachyseris speciosa
ACTTTCGCGTTGTACAAAAGGTCAAATTCACCTTTCGCGTCATTATGGAGTGTTATTCCCAAGCCAATCATACTTACGCTTTTCCACTATGTCAATCAAAAAGACCATGCGGTCTTATCTTCACATCTGTAGTTCACTTCAACTTCTTTGGCCTCTCAGAGTGTTGTGAAAAATTTGTAGTTTGAATTCTTCACTTTGAATTCTTCGCATTGATTCGCCCAATTCAGAGTTTCAGTTTATTCTGTTTTTTTTTTTTGTCATGAGTTTACGTTTAAGATTTACGTACATTACTTCGGGTCCAAGCATAATGCCGCTAATTCGACGTGGTCGAAGATGTCGCAGAACTAACCGACTATTGGGTTCAGCAGCTGAGAAACTTTTGCAGACAAAGGAACATTGCTTTCTCTGGCAACAGGACAGCAACATTGATCAGCAACTTTGGCTGACGATATTTACGGTGGCACCTTCGGTGCTGAAAGAGGAGTATCCTCTTTTTTCTAAAGGACCCCAAACCAACAGTGTCTCATCTGGGGCTGAACGTCGAGGCACTTGCTATGCCTTTAATCGTAGTGGGTGGTGTCACAGGAACCTCTGTAGCTTTAAACATGTCTGTAACCGATGTGCAGGGGCACACCCAGGACGTGACTGCCCCGCATCCCCAGGGAAACCACGAGAGGCTAGAGATAGGGACCGAGACAAGACAAGGGATGGAGACAGGGATACCCTTAAGTCGAACCCCTTCCTAATAAAATAAGGCATTTACTGGGTCCTTGACCACTGCTATTAATGTAAATAGCCTAGAAAGAATACTCATTGACCACCTCGACCGTTTATTTGTTTCCCCTTTATGTAACAGTCTTAAGCATGGTGCTGATATCGGATATAAGGAGGCCCGGGTTCTCAGGTTTTCCGGGAACTTACCGACTGCATTAGATCAGCCTGATGTAGTCACAGCTAATTTAATGAAAGAAGTTGCCTTGGGTCGTGTGGCTGGTCCTTTCCCTACTCCCTCCCCCTCCTTTTCCCAAATTTTCAGGTTTCCCCCAATCGGGCTAGTTCCTAAGAAGCATTCCAACAAATTTCGGACCATTTTCCATAATTCCTTTCTTTAGTCGGGGGTTACTAGCATTAACCATTGCATTTCGAAGGAGGATTTCAGCTTGCAGTACATAACCATTGATAATGCCATTGAAGGAATCTTATGCTTGGGACAAGGTTCCTATCTCACAAAGACAGACATTGAGTCTGCTTTTCGCTTAATCCCTGTTCACTCTTCCGATTACGAGCTGTTTGGTATCTACTGGCAAGGCTCTTATCGCTATGACAAGGTTCTCCCATTTGGATTACGAAGCGCCCCCTTCCTATTTAACCAGCTTTCAGAGACTATTAAATGGATCCTGCTTAATAAGTGCTCTATCTTTTTCGTTTGCCGCATTCTTGATGACTTCTTAGTTATTGAGCCTGCCTCTGACTCCCCTTCTCCCAGCCATGGCCGCAAACAGAGCTTGTCAAGGATGTTACTCACCCTTAGGAACTTGTGCATCCCAACTGCTGCAGACAAAACGCAAGGGCCAAGGGCCCTATACTTGCCTAGAATTTATGGGAATTATCCTGAACTCTGTTAGGATGGAAGCCGGCCTTTCATATGAAAAAGTGGAACGCACTTAGCCCTCCTTGACTAGTTTTAAATCTAGAAAGTCCTGTACCCTAAGAGAGTTGCAGGCTCTCATTGGTACGCTAAACTTTGCTTTTAGGGTTGTTCCCCAGGACGGCTATTTCTGCAGCGCATGATTGAGTTAACCCGTAAAGCTTTTCAACCTCATCACCATATCAAGGTAAGTTCTGGCATTTTAAAGGACCTCAATATGTGGCAAGAGTTTATCTCAGCTTGGAATAGTGCTAGCTTTTTTCTTGACAACTTCTTGGGTCAACTCAGATTCTTTGCACCTGTATACTGATGCCTCAGGCTCCATAGGTTTTGGCGGTATCTTTGCCTCTCAGTGGTTTAATGGTAAATGGAGAACTCACCAACAACTCGGGCAGCCTGGTATTAGCATTGCATGGCAAGAGCTTCTTGCTTTGGTGGTAGCTTGCCATTTGTGGGGCTCAACTTTCTCCAATAAGTGCGTCTTGTTTTTCTGTGACAACAAGTCTGTTGTAGAAGTTGTGAATTCCAAGCGGTTTCGCATCCCTAGGGTAATGGACTTGATCCACCACCTGACCCTTCTGACACTCAAGTACAATTTTTACTTGAAGGTCAGCCACATCGAGGGCAAAAGGAATGAAATAGCTGATTCACTTTCTCGCTTTCAGATGGAGAGCTTTTACACACGCAGACTTATATGCATGTCCCATACCGCAGGAACTCTGGGAGATTTAGATGAGGACATCAACCACTATTTTAATCTCTACATTGCTGCCTCCACTGAGCAGACCTATTCCTCCGCTAAAAAAAGATTTTTGGATTTCTGTGCTCTTTACCGCCCAACTTCTGGAAGATGTTTGCCAGCTGATGAAGATAACCTTTTAAAGTACGCTGCCTTTCTAGCCAGGTCAATCAAATACTTATATATAAAAGGCTACCTCGCCTCTGTGCGCCATTTCCACATTCGCCGTGGCTTTGTGCTCGACCTTAACAAATGTCTTCGCCTACAGCTTATTTGCAGAGGAATCAAACAGTCACAGGGTACTCACCTAACTAGAGTTTGCTTACCAATTACCATGAAACACCTTATGCTTTTCCACTCTCTGTTAGCAATCTCTTTTTCTTCGCCTTGGGGAACTGACTTGCAATACCAAATTCTCCCCGGAAGAACATTTGTTCCCAGACGATATAACTTTCCTGCCCTCCTGGGAGCATCTAGATCACACGTCAGTTCGCATTAAAATGCATGTTTTCAGGCAAAGTTTTTCCGGCAGCGTCCCGTAAATTGTATGCGCTACAACGATTCAATTTAAATTGTTTCTCTCCTTTTTTCGGAGAAAGTGAAACACAGTAACTGGATAACCTTAAAGGTTGGTTTCCATATGACCGCGGACGATCGCGGATCGCAGATCGCAAAAAGTACTGCGACCGTCTGCGACCATATGGAATCACACCTCTTCGATCGTCTGCGATCCTGCGATCACGATCGCAGACGATTGCAGAAGATAGAACCATGTTCTATCTGCTGCGATCGTCTGCGATTGTTTGTGATCTCTTTCGATTCTCCGATCATATGGAAACCAACGTTCTGCGATCTGCGATCAAAACCTATCCCATAATATTTGTAATTCCCACAACGCGCGTGTAAATTTGACATTTTCGCTAACCAAAATGTATGGCTACAGTCGGCTCTGCGATCGTTAGCGATCGTCTGCAATTATATCGAAACAGCTCTCTTTGCGATCGTTTGCGATCATATGGAAACCAAGCTTAACTAATAAAGTGAAAAAAAGTTGTAGAAAGATTTTTGATATTTGGTTACCAGGAATACTCCAATAGACCCTAAAGTCTGTTTTTAATGGGTCTTAAAACTCGTGACTCAGTCAGAATTGGAGTAATTTGGATCTCTATTAAGTACGTGTAAATCAGAAGGTTTGTGGACTATCAAAAATGCCTTCTATCTTCAAGTATTCAAGGTTTTCTTAACTCTGTCATTGCGTCGTTGCCCTCTAATCGGTGTCGTCGGAAAGGAAAGAAATTTGTCCTTAAGTGATTCGAGTTTAAACCTCGAAAGTCCAGGAGGGCGGGGAGGGAGGTTTTTATAGGCACCTGCCCATTTCAGTCGCTGTTTGTTTATCTTTGAGACATATTTGCTGATATAGGAGATATTAATCGACAAGTGAGGGTTGATATGATCTATGAAGAAAATTTAGCTTTTAAGTTGAAAACTGGAAAGTAAAGTACACCTATTATTTAGTTCCTGTGTCTTATTTTCTATTTTCCTGTCATGTTATATGCCCTATACATATATTCCATTAGAAAAGAGCCGCCCGTATCAAGAAAAGCGGCTCACATTCGCGAACAATAGGTGTTGTTATAGTTGATCGTTTGTTACCCAGTATGGTCAAAAACGATTTAGGCTAAAACAATAACTTATAACACGCGAGGAAAATTCAAAATTTCTTATTACTATTCACGCGGGATACTTGAATCTTTGGCGAGACCGAAGTAAGGAGCGATTTGCACCCTAGGGGAGGGACAAAGTTATAATTGGCACGATGAAACCAACAACGAGGCATACTCCAGCTGAGTTGATCGGGTAAATGCGCTTCGTTCTGCGCAAGCAGAAGTTTTGCTTGTGACGCACACTCTGGCCGAGTTAACTGGATATCAGCAAAGCACTTTATCCGAGTGCCTCAACAATTCCACAGGCTGAGTTCTCGCACTCTTAACGCGCTTCATTTTCAGAGAAATTCGTTCAAATCTTGCGCCACACAAATTATTGTTACGTAAATAAATTGTTCTCTTAATTCGTTTCACAGGCGCAGGTGAAAGTTTGTCTGGGTGGGAACCGCCAGGAAGAAAAAATGAAACTAGCGAGGCGCTTAACTTCTTTCAACAACCGCTTTGGTTATGATCTTGGGAAGGAGCGGCTTTTTCAGGCGATGGACGAAGAAATAGATATAGCCGAAGCGCTTGGTTTGTGTGCTGTGGCGATCTAGAGGGCAACAAAGAAACGAAATGCTGATTAACAACTAAGTTGGGGTGAAATGCGTCCCAGTTAGGTCATCCCGTTTTTATACCAGACGCATTTAACATCTGAGACGTTGAATGATTGTAATATTGTCACCCTTATTACCGCATATAACTCCTTTTTTTGTTGTGTCAATCGTGGGAAGGGTTTTTTCTCGGACTAGAAAGTCTTTGAGCGATTTGTCCTTCCGATAAGCGACAACTGGGGTGTTAGAAAATGTCTGACATGAGGTGGCAGTGTTTCATAAGAATCTTTTTAAGATTCGGTGAAGCCGGGTTGTATGTAGTAAGTAGTGGCAAAATTTCGTCTGATGTCTTAGTTTTCGTTTGTAAAGCCTCTGTCCTTGATGAGAAATTAACTTCAGCCATTATGGTTGTGATGAACTCAGGAGGAAAGCCTCGGTCGAGTAATCGGGATTGAAAATCCCGTTTGAATGACTGAGTATGTTCTCAAAAGACGCAATGTCTCTCCTTTAATGAATCCCTTCTTAGCACTGAGAGGGTGATATGAGAAGAAATGCGTATATTGGAAAGTTTCTATAGGCTTGAACTGTGTTTGGACATCAAGTAGATTGCCGTTAACGAACGCAAGCCTTTGAAAACTTCAGTGTCGAGGAAACCAAAACGTTCAGGCGACATTTCCCAAGTAAACTTGATTGTTGAGTGGAAGTTATTTGCGAATACAACAAAATTGTTGATTTCGTTTTCGTTTATGGTCCACACTGAAAACATGTCGTCTATGAAACTAAAAGGTCGCGCGGGGGTTGCGCATGTAGAGTCAGTAAAAGAGACAATTTGATACAATGCAAACTCTCGTTTTATTTTCACGTTTAGGAAATACATTCATGTTAGTTGTAAGCTCATTTAGTTTTGCTTTGATAGGACAGTATTCGTTACTACGCGGCTTGGTTTGTCTGGTAGCTTTCTGTTTGGAGTTGGCCCTGGAAATTGATCTGCTGGAGGCTGAGTGGGTTCTCCTTTCTGTTTGCTTACGTTTGGTTTGGTCAGGAAGCAGGGTAGTGAGGTGTGATTTAAGGGGGTCTTCCACTCAAGACCACCTTTTTCTCCAAAATCCAACTAACTCAGTAGCAATCACCATCATGCAACTCATTGACATGAATGATGAAAAACGCAACGATGAATGAGTCTCTTGTTGCCATAGCAACAGAACAAGCTTTGTCAGATGTCTTTAATAGTGAGGCAAGAAACATTTTTTTTTTACAAATTATGTATGTATTGATCTATGCTGTGAACCTAAACTTGTGGACTGATTCTGGTTATTTGCAGAGAGGAAAATCTTCAAAGCTTCACTTTGCCAAAAATGGGTATTTTCTGCCTATATCTACCACTGGTCTTTCAAATGTTATGAAAGATCAATTTGACGGATTGGCTTTATTTTGGTTCACTGCATAGAAGGTTTGTCTACCTCAAATTTGATCGCTAAAAAGCTGATAAAAGTAAAATCATAGAAAGTGAATAATTGTTGCCACCAACAAACTCCATGCCAGTTTCAAACTTCAAACCTGCATAGGGTCACGAAAAAAATTCGCTGTGGTCAGGTTTTGCCATCTTCTCCAGAAATATCAGTGCAAAAGTGTTTTCTACACATGAAGCAAAGGGAAAAAATCAAACAGGCTTGAAAATGCACTTCTCAAGCAAAGTAATAGCATAGAGATAGAATGTAAACAACATATCAGCTCAAAACTAGTGCAAGAAGTAAATGAAAATCTTACCTCGCAAACGAGCAGTCTGGACAAATCGTCTTTCGACCATTCTCGGAGACCCAGGGGCAGATAGTCGGGACGGGACAAAGCTTCGGGACGAGCGAAAGTTTACAAGACAGTCGGGAGAGCCCCTGGGAACATTTCTTTATCGGACTAGTTCCAGAAACCATGGAAATACAGTTTCCTGATTGGGCGGAAATTTTCTGGCAAGGAATTTTTTTCTGCCCAATCGGGGATCAGCTTATATATCGCACACCTTTCGTGGCTTCTTATACCGAGGGTAAAACGTTCAATCTGCCTTCAGCCATATTTTCGATCGCTGTATCGACACTTCGAGGAACGTTATGGTGGAAAGGGGCCCACAAAACTCAGATATCGACAAATTCAACTTCTACTCAAGCAAAAATCACTATTAAGGAACTAGAAAAATCAAGATGAAGACCGACCGCAGGCATCGTAAACTTCACGCGACGAACAGCATGTAACTCGGTCTCTTTCTATGGTTAGGATCATTGTTGTTTGGTTTGGGCTTTTTTCTCTGGTTTACGTACGAGCAGTGGGCCGATCCTGAAACTCTTCGGGGCGATGAAATTTCTGTTGCACGGGCCAGACAAGTTTGCTGATCGGGCGAGAAGCACGCAGCTCGGCGGTTTAATATTTTGCTCACGAAATCGAACCTTGCAATCGACCGTCTCAGCTCAATTTCGAGCGAGACCACGAAAATGCCTTAGAGAAAGATGTTTTGGTTTTCATATTTTTGACTGGTATCTGTTGGCCAATATGCTTTTCTTCCCAAGGTGTGCATAAAAATATGCAGATTGCCTTGCAGTTGTGATAATTGTGTTGTACTGTACATGCAAGATGCATGGTAATTTGTACAAGCTTTCCATGCTTGTGCAAATTACCATGCATCTTGCATGTACAGTACAACACAATTAGCAATTAAAAAATTAGCGAATTAAAGAACACTACACACAAACCATCCTCATAACCTGAATACACTCAAATGAGAACATTTAATAGCTTCTCAGTAAGATATCCCCTTTTAGATAAAGTGGAAACAAAAAAAATCAATAAAATAACAATAAAATAAAACTAGTAGGGATTGTTATTTCATTTATTTTTTGTTTGTTCAGAAGTTTTCTTGATAGTAAGATGTAACTTTAAATTCAAGTTTCCAATGTAATCTGTTTGGATATTGTAGTGATTATTTCTCACAAGCCTTATGGCCTCAGAGTTGTTATTAGGTTTTAGAGTAGCTGACTGGAATCTAACAGGTGGCTTTTTTATGAGAATTTAAACAGCCTTCAAAAAAACGTTGGAAACTTTTCATTGAAAAGCAGGTGGATCAAAGTTTAAAGAAGCCACTTTGTAGCCAGTTGCCAGCACTTCAGGAGAAGCCTAACTTGTACTAAATGAATTTCCAATGAGTATACCAAAGGTGAAATTACACCCTCAGTTTCAGAGGGGGGTACAAAAATAATTTCAATTATTCTTAAAATTTAATTGTCCATCTGTTATCTGTTGGTCTTTCACTTTGCTTTTCTACAGCGGCCCAAAAGGGTCAATCACAAATCAGTTTACCAAAACAAAAATCAGTTTCCCATAACACAAAACAGTTTCTCAAAATACAAACAATTTCCCGAAACACAAGTCAGTTTACCATCATCATTCACTGAAACACCTGTAATTGCCCTCCTTTGCAGCCGTTGTTTTTGTCGGTCCTATTCTCCCTCCCCACCAATGTCTGCTAAACTGAGCCGGACATTCCATTCCAGGAACTGACAAATCACATTGCAGCTTTTAAATTTCGGTGGCTAAGGTACCATGGCCTCTTCACGGCCGTTGTTTTTGTCTGTTCTATTCTCCCTCCTGATTGGATACTCAGACACAATGGGAATGGAATGTTCTGCTCGGTTCAGCAGACGTTAGTGGGGAGGGAGGATAGGACCGACACAAACAACAGCTGCGAAGGAGGCTAACCTGTAATAGGCTAATCATAGTAAGTGCACTGCACAAGATGTTCAGCAATACCATATCACACTGCCTAATGCATACATCACTTTATACATCACTTTATTTACCCTCGGATTTTAGAGTAGCTTGTGCAGCTAATATCTCCAAGCATTTAACCATCAGATGAGAGATAGACCACCAAACAAGGAACTACGTCCCCTACTCTTTTCGAGCAGTGTGTGAGTTCTTTTACGTCCCAAGAATCAATTGTGAAGAGTTGTGAACCTAATTCTTAGGAGCTATGAAAGCCCTGTAATGCTACAAAAGGTATCAGGTCAATACCATACCCCAATTACCATGCAAAACATCTGCCACAAATCTGATAAGGTCACAAGAATTATGCTAACTCTACCAATACATAACACATGCCATTTTCCATTCCTTTCCCTCCAAAACACTGGAGTAGTTCCTATTCGAGTCTTATCTATAACCAAGGTAATCACCTATTTCAAAAGCATAATCTGAACTCACATCAACGTCAAAATGGCATCTGTATGTGAGAGAATGTCAGAGTATTGGGAAACTGATTTTGATTTGATAAATTGGTTTGTGATTTCGGCCTCCGTACTTTTCCACAGAAAAGCAGTCTTCAAGCCCAATGACCTTAACCACTTAACCTGGTCTTTCATGATTGTCATAATATAAGTGGATGGAGAGACAACCACGACTACGGGTTAATTATTTTAAACTGGATTTTCTCAGGCCATTTCAAGGTCTCTCTCGAAATTGAGCTGGGCTGAGCTGAGACGCGACTTCGAGTCGATTGTAAGCAGTGGACGGTTCGATTTCGTGAGCAAAACAAAATTCAACGGCTGCGTTTCACTCACCCGATCGGTAAACTTGCCTGGCCTGTGTAACAGAAATTCCATCGCCCCGAAAAGTTTCAGGAGCGGCCCACTGCCTGTGAGTACACCAGATAAAAACAAAAGCTCATACCAAACAACAACAATTGTGGCCGAGTTGTCAACAATTCTTCGCGTGAAGTTTACGATACCTGCGATCGGTCTTCACCTTGATTATTCTAGTTCCTTAATAGTGATTTTTGCTTGAGTAGAAGTTGAATTTGTCGATATCTGAGTTTTGTGGGCCCTTTCCACCATAACTTTCTTCGAAGTGTCGATACAGCGATCGAAAATATGGCTGAGAGCAGATTGAACGTTTTACCCTCGGTATAAGAAGCCACGAAAGGTGTGCGATATATAAGCTGATCCCCGATTGGGCAGAAAAAAATTCCTTGCCAGAAAATTTCCGCCCAATCAGGAAACTGTATTTCCATGGCTTCTGCAACTAGTCCGATAAAGAAATGTTCCCAGGGGCTCTCCCGACTGTCTTGTAAACTTTCGCTCGTCCCGAATCTTCGTCCCAACCCGACCCTCTGCCCCTGGGTCTCCGAGGATGTCTTTCGACTGGATCCTTTATTAAGAGAGTAAACATTACAAAACAGTTCTTCTGCTTCCAAATGAATGAGGACGTTTGGGGAAAAAAAGGCAAAAAAGAGCTTTCTCAGCTCCCTTTTTATCAGCAACCTCAACCAAGCAGCCAAGCAGCAAGATGCTAACCCCGCTGCATTCTGGGAGATTCCACATATCTTTGAGCGGGAAAGGCTCCTCCAAAACAGTTAACTAAATTCTTCGAAGTCTCTGACCAGGCTTCAATCTTGCACCAATGGTTGTCCAGGCACCTTCAACTTTCAATGAAACTTCCACCAGTGAAGATTCTAGCCTGGTGAGACAAGGCTCATTTGCTCTCAGGCCCCTTGTCCACGAGCAACAAACTGTCAGCAGATTGAAGCGAGCGTTCGAACAAAGTTTGTTGTATTCACAGTGCCAATAAGCGGTTCTTTGGAATTGGCAAGGTTTAAACCTTCTCAGCCCTTGATGATAAGCTCCGGCACCAGCAAATGACCCAAAATACAGTAATTTAGGGCAATTTTGACACTTTCCATGGTAAATTCTGCTAATGATTCGGCCGACCAGAGAGTGAGTTCAAATAAGCCGAGTATAGCCACGTGGCCAGCAATTATTTGACAAGATACATGCGTAACGATACCCGGTCTTCCATCAAAATCTTTGGAGAAATAGGAGTTTTAATACCCCCCAACCCCGAACTCACCCTTAGCAAAAAAACTCATGGTTTCCCCATATGGTCTTCAGTGGAAGACCGCCTTAACAGTATTTTGACAACTTTCTGTCATATTTTGAGGCATTTACATGCATTTGATCTTCTAGACCCCCTCAAGTTTGAATTTCTGCCTTCAATAAATTCTAAAGTTTCAAAAAGCCATACCGATACAGCTTAAAGAATGCAAGTTTCTTCCTTTGTTGTTTTCAGTTTGTTTGAATTTTTTCTGATTTTCATCCAAAATGCGGCTCATAGCACAGGTTTTTCTCGAATTTGACTTTTCACATTGTCGTACATAGAGGAGTGAACGTACGGTCGGTCAGTCGGTCGTACGGTGACCAAAACCAATTTTTCCCCCACAGATGGGTTTCAATATTTTCTTACCCGTGTTGCTATACGCGCGCGCCTTTGCTATAATGTTTGCGATCATTAAAGAGGCTATTTACTTAAATGCTTAAGGCAGAAGTTTGTTGACGTATCCGATTTAAATGGGAAAAACACCAAGATCATATATTAACTCAAAGATATTCCAAAAGAAACCAACTAGAGACTACGCATAAAGCGAAGAAACACAACAACAACAACAACATATGTTTCCTAAGAAATAGCACTTGATGCACTTTTTTAAGCTCCTTATGTCACTTTAAGTGTGAATGATATACGAAATAAATCATGAACTGCGGAAATGAAATCAAATGAAAAAGAATCCTCGCAGTTGTAAACGCAATTTAAGCAATTGCGAAAAGAAGCCTTAAAAAAATTTATTGTTTCAACGGGGTTTGAACCCGTGAACTCGCGATACCGGTGTGATGCTCTAACCAACTGAGCTGTGAATCCACCGACGTTGGGAGGAGGTCAATTGTAGGTTGATATGTTCCCATGAAAGAAATGAGTGTGAATGATATATGAAATAAGTCACATATGAACTGTGGAGGGAGGGAGAGAGAGAGAGAGAGAGAGAGAGAGAGAGAGAGAGAGAGAGAGAGAGAGAGAGAGAGAGAGAGAGAGAGAGAGAGAGAGAGAGACAGAGAGAGAGACAGAGAGAGAGAGAGAGAGAGAGAGAGAGAGAGAGAGAGAGAGAGAGAGAGAGAGAGAGAGACAGAGAGAGAGAGAGAGAGAGAGAGATTTTGATCACGATAAATTCATTAATGTATTAATGTATCACATTTCTTGCTTTGCTGTATTCCATTTCGGAGTGTTGCAGAAACTTGACGACTTGGAATCAAAAGCTTAAGTGAACAACTTGATAAAAAAAAGGTAAGTTATTTCCCACAAACAACGTTCAGTTTCTATTATCACATGACTGACTTAAAAGAGACAAAATTATCTGATGGCGATGGTAGATTTATAGAGTAAGCACCGATCTATTTAGGAAAAAAGTTAAGTCAAAAAACAAAATCAATTTTTCATCAACCATCAGTTTATTCAGAAGTAGATGCATATCCTATCTTTCTATTCCTCTCTCCCTCACTTATTCCCTCCTTTACTCATTGCTTTCTTCCTTCCTTCAATCCGGTCTACCTTCCTTCATTCTCTCCTTCCTTTCGGTCTCACTGGGGCTGCGATAAGTGCGGCCTGAATCCCAGATATAATTCGCGTTCGCCTAAGCTTGTCGTGTCCATTTATGACACCGCCGTTAGGGTGAACAAAGGTCATGATTATCGCCTGTGGTACACTGAGTGTTTGGAAAATGGCTTCCAAGGCGACAATGTAGGAAGAGTATGCCCTGATTATTATTTTTTCTTTCTTCATTTATTTTTACAAATATTTTAGAGCTTCAAGTTAAAAATGTGTTAAGCCTTTTACCAAAAGAATCTGAAAACGAAAATTTTATTTTTGCTGAAAGTGTACCTAAAAATTTAAGACAGTGCAAGATTTTGTTAAGAACAGTTTTTTCCATATTTAAAAATTATTATTATTATTATTATTATTATTGCCAGATTGAAAAAATTGAAGGAATGCAGCAAGTTTTTATCATTATTATTATTATGGCAGTAAAAGCTTCTGGATGCCCAGATATCCTATACAATGATTGGGCGGCCAGCCGTAGCCAACCAAAGTCCTTACAATTAAAATCCCAATTCCTAATCATAAAGATCCTATTATTATTATTATTATTATTATTATTATTACTATTACTATTTTTTTATTTTTATTTTATTTCTTTTTAAGAGTGTCCTTTTGCTGCTGAGATCAGCATTACTTTGCTCAAGAGGTTCGCGAGCTTCTGGGAGAATTCATTCAGGTTTGTTCGTAAATGGAGTTAGGACTCCTCGGTTTTTATATCACGGAAAAAGTAAACTCAGTGACGTTTAATAAGAACCTCTATCTTCACTGTCTGCAGCAGCTGGTAGCTGATTTCTTCCCTGAACATGGTGCTGTTGTCCGTCAGCTTACCTTAACGTTTGCGGTACCACAGCATACGCGTTCCAAACTAAAATGGGTTTTTCCAAAATACAAAATTCTGTCAGAAAAGCCCATTTTCTCACTGCCTAAAACGTGATTTCCGACAAGAAATTCAAACACTTGACTTCAGGAATACCATTAGTTGGAGTGATAACCTGTTAACACAACGAAATCCAATCTTAAACAATTGTTTTATTAGACCATATTTACTCTGCACTCATTTTTACGCTTAAAATCTACATTTAAAAACTACGGGTAATACACAGACAAAAAAATAGCTAAAAAACTGCAGTAAGGAAAAGCTATTTTCGCCCACAGGCGAAAAAGCCGCAGAAAAATTCTACTATTGTATCTCTAACACAAATGAATGATGCAGAAATTCTGCATGGCTTAAAAAAAGTTGGATGCAGAAATTCTACATGGCTCAAAAAAAGTTGGATGCAGAAATTCTGCAAATCTTATTTTCCGCTATTAATTCGCTACTTTCCCTACAACTACTGTATGATGCAGAAATTCTGCATCTCAGCCTAGAGGCTTGAAAAAGTTGGGTGCAGAAATTCTGCAAATCCTATTTTCCGCTAAATTCACAACTTTCCCTATAACTACTGTGCGATGCAGAAATTCTGCATCTCAGGCTAGGCTATTGAAAAAGTTGGATGCAGAAATTTTGCAAATCCTATTTTCCGCTAAATTCGCTACTTTCCCTATAACTACTGTATGATGCAGAAATTCTGCATCTCAGCATAGCGGCTTGAAAAAGCTGGATGCAGAAGTTCTGGAAATCTTATTTTCCACTAAATTCGCTACTTTCCCTATATATAACTACTGTATGATGCAGAAATTCTGCATCTCAGCCTAGCGGCTTGAAAAAGTTGGATGCAGAAATTCTGCAAATCTTATTTTCGCTAGATTCGCTACTTTTTTCTACAACTGTGTGATGCAGAAATTCTGCATCTCAGTCTAGCGGCTTGAAAACGATGCCTTCTTATTTACCACTTAATTAACGTATAACAAAATGAAGAGTGTAGAAATTTTGTCTTTCAATCCAATAATTTGAAATAAATGGTGAAAAATTCTGCAGTCTTAGTTACCATTTAACCCACTACAGAATGTTTGAGAAAAATGGCTCTATTTAGTTTAAGACCACTTTGCAACAAGATTAAGCAGGCGCAAAAGGTGAATTAACGTAAATTTCAATTTCTTACTAACCTATTTGCAGTGAGTGCAGATTACCCATCTGCATTGTAAAGCTAGGTTTATACATATGTTGCATAAGTACCTGTGGGAATATTTAAGGCGTGCTTGATTGGAGATTGATTGGAAATTAAAATCACAGCAAATTCTAAAATGTGGAAGTTTGTTACTAACGACAATATTATCATAATATGCCAAACTTCACTGCTCTGTTTGCAACTTTATTGCACGAAATGGTCAATAAAGCCCACCCCTTAACTATACTGCACTCAAGTAGATTAGGGCCTGGTTTTGTGCTTTTTAACCCTTTCAGTCCTACAACTGTACAGTGGCCAACTGTGATATGGAAATGTTTCGAAAAATCCTAATTTTCAATATGCAAAATACAGTACATAAAAAACGAATAGTGTCATGAAAACACACGACTGAATAGGTTTCATGTAAATGGTATCACCACAGGATTTTACTCACTGACTCAAAATGTACAACATTTCTCCACACACTCAATTAGCTCTGTGAATAAAAGGTTAAGCACATTTTCTGAAATTTAGCTGGCTAACATAATTATTTGCGGTGAGCACGCGAGAATGAGCAAAGATTCGTGTTTCACTCTTCACTTTCCCCAAATATCTGAGAGCCTGGAAAAGTTGACAATGCACCACTCCCCTCCTTTAAATCTACAAAGAACCAGGGCTTGCACCTGAGTAGCTGTGAGCTGCATATTGAATGGTTGGCAGACAACATGTTTATCTCATGATGACCGCCAATCAATATAGCCTTCTTTCCAGACACACATGTAACATGGCAATAAAAGCATTCCCTGTAGGAGAAAACCATCACGGATCTAAGAAAAATGAATGCATGAAACTATAGATGATACATACATGTACTTTTAAAACAGTACCATACAAAATGTCTTGAGATGTTTTTGTAAGCAGAAGTGTACTTTCAAAGAATAGAATGTTAATACACAATCTACAAATTAGGTCACAGTAAGTCTAGTTATAATCAAGTACAGGTGTATTGGTGACAAACAAAACATTACAAGGCAACAAAAGAGCATACAGCTGTACATTGAAGCTCTAAAAACACACGACACTAGCTGGCAGACCTACACCTTCAAGTAAGGGGGAGGGGAGGGGATGGGGGAACATCAACATCCATAACGAGCCAGAGATAACCGGAAGTTAAAAAATCTCCCAAGTCTGGTTGCTAAGGAGTGACGTTATAGGTCTGCATTAGAGCCGTCAACGTACTCCATTTGTGGTTTCGCTGCAGGAACATCTTAGCACACCTTGAAAGAAGTATTGTTTTTGTGCTTCAGCGGCAGAATTTAATTTACCGGCACGCTGCACGCTTACGCCTTGTTCTTATGGCATTTTATGGTTTTACTTGTACGATGAAACGCTAGTTTTGTCAAATGTTGTGCTTTAGCGATTCGTTGAGATTTTCGAGGGGATAATCGGCATATGTCGGTATGTGATGGACAGAAATTACAGAGAGTGGTGCCTTCTCAGGCTGAAATTCTTTTTTACCGGGTGATTTCATTGACGTGGAATGGACTTTGGTAAGTTGTAACTATATTTTAAGCCGAAGTAAATCGCCTTCAGACAATTTTAAAAGCGGAAATACGAACGTAAGAGGTAAGATCGACGTAACTTTCGATTTTGTTACATTGGTACGTTTGGTAGGAATAGCCCACGACATTTTCCCTGGGATTATATTCTAATGTAAATTTTCTGTAAGATTTGATTGAGTTGGAATTCCTTCGGTTTCGGACCATTGTTGAGCGGTAATCTTTCTGTTCAAGCGTATTTATGTATATGTAGCAAAGTTCATGTATATTCCGGCGGCAAATTAATTATAATCTGGCCGCAAATTAAATATGAAGCCGCGAAATACGCGCGCACTCCTCATCGATCCACGATAATGAAGATCGGGCTGGTGAGGGGGCGCGGAAGTGGGCGGCTCCTTATTTTGTCTTTATAACTGGATATGGGTACTTATATCTTTTACATAGCTGCTCTCTGTCAAAGTACAAATATTTTATCTGGCGACTATTTCTTCCACTTATGGTGGTGATTAAAATAGTGGCAGTTTGAAAATTGAAAATTATCGTTGGAGAATATATTATCGTCCAGAAAGAACTTCTGAAAGCCTTTTCAAACTACCAAGGAGTTTAGGACTCTGTGTTTGTTTGTGCGTGGAAAATAGCAATAGTAAAATATTCAAGTGATTTAGCATATGTAACTTGCAGATAAAAATTTAGGAAAGTGTTCTATATCTTTTCTGGTTCATTCAGGTTGAGGTCCTGGCATCACTGTATGCCTGAGTGCTTCTGGGATATATAACATGAACAGTTTTATGAAGTGCAGATAAAAATCTAGGAAAATGTTCAATATCTTTTCTGGTTCATCCAGGTTGAAGTCCTGGCATCACTGTATGCCTGAGCGCTTCTGGGATATATAACATGAACATTTTTTGAAGCGCAGATTAAAATTTAGGCAAATGTTCTATATCTTTTCTGGTTCATCCATGTTGAGGTCCTGGCATCACTGTATGCCTGAGTGCTTCTGGGATATATAACATGAACAGTTTTTTGAAGCGCAGACAAAAATCTAGGAAAATGTTCAATATCTTTTCTGGTTCATCCAGGTTGAAGTCCTGGCATCACTGTATACCTGAGCACTTCTGAGATATTTAACTTAACTGTTTTTTTTTGGAAATGCAGATAAAAATTTAGGCAAATGTTCTATGTCTTTTCTGGTTCATCCAGGTTGAGGTCCTGTCATCACTGTATGCCTGAGTGCTTCTGGGATATATAACATGAACAGTTTTTTAAAGTGCAGACAAAAATCTAGGAAAATGTTCAATATCTTTTCTGGTTCATCCAGGTTGAAGTCCTGGCATCACTGTATGCCTGAGCGCTTCTGAGATATTTAACATAACATGCAGGTTTTTTGGAAATGCAGATAAAAATTTAGGCAAATGTTCTATATATTTTCTGGTTCATCCAGGTTGAGGTCCTGGCATCACTGTATGCCTGAGTGCTTCTGGGATATATAACATGAACAGTTTTTTGAAGTGCAGATAAAAATCTAGGCAAATGTTCTATATCTTTTCTGGTTCATCCATGTTGAGGTCCTGGCATCACTGTATGCCTGAGTGCTTCTGGGATATATAACATGAGCAGTTTTATGAAGTGCAGATAAAAATCTAGGCAAATGTTGTAAGCAGGTTTAATGACCAAAACGTTTTACATTTGGTACATTTCTTTGCAGAACAATAACGCGTTCGGATGACTGTATTTTTCGAGAACGTTTTCCTTACTTTAATGCCCTTCAGAGTAATTTAGTCCTTGGACAGTTCGCCAGCATTTTCCAAGTTAAACAAATTTTAACAATCGGGAAAGAATTAGAAAAAGGAGAAGTTATATTTTGAAATGATGATTTCGATACAGTCCCCGTTGTCGCTCTTCCTGCCAAGGTCGGTTTCGGAAGTCGAATACTGAAACTTCCACTTCGACGTTTGCCGAGATTATTGAGGAATTATTCAACGAGAATTTTGTCAGTTCCTAGGGAAACCGTACGGATAGTAAAAGTTCTGTTCATAAGCACGCAACGATATCACATATTGAAGCGAATTATTTTAGCTCAGTGATGTTAATTTACTTTCACGGTGTTCAAGAAAGGTAATAATTGCAGACTGATTTTTGTAAATTACTCGCAAATATGTTCACTATTACCATTTATTGCAAGTATGTTTGATTTAGGAATACGAGCAAATTTTAATTAGTGTTCAAAAGAGATATATCTCCCTCCAAAAACAAAACACATTAAGGCCGTTTATACGAGAGAAAATAAGCCGCGGCTTACTCTGGCCTCGGCTTACATAAGACGCGAACACTCCGTATAAATGGTACAAAATCTATGTTCACGGCTTTCTCAAGCTGCGGCTTATCCTGGCCTAGCTTGGTGTTCTTACTCGTATAAATGGTTCCTTTCGCGTCTTATGTAAGCCGCGGCCAGAGTAAGCCGCGACTTATTTTCTCTCGTATAAACAGCCCTATTGTTTTTCCCATATTGCACGCGAAAGAGAAACAAAGAAAACTCGAGCCTTTGGTTGTAATTAAGTGCTATTTTCTGCAACCGGTGAGCCTACCTCAAGAGTAATTCATCAAAACCAAAACAAACTATTGGGTTTCGTTTTCCCGTTCCCGCAGTCATGTTTCGTGTGCATCAGGTCTAAAGATAGAATTTAATTAAACTCTCGCCATAAATAAACGCTCACGTTTAAGGATTATGACAGATAAGCGTGAAAACTGACGCCCCATATCAAACAGAAACGAGTGCCAGAAGCGATTCGATTACATTGGAATGTTCAGAGTAGCTGGATATCCTGCTGAGCTTGGTGGCAAATTGCCCCCTATCTCAGCGGGATCCAGAGGTATTTTTGTGGTTGCTAAGAACCTCTGGCTCGTTATGTAAGATAAGATACAATGTAAGGGCCCACAAAGAAAATAATAATTGTTGATTTAGTAAATACATACGGTAATCAAATTTACATGCCCATAATAGATCACACCATTCTCATAAATGTACCTTACATTATTAATTTTACAGTGTCCCATGTACCAATTTTGCTACCATTTGGAAAGAAATTAACAGTTTCAGATATTAGGTTAATTTATAGTGACCAGAGTTGCTGCATTGCCTTAACTGCTGACCTTTAGATTTTAAATACTGTACTTGTCCTACCATAGGCTTAACATTGTATGAAGTGTTTAGAAAGTGGTGAAACAATATTGAAGTGATGATTATTTGCAGCAATTATGACACTGTCATTCAAAGGTTACACTGTACATGTACTTATGCCACAATAATTGCTATAGGGACATTTTTACACGATATTATAACAACCACACTTCCTGACTTGCACTGATTAGTGCAATATTTTTGCATGGGGTACAAAGTGCAAAACACTGACTTGCATTATTATTGGATAAAAACATTCAAAATTGAAAGGCAAAAATCCAAATTGTAAGCAAGTTGACACCCCTACTGTTATACTGTAAAAACAACACTTTGACAACAGGAAATGTTCCCAGCAATAACCTCTACATAACCATAGTTTATCCTACTTTTACTATGCATAATTTTGATACCCTCCAAACACTCAAACACTACCACTTCAGTATCATGTACATGGTTTTCCCCTCTCGCCAAAAACCAACATTTGATTTGATTTGAGTTGAGCTGATTTACACAGGGCCACTAGGGAGCATACTGTCATACATTTGTAGTAATAGGTGTTACCCTCATTAAATAAAGGCTATTTATTTTATTTATTTATTTATTTATCATGGGACCTGAAATATGCATACTACTGTACATAAAAATAAAATACTTAAAAAGGAAACAAGGGTCTAGAGAAGTTGTGTACACAGGATTTGAAATCTGGTATTCGTTAGCACTTTATTTCTATCATGACAGAAATCACGCTTACTGTTGGTGGCTTGTTTGCATCTAACATGCAAATGTCTGACACGATTACTCATGTCACCCACCAGGCATCACCAAAGGCTTTATCAAAGGGGAAGCTTTTAGGCTTCTGAGGACAAATTCCTCTTAATTAACTGTTGAGGAAAATATGAGAAACTCCGAGAGACGCCTTAAACAAGGACACTGCCTATAAAAGGGATAGCTCCTCCCCTCTTTGCCACGCAATTTCTGCTTGAACGACTTTTTTCAATAGGTGGTTTTCACGTTACGCCATCGCCGCCATTGTGGAGGACGTAAACAATAGATCTCTCATTAGCTCCTTTTGTTTGTCCTCCACCATTTGCACTTTTCACCATTGTTATCTGTGTCTCCAGAGATTGGCTGAAAACCACCTATATGGCAGACCCAGTGAGCAAGGAGGGAAGCCAGAAATATAGAGGAAGGATATGTAACGTCATTCTCAGTCGAAGTTGCTCAATTCTGGTCACAAAAGTTGGAGAACCTGAAGTTCAACTTTCATTTTCTCCGAATACAATAAATTTGGAATTTCTCGTACCAACAAATTTGAATTGGGCGCCCCTGATGTTGGCGGGTCGACGTCTAGAATGTAATGACTGACGGTTCTCCCAGTCCAACGTTCCTTATATAGGCAGTGTCCGTGTTTAAAGTGCCCCTAACCCCAAAACATTTTTTTCGCCTAAATAAATCTACTTATCATTCGAAGTATTTCGGCGAAAGAATTATTGGATTTGGTTGAATCCTCGATTTTTTATGGACAGCCAAAGTCTATATTTAAGTCTCATTCAATTTGTTGCACGGCCGAGTAAAAGGGAGTCTGGGTCCAACGAGGTTGGTGACGTCATCCCGGGAACGATTGAAAAATAGCTTCTTAGTCAATCTCTGTTTTTGGAAGCGTTTGTTGGGGTCATCGAAGCACATATTGGAGGGTAAAAGCCTGGCAGTAGTCAAAATTGTGTTGGAATCATGTCCTTCTCGTCCTCGGAGTCAGAGTCGGACTATGTGTAGAGTGAAGACCAAATTAACTTCATTTCTGAAGTGGAACTAGAACGGAATCGGCGAGGAGCTCGAAGGAGCCTCATGGTTATGAAGACCAGGAATGGACAGCAAGATTCGCGGAAGAGGACGAAAAAGATTAACTCTGTTTATAAGTGTTATCTGCCGTACCTCGTGGTTCTGTGTACGCTGCTGGTGAGCAAAAGCTTTGATTTTATAACATTTCAATCTTGAACGACCGAGTACCCGAGCATCGGCAATGGGAATTGTGCAGCGGTTTGAAAACAATAATTGTTATTTTCTATTAACGGCGCACATCCGACTTTAGATCGATATTTTAAACGAACATTAGCAATTAATTGTGGAATTGCCTATTTATGGGAGAGTCTTTATTTATGGTATCTATTCAAAGAAGGCAAAGATAGATTTGACAAGAGAACGGAAAGTGAGCTCAGCCGACGTGAATTACGTGACTTGAGGATTAGCTGAACTTCTAGTTATCCTCAGGCAGTACTGTGAACGAAGTCAAGGCAAGGTAAAATAAAATAAATATAGCTTACTGCAATTAAAATTTGAGGCTACGTATTTGGTTAGAAATAAGCGAACGGAACTCCGCGATGCGAGAATCATTTGCATATATCCGATGTAAACAAACTGACACAAAAGACGCGATTGGATATATTTTACTACATGTAGCTCCATTTGAACATGAAGTTCGAGTGGCACCGTCGTCTAAATCAACTGAATTTGGTGAAGTTAATCAATTTGATTTTGTAAACACTTCAAGTTTTCTTAGCAGTCTACAATGTGTTGATCAGTGACATGGGCTTCTGTCAGTGAATTAGCATGGCCTCTGAAATATATTTTGATTGTTGACGTTGGAAACCGGTTTTGATAGAGCGCTTGTGTCGAAGACTGTAGGACTCATGAAGCTGAAAAATTTAAAGGAAGTTAGATTGATGAGGTTTTCCTAAAGGTACATATCGAGGGACAATTGTTTCAGCTGCCATTACATTCTGGACTACTTTGTGTCGCTGCGGTAAAATCCTTTGTGTATCCGATACGCAGCACACCGAATATCACGATGCATTGGAAACGTGGTACATGCACATGTTTGGGTTGTTTCACTATACAATAAATGAGTTTTAAAGAGGAGATCTTTTCACTGACCGGACCCATTGGAATTTTCTGTTTTCACCGTATAAAAGGGCATAAAATGCTTGTGAGATCAGCCGGTGGGAATATGTTTATTTCACGAACAGCCGGTCTGTTTTTGGCTCATTCGTTTGCAAAACATCAAATTTTCTCTTAGGAGAGACATGTTACAGGTGACAATACTATGAATATAAATTATCGGTTAAAATCATGTCTTATTTGCCCTCAGAGTTAGAGTTATTGAGCTTCCTTCAAAGAACTTTGTAAGCGCAACAGAACTTCCGTTCCCGGGATGACGTCATACAAGCGCTCAACCCAATCTCCCCATAACTCGGTCGTGAAACAAAATGGCGGCGTTTTTGGTCGTAATTTCGAGACTTTACCGGGGCACAGAAAAGCGAAGATTCAACCGAATCAAAATTTTTTTCACGGTTGTGCTTCTAATTCAGAGACGAATCATTTAAAATGAAAAAAATTTTGGGAGTTAGGGGCACTTTGGGAATAGAGGGTACCCAGCTAACGTTCTAAGGAAACACTTCTCTGAAGTCAAATTCACTGACAGGAAAGTGTCACTAGAACAAAGATATGAGAATGCATGTAAGAAAATACTGGTCTTTGTAACGCAATATTACCCGGCTCTGCCTATCTATTAAGAGGATACTCATGGGGAAATTTCTCCCCATACAGAATCAACCACAACTAAGAAAAATCTTTATAGAGCCTCCAGTCACGCAGGCCCATCAGCACTTTTCACACTTGTGCTGACCGTGAGAAAAAAAAGGAGAGCAAATGTGGTGGAAGCAGAACTTAATGTTGTTTTTGTGCAATAAGGAAGAAAGTCTTAAGGTACATGTATTACAGTGTACATGTAGATTGATTGGTTAAGCTGTTGTTAAAATTAATCGCAATTTATGCACAAAGGCTCTTTCTGCACTCAGTCCCTCAAGTTTTACTGGCCAAAATGACTTGATATCACACCACTTCAAAACATGTCCTTCCATCCTTCAACTACATGACCATGTAAATTATAATTATTATAACAAACTTCTACTCTTTTACTACAGTGAGCATACTATTCTGAACAGAATGTACATGTATAGCTGTATACACTATATATGTAGAAAATGAATAAAAACAACAAGGATTAAGATGGGATAATATATGAAGCTTAAACGTACCTGACCAATAATGGCTCCTTCATATAGTATATAAAAATGATGTGCTTTTTTTCTGTGTCAAAAAATTGAGAAAAACAATTAAGATTACATGTAGGATTTCACAGAAAAAAAATTAATAATAATAATAATAATAATAATAATAATAATATTGATAAAAAAGGACCACATGAATACAATGCCTTTCACATATGGCTCATTCTACAATTTAAGCTTCTGACAATTTTAAAATTTTAAATGAGGCCCACACATTTGAACATTCAGAATGAAAAGGAAAGTCATTTCTGTGTTCTGAGTCCTGCAGGTCAACATGTGAAACACAGAAAAGTTAAATACATGTATAGTGTTCTTTTCATTAGGCAATCATACTAAACCAACAACGAAAGCAGATTATAACATTTTGACGAAGCGCAAATATGAGGTAAAGGAGATCATTCAGTACAGCATTAGATTTCAGTGACGCAGCTACAGTATCTAAGCAGTGCAAGTGCTCTACTCTGTGCATATTCTACGGCCGGTGAGTAGAAAATACCAAAACGTATGCAATAGAGACAATAATATTCTAAGCAGAACGAAAAACTTTATGTGATCTAAACTTTTTTTAAGCTACAGCAGCACAACAGTCTATTAGATATTTAAGACTCACCTCGCTGATAACCGTTGATCGAACTCAAGCGCCATTCAAATGATTTGATTCATCGCATGGTGTCCGCACACATTTGAGCTTTGAACTTGATTGTCGTAAGCAGAAATGCGCTATGTGTGAGTGTATTACCTTACAGACCATCTTCGCATATGGTTTTAAAAAGCTTTTTCCTCGTAAGGAACGTTATAACACGGTTAGTCACATCAAATTGGCCGCCTTGTGGGGGCAACTGTGTAACCACGCTGCTTTAAAGTCAAGTGATTCTCTGATGACCGTTGGAAAACGTTGGCGCCATTACACAAAAGGACGGTCGTTCGAACGAGTAGAAGTTGTTTTAAGAGCAAACTCTAGACAGTGAAATAGCAGTTCTCGCGTTCAAAGAAGAGGTATTGCACATGACTCTAAGGTATGTATTAACCTTTGTTATTGATTGCGAATACATGTATATTCCAGAATTAACGCACCTCTTCAGCATAATCATTCATTCTACTTGGCGCCCATACATGTCAATTACTGAATTATACATGTACATGTACGCATGTGAGCTCATTTTAGGAAAAAGCACAGATGCTAATTTTGACGGTCCCTAGTAATTTTCTTCGAACCGCGCAAGTTCTAATATAGCAGTTTCCATGTGAGCTGATTGAATATTTCTTAGCGCTGAAATGGCCAGATTCGGCTGCTGCGTGGCTTTTCTATGCCATTTGAAACGTCACATAATCAGCATAATTTACAGGAAGCTCGAGCGCTTTCTCGCTATTTTTAAGCTTTATAGGTTACATTATAGTTTACTGATAGTTTCAGTTCTTAAAGTTTAACAGTACAGAGAAGAGAGAAGGGACGCAAGGAAACGTGAGCCGATAGCGGCGGGGAACCATAACGTCCCTCAATAATCGTGAATAGTCGCTCTCCTACGCTAACAAATCATTCTCTGTGCGTTCGCACGCTGCAAATTATAAACCAGTGCGGACATATTCTTTAAATCTTGATCTCTCATATACAAACGATTGACCTTGACAGACCAGGTATTGCGCATAGTTTTTCTCGTGTTTATTCTCAACTCACGTGCAACAAAAGAGCTTGTTGTTGTTTGTCACAAGAACAAAAGAACCGTCTTGACAAAAGACATGTCGAACTGGCCGCAGCAACTTCCGGTCAAGTCAACTGGAGTCACTGATATGACGAAAACCGTCTCCAACCAAAACAACGAGATTTTATCGACAAAGAAAATATTCTTAAGAACAAAATTAAACATGATTTTTTAATTCAACCTTATATTAATCTTTAAATATGACTGTGACTGATCATCGCAGTTATGAACACTACTTAAGCAGTAGTGAAAATAAAGCCTGAAAAAAATTCAGGCTTGAACGGGATTATAATTTACTGATACCCGTACAAGCCTGAATTTTTTTCAGGCTTTTTTTTTTCACTACTGCTTAAGTAGTGTTCATAACTGCGATGATCAGTCACATATTTAATCATTAATCCGTAGTTCAAATATATGATTTTCATATATTCATTCTCACTTATATTAATCTGTTGGCGGAATTTTAATTAAGAATAATATTTCCTTCAAAAAGCCAAACCAAGATACTGTAGGAAATCTCCAGAAATGGAAATCACAGCATGCCTTGCCAAATTCTATTATTCAAGTCCATTACAAAGAGACTTAAGGTTCCTTGACACTTGGGTCATCACTGGCTTACAGGGTTAACCCAGTCATTGAAACAATTATTTTATTAAAGTTTTTTTTAAATATCTTTTTCAGCTATACTCAAGGTTAAACTGAAAAAATGTCTCTCCAAGCTGCACAAACTGGGAGATTACTGGCATCGAAAGCAGATGAGAAATTAAATAGAATATGCATTTACGTTTGGTAGAATTTGTTCACTTGTTTCTCTTTATTATTATTGTAATATGATTTTTGTGGCTTTTAGAAGTTACATGTAAATTATAGTAACAAGGTACTCTCCACTCGTACTAAATGTGATTGCAATAACAAGTTGTATTTATACAATACATTCGTATGGGGGATGGTTGGAAATTGTATTTGAAATAATTTTGTCAATGATTTGGTCAAGTTTCCGCAGATTTTCACGGATTTCACCACACTGCCCCTTAGTGGAATTTGTCAATGTTTCACCTTTTTTGACCAATGAACAGAATGCAGAATTTCTGCATCCCAAGAAAATACTGTAAGTCACAGATTATGTAATCAAATTTCTGTAAATTTCCACGGATTTTACTACGTGCAGAATTTCTGCATCTTCAGATAGTTGAATTCAGTAAAATTTTAGCCTATTTCAACCACTGAACAGTATGCAGGATTTCTGTATTCCAAGAAGATAGTCACTGCTTATGTAATCAAGGATTTCCTCGGATTTGACAGAATGCAGAATTTCTGCATCTTGCAGTGTAGCTGAATTCAGTGCGTTCCAGGCCTTTTATAATCACTGAACAGGATGCAGAAATTCTGCATACAACGCAAATAGTCACTGCTTTTGTTGTCCAGTTTTAGCAGATTTCCGCGGATCTCACCGGATGCAGAATTTCTGCATCTTACAGTTTAGCTGAATTCAGAGCGTTCCGGGCCTTTTATAATCATTGAACAGGATGCAGAATTTCTGCATACAACGCAAATAGTCGCTGCTTATGTTGTCCAGTTTTAGCAGATTACCGCGGATATCACCGAGTGCAGAATTTCTGCATCTTACACTGTAGCTGAGTTCAGTGCGTTCCAGGCATTTTATAACCATTGAACAGGATGTAGAATTTCTGCATACAACACAAATGGTCTCTGCTTATGTGGTCCAGTTTTAGCAGATTTCCGTGGATCTCACCGCGTGCAGAATTTCTGCATCTTAGAGTCCACATTCAAAACTATACTAACAGGTTACACGGACTGTGAAGTTGTGACTGTCAAATAAAGGCTATGTTTACTGCACCGGTTTGGTTGTTGTTGGGAATCATAAGATTTTCGATGAACACGGCATAGGCTTAGAGGAATATTCACTTTCTCAACGGAAAATAGCGATTTTGGAAAAACTCATTTTAGTTTGGAACGCGTGATTATTGTTCCGTACAAAGATACTTCTCTCCAATGCTTCAGCTTCTTGGTAACGTTTTCTTAGCATAATTTCGATGAAGGCAATTCTTTCTGTCTGTTTTGTACGGTATAAATGAATGGATTGATGACCGAGTTTAAAATCATTGGTAGTAAGGCAAGGATCCGACATACGAATTGAAAATCAGCTGATATTGTTTTATCACAAACCCCTCAGGCATTATGAAGATAATCTAGGGTAGGAAACAATCAAAAATTGCTGCTAAAATCCTTGCCGTTATCCTTAACGCTTTCTTTTCTCTTTCAAATCTCGCTCGAGCCTCAGACGAAACCTGCTAGGCAAGAATCTGTCGTTCGTGTCTACGAGCTTCTTTGTAAACTAGAACTTGAAACACAACGATTGATAAAATAATTGCTGGTTGGAAGGCTTGAACAGCTTTTACATACGGCGCTATGCCGATTAGCACGGCTGCTGTAAACCATACTAGAGTCGAGGCAAGCGCTAGGCGAAAGTTATTGATGGACGTTTGGTGTCTTAATGAGTGTTTAATGGCAAAGTAACGTGCCCCACTATCCAACGCTAGATAATGTAGCGAGGCAGAACAGGTAATGGCAAAAGAAATAGTCAACGCTGTATTAGTGTCACAAAAGTCCTCAAAACGTTTGCCTTGGAGAGGCAAAAAGTTTATGGTAATGTATTAGCCTGACCAACAAGGTCCACGATTACATCGGTGACGGCGAGGCAAACCAAAAGGACATTGGCCGGGTTTTGAAGCCGTCGTTTGGTCTTTACGGTCAATATAACCAACGTGTTTAACAAAATTGTAAAAGGGCAAGCGATCGCGATGAGGATAGCTGTAATAATAAGTAATCCATAAAGACTAGGGGGAACTTCTGCGATGGAAGATCTGGAAAAATAGGGTTTTTGCATCTGTTTTCATACCCACTACCTGAAGCCGATTCCATATTTTGCGGATGAATGTTAACTTCAAGTGAAAGCGCCCCAAATGTAGTTTCTTGACATCACCTGTGCTTAATTATAGTCAGCTCTCACACCCTTTGCGTTGCCGCACATTTCATAGTTACATAATGAGTAGACTCATTATGAGTATGAGACGTGTTAAGAGGAAAAAAGAAACTCGACAATAACCTAAATTTCCAACGAATCAGATGAGGCAAATGTGGAGTGAAGTACTTATCTTGCGCAATACTTTAAAACAATTATCCTGCGACCTTTCTCGGAATGTCGCTTTTTAGTATATAGTACACAAGTGAATAGTGCTTTTCGCACGCTCTGGCTGGTTAATTCGGAGGTGATTAGCAAGTACTATTCACCTCCAAGCAGCTGTACTCCACTTTGGGGAATACTTGTTAAATACTTAGCCAACGAGACCGCGGTAGGCCGAATTGGCTAACACGGGGCTATTTCGGAAGAGCAGGATAATTGTTTTATTATTCAAAATTTGATAACAAAGCACTGTTTAGTCATTTAATTGAAGAAAAGCTGAAAAATTAACCGCCAGTTTGCTCCCCGACTTACAAAACTATGTATATCGCAGGATATCTGTTGCGTGCAGGGTACGACAAATATTAAGTGCATCACGGCCACAGTAGCAAAGATATCAGTAACGTCACCAATTGTTATCAATATGCCAACCACAGAGCTACTGGCTGGTAAAACAAAGAATTCTTTTGTTTAACGTTTTGAACATTTAAACAACAAAAACAATGTTTGTAAACAAATATCTTCCCTACTTGGACGGTATGCAAATTAAACAGCGGAAGTCGTGTTCAGTCTTTTCCGAGAGCTCTCGCGTCCTCAAAATGACGTTCCCGTTCTGTTGCTAAATATGGCTATTGAGTGCACTACGACCATATTTGGACAGTGTGCCTTTGTGTGCTTCAAAACGAGAAAGCAGACTAATCAGTTAATTTCCGCAAATAAAAAGCAAAGTGGTTTTAGAGGTACAGATTGATTGACATGTTGATCTCATAATCGCAAAAGGAAATTTATGGGAAAATACAACTAAACATCGCAAAAACCGCTAAGATTCTCTACGCTTTGAATGATAATTTCGTTGTTCATCTTTTCTTCGGTCCATATATTATCCCACGTGGATTAAGCTGGAAAGTGAAAGTAGCACGTTCTTTTAACGATTGGAATCGGGAATTCTAGAATCAACAACATTTTGCAAAACCTTTCCAAAGAGAAGTTATTTTATGTTATAAAATAAATAAGACAAAGAATTTTCTAATTCTGTCATCTCTAATTGCGAGTTAACAACTTTCGGTCACCACAAATTGAAGTTCACCGATAGCCGTCACTTGTAGAATGGACTCGTAGCATTTCGGCTTGACGTTTCATTACAAAATAGGAAGCGGGCATGCGAACCGTTCATTTCCGTTTTTTCAGAAAATCGCCTACGGTCTCCTCATATTCGTCAGAGATACGCTTTCGCTGTGTTGTGTTCCTTGCCGTCACATCTTCAAGAAAGCACAAGAGAAATGCGTGCCCAATTTCACCGGCAAGGGAACCAAAACGGCGAAGAATCGTTGTAACAGCACACCCTTCAGCGATGAGCGAGCACGGAGACGCGCTTTAATATAAGCGACCGCACCTTCAGTTATAATAAGGAGAAGTGGTCAAAGGGATACGTAAAGTGAAGGGAGAAATCTCGCTGCCCCGAGATTTTCTCTGCTATCATTTTTATGTTACACTATACATATTTATGTGTGGTTTATGGCGGAATAAAGAATAAAGAATTAAAGTTCGAGACTGGGCAGGGTTTCACCGGCTGCAAAAATTGTTTTACGAAGATCCACATGGCAATAATGTGCGTGCCGCGGAGAAATAAATAAAAAGAAAGTTAAATGTTGATTTTAGATAAGTTAGTAAACCGAAATCAGCATATACTGTTCCCACAGTAAAAAGTCCTCATGAATTAGGTAGTTCTTATTAACCGCTATTGACAGCTGTCTTCTAATTATGCCGCCAAAAGCCTTTCTACCTTCTACTTTAATCAAAATGAATTCAGTCAAATAGTTATTTTCAGAACATGCGCGTAAAAAAATACAAAGAAAGCCATATAGTTAAATATATAGAAGAAGGTTTGCAGCCTGTTGTTATTTAAAATTAGTAGGGGAAAGGTACAGAAACTGATAAGCAGTTGATACAATTACAGATGGATAATGATATACAGTTGGAGCAATGACAAAGAAACAGATGGAGAACGATCAATAGAAAACTTAATTAGTACGTTTTTAGACTAACTGTCAAATTTCTTGCGCGCTCGTTGGCTGATTTTTATCATCGATTAGTCACGTATTATTTCTCAAGCTTAATAAAACCGTCTTGAACAGAACAGTTTACTGCAAATTGAATTACGTTCGACTTAAACTACATCCTGAGCATTGACCTTGCCCGAATAGCCATAAAGGCCGTTTTCGAATTTGTTTCCGAATCCGGCAAACCGAAGACCAAACCGGTGACGGTAAAAGAAGAATGAGTTTGCGGAATGGCATGTGGCATGACTCGCGGCATGGCATAATTATGCGAAATGTAATATATGCAGAATGACCCGAAGAAATTAACTCAGCTGAATGGAGTACACACATGTAATATGAGGATTCTGGGACATATCTGCACAATACCTATTTGTTTCTTCATTTTAAGTCTTAAATCGATATGTTCCTAACTCCTCGCTTGCTCGTCGTTAGGAACATATCGATTTAAGACTTAAAATGAGGAAATAAATAGGTATTGTTTGATATGCCGCCAGCATCCTCATATTACATGTGTGTGTCTTAAAACACAGCAACTGTCCCACCCCGCACCCCATTTGAACAAAAATGCACATATGTATATCAGGGATGGCAGCAGCACGAGTGGGGGAAGAGGTGCTCGCAGAGTATCACGGAGAAGCCGCGCAAGCGGGGGAAACGCCGGCCCGCCCGCCCAAGCACATAATTGGGATGAGTTTAAACTTTGGGACACAAATTTTAACGATTGGCTGAATGTTTCGAGGATGGACACCAATCCTGAAAACCCAGACAGGCAGAGCATTATTAATTTTACTGAGAATATAATGCGCGACAAAGCCTTTGATGTTGTGAAGGGCGAAATTGATAGAATTGGCAGCATTAAAGTACAGTTTGGAATGGAGGTACATTTTAGAAGGGAAAGGCAAAATGAAAATGGGGAATGGGAAGAAGAAACACAAAGGCATTACTTTAAAAATGAACCGGTTGTATTTACAAAAGCAAACCTTAACGAACAATTTGATTTAATATTTGACGAATTTATCGACCTTATAAATGGGGAAATTGACAATTGGTCAGAACGAGGATCAGGATTGGCCATTGATAAAATCACAATTGCCTATGTTAACGTCGCAAAATATCAACCCCTGAAAGGCGGTACTTACATTCCAACACCCTAAAACCGGCCAGCAAAAAAGCAATTATCAATGTGCAAAATAGAGACAACGAATGTTTAAAATAGGCCTTAAAAGCTGCAAGATTTCCTGTTGAAGTACATGCAGAAAGACCAAGCAATTATCCATATGAAGACGATTTGAACTGGGATGGCATTGATTTTCCCACACCTTTTAAACAACTTTGCAAACTTGAAAAACAAAATCCCAACCTTGCGCTGAACGTGTTTGGCTGGGAAAACGACAACGTAACCTCTCTCAGAATCAGCACAAAAGACAATCTAGTCCAAAGAATCAACCTGATGCTTCTTCGTGAAAATGAAAAACAACATTACTGTTTTGTGAAGAAGTTCTCATCTTTGCTTTCCGACCAAACCAAACACAGAAACAAAAAACACTTCTGCGTGATGTGCTTGATCGGTTTCACAACAGAAAAGATTCTTGAGGACCACCAGAAATACTGCAACGGAGTGAACGGAACCCCCACAAGAATTGAAATGCCAGAAAAAGGCAAAAATACATTGACATTCCAAAACTACAACAGACAAATGAAAGTTCCATATGTTATCTATGCAGACTTTGAAGCTTTGATTGAAAAAATTCCAGAAGACCAACGCGAAAAAACGGCATGCACAGAAAAAATAAATAAACACACAGCGGGTTGGTTTGCGGTAGCATATGTGAGAAGTGATGGACAAAGCCGCCCAGTCGGAAAATAAAGGCAAGGATGTGATGGTGACAAAAACGCGGTGGAAGTGTTTCTAAACAAAATTCTTAGCCTAGAAAAGAAACTACGCAAAATCCTGGAAACCCCAGTGCCGATCCAAATGACATCCGCCGACTGTTATAAATACAAAACAGCAAAAAAAAAAAAAAAAAAAAAAAAAAAAAAAATGCCACATTTGCGACAAAAGTCTTATAGGAGAAAATGTTATGAATTCAAAACCAGAGTGGGATTTCAACACAGGAAAGTGCTGCGGGCAGAGCCACAAAAGTTGTTTGTACAAAATTAAATTTATTGGTCCCAAAGCACAAAGAAAACCCCAAAACGACGAAGACAAATTTAAGGAGAGAAATAAAAAAAAACTGTCTCTTCTACAAAGAACCGCTTATTTTCGAAAAATACAGAGACTCCGTAAAAGATCACTTCCACATCACAGGCAAATTTCGGGGCGCCGCACACGACGCATGCAACAAAAATTGTGATTGAACCCTAAAACCATTTCCATTCCTGTTGTGTTCCACAACCTGAAAGACTACGACGCGCACCACCTGATGCAGGCAATGTCGAAAGTGGAAGGGGTCGGTGAGCTGAACTGCATTGCTAAAAACATGGAGAAATACACCTCATTTTCTCTGGGGAACCTGCGTTTCATTGACAGCAACGCAAATCTGTTGGCCAGTCTTTACGCACTAGTGAAAGCCACACCGAAGGAGGCGCTGAAAATAACGAAAAGACTTTGCCCTGAAGCAGCAAAACTCGATCTGTTGTGCAAAAAAGGTATTTACCCCTATGAGTACATGGACTCGTGGGAAAAATTCAGGGAAACGAGCCTACCAGCCAAAGAACTTTTCTTCAGCAACCTTTCCGGCGAGCACATCTCAGACAGCGATTACCAACACGCGCAAAAGGTTTGGGAAACATTCGGATGCAAAACCCTCGGCGACTACCACGACCTTTATGTGAAAACAGACGTTGCACTTCTGGCAGATGTATTTGAAGACTTCCGGGATCTGTGCCAAGAGCAATATGGATTGGATCCAGCCCCCTATTACACATCCCCCGGCCTGTCTTAGGACGCGCTACTGAAAAAGACAGGTGTCGAGCTGGAACTCCTGACAGACATTGACAAGCATCTGATTATAGAGCGTAAAATGAGGGGCGGGATTTCAATGGTCAGCAAGAGATACGGCAAAGCGAACAACCCACTGGTGCCATGTTATGATGAAAACAAACCAACCACTTATATCATGTATTTTGACGCAAACAATCTTTATGGGTGGGCAATGAGCAAAGCTCTTCCAGTGGGAAAATTCAAATGGAATTCTTGGATTCCGTCAGAGGAAGAAATTCTGGAGATTCCTGGAAATGGCAAAAAAGGTTATTTCCTTGAAGTAGACCTCGAGTACCCCCAAGAACTCCACGAAGCGCACAACAGCTATCCTTGCGCCTGAGAAAAAAATCGTAAAAAAAGAATGGCTGTCCCCATACCAAAAGAGAATGATAGATGACCTTCATCTCAACCCACCAGACTGCCAAAAGCTATTGCTGTCGTTGCAGGACAAAAAGAACTATGTGGTGCATTATCGAAATCTGTAATTTTACCTGAAACAGGGCTTGCGGCTGAGGAAAGTTCACAGAGTGTTGGAGTTCGAACAAAAATGCTGGATGGAGCCATACATCAAAATGAACACTGAGTTCAGAAAGAAGGCCAAAAACACATTCGAAAAAGACTTTTACAAACTGATGAACAACTCTGTCTTTGGGAAAACCATGGAAAACTTGCGCAACCGCACAGATGTGAAACTGGTGCGCCCCCACGAGACAACCAGGCTGAGAAAACTGATTGCAAACCCCTTATACGCACGGCACGAGTTCTTTGCAAATGATCTTGCGGGGATAAGCATGCGCAAAGGCAAACTCTGTCTAAACAAACCTGTTTACACCGGCGCGACAATTTTGGAAAACAGTAAAATTCTGATGGATGACTTTTACTACAACGTCTTGAAAAACATTTACGGGCCGAGATGCGAACTATTGTATACACATACAGACAGTTTTATGGTTCTAATACAAACAGAGGACATTTACAAAGACATGGGCCCAGTAGGCTGTCTCAGCCAAAATCTTTTTGATACAAGCGACTACCCGAAAAACCACCCACTGTATTCAGAAACCAACAAAAAGGTTTTGGGAAAAATAAAAGATGAGTGCGCGGGTGCCCCAATCGCTGAGTATGTTGGTTTGCGGCCAAAGATGTATTCAGTTATGATGGCCAACGAAAACAATATGAAAAAGGCCAAAGGGGTGAAAAAGAACGTGGTCAAAAAAAAAATTCTGCACGAACAGTACAAAGAAACCCTATTCGGCAAGAAGCAGCTGGCACATGGAATGAGTATTCTCCGGAGCGAAAAGCACAATATCTTCGGCATGAACATGAATAAGACTTCTCTTTCCGCATTTGATTCGAAAATATGGATAGAGGAGGACGGAGCCAACACAAACTCATTTGGATATAACCCCCCTCTGCCCATGCCGACTGATGCAGAAATAGAAGGCATCGAGGAGTGGTTAGATGGTATCTTAGGATATAACACACCTCCACCGATGCCGACTGATGAAGAAATGGAAGGCATTAATGCATGGTTAGATGAGGTTTTCTAGGTGTAGCTGAGTGTTTGGCGGAACAGCCAACAGCTCTTCGCGCACGAAACTGCGTTGGGGTCCGTCGTGCAAATAGTACAAAACATGCGTGTCTGGTTTTACGACAGCTCTTTCAATCTTGAAGAATTTCAAAGACCAGACAGGATCTGTGGCTCTTTTTTTACCGCCCTCAAGCTCGCCAGGTTGGTAAAGATAGCGGACAGTTACAAGAGGGGGAAGCTGTTTTTCGAGCTTTCCCACAGGTCTTTGATATGTTGTTGAAGGCTTGGAAACAAACGCCTTTTCTTTGATTGCAACCGCCGGCTTTTTTCCGGTCAAACTTGTTTCCTTGTTGTTCAAAGACGCAACAACCTCTGGAAACCGTTTCACCCACGCGACAGACCGCTGGCCTTCTTGGAAATGCATTTCCACAGCATATTGGTAACCAAACAGGCGCTTAGCCAGGGTGCGGTTGAACCGCTCGACAATGGCCTGGTCGCGGTGAATTTCGGGTTGCCCGCGCCGGATATATGTTTTGTGGTTTCCCATCTCTTTTTGTAACATCCCCCATAAATTCGCGCCCAGCATCCACCTGCAGCATTTCCGGCCATTTCAGAGGCGAGCGTTTGTAAATTTTGCGAAACCCCGCGGCGACCTCCTCAGAGTTCTTTGAGGTCAGAGGTTCGGCCTCTTTGTAGCGGCTGGCGACGTCGACAACCGTCAGCGCATATTTATAAACTTTGCGCCCGCGGGGGAGTTTGTCATGCGGCAAAAAAAGAAGGTCAGCTTGGTGCACCTTATTGGGGGTGAAAATATCGAATTTCGGCCGAGGAATGCGGCGTTGGGCTGGAAGATAAATCTGCCAAGTCGCCTGCCTGATCAGCCACTTTTTTGCTTCGTCTTCAGATACCTTTGCAGCTTCGGCCAGTGAGGTGGCCTTCGCGGTAAGACCTTTCCAAAGGCCCCGGGGCTGTAATAAACCTTAGCGAGGTTGGCGTTCATATTTTAACAGATTATAAGCTTCAAAGCGGCTCTTTTCAGTTTGGAGTCTTTGTTTTAACAATTTTTTCATCAGTTCTTCAAGTCTTTCACGGTAGGGACTGAATGCTTTAAACATTTTATCTGCAATGGATGGATCTTTATAAAGCACATTAGAAAAACACTTATTAAAATCTTCCCCCTCTTCTTTTGACATTTCTTCGGCCTTGAGTTTACCTTCTTCCATTAGCTCAGGATTTGCATAAGAAGCCGGATAGAGGAGTTCAACAATTTTATCAGTATTTTCATAAAAAACCACATTTGGAGAAGCCTTCTTAGCTAATTTTCGAATACTTTTTTCATCAGAAACATCGAAGTTATCAGAAATTTCTTTTTGCCCCAATTTTGAGAATTCCGGGTAGGCCAGGTCAATAGCTATGGCAAGCACCGCCATCATATGACATGGCACAACTCTTCAATGGGCGTGCATCAAAGGAAACGAAAAACAGATTAGCCCAAAGCAAGCGTGCCGGCGCCCTAAAAAACCAGCTCGCCCTTTTTTCGCTCGCTCGGCTGGTAGAAATCGGAGAACTTGGGTTCTTTCAGCGGAGCGATAGGTTGATTGGGATGCGCCTGGTTATAACGTAGTCGGTGTTGTTAAAGTTCTGCTTGGCCTGCGCTTTGATTTGTGCGTTGGTCTGGATCCAGTCAAGGAGCTGGGTGCGCTGGCGGTTGTATTTCGCGTAAGCAGCCTGGTAATCCTCGAGTGCCTTGTCGTGGCGCTTTTTTTCGTCAAGCGCGGCGTCGTCGCCACCGCCAAGCGCCTTCGGGAGATAATTGCCACCGATGAATGTTGCAGCATTTAGAACAGCGCCGCCAACCATTATGGCAATAGTTGCCATCTTATACCAAGGTCCTATTTTTTAAATCAAACGTTGGCGGGGAGGATTTTTTGTCCTGGAGATAGTCTTTCAACGCAATGGCGCCCGCCATTACAAGCGTAAACTGACCGAAGGATGAAAAACTGCTGCTGGGGTCGGTTATGAAATTTTGTTTCACAACCTTTTTTACGATCCAACCAATGCCAGTAACAAAGACCATGATAATCACCGCATCCATGAACGTTTTGACAAGCTTGTTGTCAGACATGCCAATATAAAAAAGCCTAAAAGTTTAAATTGGAAATTATTTTATCACCTCAATCTTTTTTTAAACTCATTCTCGCATTTTTTGCCATCATAAATATTCTGATTATTGTTCATAGACTCAACCGCAGACTCAAAGCCTTCATGGAAAGCTTATTCCATTTTAACAGACAAAAAAGCCACCACAAAAGCCATACTTGCCGCCAAAAATAGCCGGCATAAAATGAAACTGGGCACATCGCCATATAACTACGTGCAAATGCCTGTTCAAATGAAATAATTTGGTGATTGCGGTTTCAACTCTTTATCAGTTCCCTCTTTTTGGCCGTTTTTTTCAAAATGATGATTGCCTTTATTAATTAATAAATCGTCAGGATCTTCATCTTCATCTTCCATGAGGTGCTTTCCATCTGCACAAAACAGATAAGGACCCAGCAAGTACATAAGAATAGGCGGAATTAAACGCCATGGCATAAACAACAATAAAATTGTTCCTACCTCGTACATGAAAAATTTTTCACGGCTCACAATGCATTTGTTATACATCGCTAAATGCAATGCTGCAAATATTCAATTGAAATTAATCCATTTTCCTGATCCCCCCCCCCCCCTTTCCTCTGCGGCGCAGGAGCAGGCTCGCTGGGAACAGGGGCGCTTTCCTTTTTTCGTGGAGCCAAAGACTGAAGCCGTTCTTGTATCGCTTCACGCTGATAATAAACTCCGGCAGCCCCAACAATAAGAGAACCCACAGCCAGAACGATACCGAAAGAAATTGAGCTTGTGGCTTTGGGAGCAGCACTCGCAGCTTCCTGCCCTGAGGTGGGGGGGGGGAGCAGCTTCCCTTTCTTTATATTTTGCAAGTTCGGCCTTGGAATTTTCCAATTCCTTTTTCTGTGCTTCTCGAGCCAGCCTTGTTTTTTTCAGCTACCGCCTTTCCAGCTGCAACCCGTTTCGGGTCTTCTTGTTTTTTTGGCTGGGGGGCAGGTGAAGTGAGTTGTCCACTGGGCGGCGGTGGGGCTTGTGGGTGTGCAGCCAGTGCTTGCGGTTGTGCATCCGCCATTGTAAAGATATACTACAAGAGAAAAGTTCAATTTGCCTGCAAAATAATGAGCAATAGTCAGCAGTTGCTTAGTAATAGCCAGCAGTTGCTTAGTAATCGTCAACAGTTGTTGAGGATTGCTCAGGAATTTGTTCATCAATCGTTACTGGCTCATGCTACACATCCTCTGAGTCGGTAAAATCGATGTGTTTTACGGTGATCAGCACCGTGTTGGCGAAAGAAAGCCACCGGCCTAACCACAAATAAATACTGCCAACCAAGCTGGTTAGCTCTTTCCTTAATATATATATTTAGCCAAGCCTAAAAGCGGAGCTCCAAAAGCATTCTTTTTCTACTGGCATTTACATATAGTCTGCTTGTCATATCAAAATTTCAAAAAAAACAATTATTAAATTGAGAAAAAAGTGTCAAAGTGACATCTTGTGGAAAAACACAAACGTTTCGGGCATAGCCCTTCTTCAGTGTGAAAACCGTTAAATGTTTGCGCGACTGTAAAATTGAAAGAAACGTTACTAAGAGCTAAGCGTGCGGAAAAAAGGACGCGCGCGCGCCATTTATAAGAAATGAAAAACATTATTTAGGCCGTCTGGTTGCATAGTGCCGAGCCTGAAAATGAGTTCCATTTCTAATTGTTTCCGTCTGGCCTTGACTTCAGCAAATTTCCGCAAACCTCTAACAAGGATGTCAGATAGACTGTGGCCGGGAGAGTTAAAGTGCTCTGCGACCGGGAAACCACTAGTGTTCTTTTGGACGCTTCGTAGATGTTCGCTTGTCATATCACTCATCTGACCTCACTCAAGCTACAGACCCTAACTACAGAACCCAAATAGTATGGAAAGATGATCTGAGCCAGTGGCACAGTGGATTTGGACCCTTTGCATATTTGCACCCTCCAGTCCAGATCTGCTTGTGGATCAGATTTGGACCCCCTAGTCCAGAACTGCTAGCAGATATGAACCCCCTTTTACGGATTTGGACGCCCCACCTCCCCCCCCCCCCAAACAAGCCTTCTATTGAGTAAGGCAATAAACATTCCTTTGCAAATTGAGTTTGGGGATGTTAAAAAGCAAAATAAAAACATTGAGGTAGGTTTTTATTAAAATAATCTTTAATACTTTGTGTAAAAAAGAACCTGCAATGCGAGTTTGCATCTATAAATTTTTAAAACAGAACATTTCTTAACATCTTAGAGCAATACCTAAGGACAGGTATGTTTCCCCATTCAACTGTAGGCCACTTAGTTATGGTTTAGAGCCACTAGAAATTGGTGGAGAAGCCAGGTGAATGCTATTTTGAATCAGTATCCGACATCAGATATATAGTGATTCAGATCATCACTTCATAATGAATGCAATTTCAGTTATCTAAAGCCTTCCATGAGACAGTTGGAAATCAGAAATTGTGTATCCTCTGGATGTATGTATGCCTCAAAAAAATTATGAAAGAAAGATACATGGAAATCAATAAAAATATTTAGATGATATGCATTAAAACCAAGATGTTTGTTTTGATCAGTTACTTCTTGACCTTACTATCGCAAAAAACTTCTTGCTGACATTAAGCTAATCAATCAATGCACCTACAGTGTTTTCAAAAAGAAATCCAGCTGCTCTTCTGGCCAGCCAAGTGCAAGACTAAGCAACTTGATAATAAAATATTGGGCATTTGGTTGATATCACTATCAAGGTAATTAACAATGTAGTATGAGGATTTAAGGTAATGATTCACCAAAGCAAAAGTGCTGGAAATCCATGTTAGCCATCTTAACTTGATTTTATATTTTGCAAGAAAGGTAAGGACTAGTCTAACATTTCTCCATGCACATTTGAAATTGCACAACATACATCATCAAACATCCAAAATCCCATTAAACATTAGTGCCAAATGTCATCCAAACATACCACAAGATTGGTGTGACCAGCTATGAATAAAATTAATTGAAAGATTGCATGCAGGAGAAGGAAGTCCAAAGAATGTGAACATTGATGAGAAAGAGCTTACTTTAAGTTTAATTTTAAGTTTTAAGTTTAATAATAGCGGAGCTCCAGCGGCCCGAAGGGCCGCGAAGCGGAGCACCATACCTATAGAAACCCGTCAACTGCTTTTCTCATGGTAAAAATGGCTAGCGGTATTGCTCGTGGGCGCGCACGACGACGACGGTGGTGTTGCCCAATAACTAATAATATCCTAATAATAATCATAATAATCCAACATGGCGGCCATACTCCACCTGGCCCAGCAGCTGACCAGCTAGTTTACAGTTTACACCCAGCGTACATCTTTGATACTGGACATCCATCTTATAGCCAATTGACACCTGTCAAAACAAGGTATCTGCTGACCAGTGTCACGTGACCATATCGCGGGCTCAAGTTGAGCCCTCATCGAGGTCAGCTGTTTTTTTGAAGTTGACCGCTGACTTGGTACTTGCTTTCGATTTGATCGCAGGCTCAAGCCAGGTGTGGGACACCCAAACTAAATCTAGGCTTAATTTTTCGCGCGCTTTCTGCAGCTCGTAATTTCACATTCACTTGGTTTCTTCATTTTGAGCAAAACAACTTCATCTTCTTCGATCGAAGTTAGTCTTTAAATTCGCGTAAAAAGCATAAAAATCAAGAACTTGTCAAAAGATACTCCGGAACGTGACTTTTCAAGTGATGAAGGGAAGAGCGATTTTTCTCAAGAAAAGCTTCAAACTTGGATCGATTGTGCGGTTGAAAACAGTATAATTCAACGCTTCAAGGGCTTTCACTTAAATACCGCGGCATCTTCCATCTCACTAAAAGAAAGGTCACTTAACAGTTCACCTGTGTTAATGGGAGGAACGAGTAGTTCAAACTCTGTGGAAAAAGCTCTTTCCTTGGACAAACCATTTGCTATTTTTGCGGATGCTTGTTTTTACTTTACTGAAGCTTACGTATTTTCAAGTGGTAGAAACCTCTACAACACAGCGCAGGACAGTGAGGTAAATTAAATAAATAGAAGCTTAACATTTAGTTTAATCGTTGTTACTTTTGTTCAGGAATGAAACTTGTATTTTTCTCTGGAATGGATATAAATAACAATCATCTGTACTCGTTTTGGACGCAAAGAAGTAGTTGAATTGTTTTTTTTTTTTTTTTTTGTTACGTTGTTTTCTTTGCAAGCGAACGAGTGTTTTTACTCGGCTTGGCTGACTGTTTTTCGACCTTGGTACCTCAACAGCGTTAAAAAACTTTTGCCCTTATCTTAATAACACGTAATCACAATGAGTCCTCGTAAAATTAAGCATTAAAGCTCGAGTAAAAAAAAGCCGATCAAATGCATGTGCATGTGCACGTCTCAAAATCTGACATAAAGTTGTCAAAATTTGAAAAACGTTTTAGAGATCTTCGTCGAAAGCGGCCTGTAAACAACAATATTCAGTTTCGCCGTCTATAAACATGTCGTCTTAATTTATTTGAACCGGTAAGAATCAGCGTTTGGATGTTAAAAACACCGAAATGGGTTGACTGGCTGGGCTGGCTTTGATAAATTTTATATTGGACGGGTCAGCGAGAGAAATGTTGGTGTGGTTTGGCAAGCGCTTTCTTCGTTAACTGGATGACGCTTTGCCACTGAGAATCATTAATTGAAGAAGGTTCTTCGGAAGACATGGGAAGTACCAGTAAAACTATCAAAGCTCTTTAGCGTTTTGTGTCAGCCAAGGAAAGATTTTGTGGGAAATGGCGCTATTATTCAGCTCTGTCGCGTTCCGAGTGACTGCTGCCTCAGCGATTCCTTTGGACTGCTCTAAACGATCAGGTGTGGACCTCTTTTTTGTCTTTTCTACGGACATTTATCTCAAAATTGCTAAGCAATTTTTGTTACTTGTCTAATTTCTCCACCTTCTCCAAGAATCTTCGTAGAAATATTCGTATTGTGCTTTGTTTTCTTGTAATACTTGTGTTTGTTGTTCTGTTGTTTCTGAACCGCGGTCAATTCCTGTTGACTGCTCTTAACGATCAGTTTTTACCCTTTATTGTCTTTTCTACGGGCATTTATGTCAAAATAAATACCGATTTTTCTAGACTAATCAGTACAAGCTATTATTATTACAAGCTAGTCTTGTTTAATTTCTCCACCTTCTCCTTCTTCCAGCAAAACACTCGCATCGTACTTTGTTCGCTTGTAGTGTTTTTTTTAATCCGCTTTGAATTCCGTTACGCTTTCATTTGAAAGTAGTTAGGACTCATGAATGTCTGTATTTTTTTGCAAACGTTTGCTATCGAAAACTCTTCGTTTTCCCTGCTGCTGCTCAATTGTTTTGGACACAAATTAAACTGGCCCAAATAAAGCCATGCGAAGTTGCTCGGTGAGAGTGTGCAACTCGGAGTTCTAGGCTTGGCCTGGCTAAATGTATATATTGCCTTCAGCTTTTCTTTTTATAATCGCTACATACCAGACTGGAATGGTGTTCCATCAAACATCATGCATGCACCTACTTTAAGCAGTTTTAAGTCCTATCTATTACATTATTTGTGTCAATTTTAAATCAGATGTAGCTTGTGAGTGACAAGTATGTAATTTAATTAGGTCAGCTTTGGATTGTATTTCAATTTTACTTCTTTATTTTTAGTGTCAATCTCAAAGCAGGGGTGACTTGTAAGAGACAAGTATTCGATTTAATTTGATTAGGTTAGCTTTGGGCCACGTTTAAATTTCACCTCTTAGTTTTTAGAATGTGTAATACAGTAATAGCCCACGTATAAGAACCAGAATTTTCTAATTTAGCCTAAATAGGTTCTTATAAAAATGGTACTGAAAGCAAATTTAGGCTACCAAGGTTCTTAAAATAGGTTCTTAAATTTTCATATGAATTTTATCTGAATATACTATATATATGATAAATATCATCTCATAATACAGTATAAATCATTTATTTGTACCATAGAGAAATGCCTATAGGCAGTTCAGTGCAGGTACAGTATATGTCCTTAACAAAACATAACAAAGAAACTCATTCAGCAGTTTCTACCTTTTACACTTTTACAGCAACCCCACTGATAAGAACCTAACTTAAAATTTTAGCCTTAATAGGTTCTTATGTGGAGGGGGCTTAAAATGAAAATTTTAGCCTAACAGGTTCTTAAAACCCAGGTTCTTATATGTGGGCTATTACTGTATTAGATAATATTCTTTGTATGGGAATTTACTTTCTCCCAATTATTCTCCAGTCATGCACTTTTTTTTGTATCAGCTTGGATATATTCGCATGACAAAGTATTACTAAACTTAAAGTAAGCTCTTTCTCATTAATGTACACATCCTTTGGAATTCCTTCTCCTGCATTCAGTCTTTCAATTAATTTTATTCATAGCTGGTCACACCAATCTTGTGGTATGATTGGATGACATTTGGCACTAATGTTTAATGGGATTTTTGATGTTTGATGAAGTATGTGGTGCAATTTCAAATGTACATGGAGAAATGTGAGACTAGTCCTTACTTTTCTTGCAAAATAGAAAATCAAGTTAAGATTGCTAACACGGATTTCCAGCACTTTTGCTTTGGTGAATCATTACCTTAAATCATCATACTACATTGTTAATTACCTTGATAGTGATATCAACCAAACGCCCAATATTTTATTATCAAGTTGCTTAGTCTTGCACTTGGCTGGCCAGAAAAGCAGCTGGATTTCTTTTTGAAAACACTGTAGGTGCATTGATTGATGAGCTTAATGTCAGCAAGCAGTTTTTTGCGATAGTAAGGTGAAGAAGTAACTGATTAAAAGAAATATCTTGGCCTTAATGCATATCATCTAAATATTTTTATTGATTTCCATGTATCTTTCTTTCATAATTTTTTTGATGCATACATATATCCAGAGGATACACAATTTCTGATTTCCAACTGTCTCATGGGAGGCTTTGGATAACTGAAATTGCATTCATTATGAAGTGATGATATGAATCACTATATATCTGATGTCGGATACTGATTCAAAGGAGCAATCACCATGCAGGCTTCTCCACCAATTTCTAGTGGCTCTACACCATAACTAAGTAGCCTACAGTTGAACGGGGAAACAGACCTGTCCTTAGGTATTGCTCTAAGATGTTAAGAAATGTTTTGTTTTAAAAATTTATAGATGCAAACTAGTGTTGCAGGTTCTTTTTTACACAAAGTACTAAAGATTATTTTTTTTTAAAAACCTACCTCAATATATATTTTTTGCTTTTTAACATCTCCAAACTCAATTTTCAAAGGAATTTTTATTACCTTACTGAATAGAATGCTTGTTTTTAGGAGGGGTGGGGGTCCAAATCCGTAAAAGGGGGTTCATATCTGCTAGCAGTTCTGGACTAGGGGGTCCAAATCTGATCCATAAGCAGATCTGGACTGGAGGGTGCAAATCTTCGGGGGCTCCAAATCCACTGTGACACTGGCTCAGATCACCTTTCCATACTATTTTTTACAGCCTTGGGTCTGTAGCTTAAGTGAGGTCAGATGGGTGATGTGACAAGCACACTATATGTAAATGCCAGTAGAAAAAGAATGCTTTTGGAGCTCCGCTTTTAGGCTTGGCTAAATATATATATTACTTTGTCATGCAAATAAATCTAAGTTGATACAAAAAAAAAGTGCATGACTGGAGAATAATTGGGAGAAAGTAAATTCCCATGTAAAGAATATTATCTAATACAGTAATAGCCCATGTATAAGAACCTGGGTTTTAAGAACCTGTTAGGCTAAAATTTTCATTTTAAGCCCACTGCACGTAAGAACCTATTAAGGTTAAAATTTTAAGTAAGGTGGGGTTGCTGTAAAAGTGTAAAGGTAGAAACTGCTGAATGAGTTTCTTTGTTATGTTTTGTTAAGGACATGTGTATACTGTACCTGCACTGAACTGCCTATAGGCATTTCTCTATGGTACAAATAAATGATTTATACTGTATTATGAGATGATATTTATCGTATATATAGTATATTCAGATAAAATTCATATAAAAATATAAGAACCTATTTTAAGAACCTTGGTAGCCTAAATTTGCTTTAAGTACCATTTATATAAGAGCCTATTTAGGCTAAATTGGAAAATTCAGGTTCTTATACGTGGGCTATTACTGTATTACACATTCTAAAAACTAAGAGATGACATTTAAATGTGGCCCAAAGCTAACCTAATCAAATTAAATCGAATACTTGTCTCTTACAAGTCACCCCTGCTTTGAGATTGACACTAAAAATAAAGAAGTAAAATTGAAATACAATCCAAAGCTAACCTAATTAAATTACATACTTGTCACTCACAAGCTACATCTGATTTAAAATTGACACAAATAATGTAATAGATAGGACTTAAAACTGCTTAAAGAAGGTGCATGCATGATGTTCGATGGAATACCATTCCAGTCTGGTATGTAGCGATTATAAAAAGAAAAGCTGAAGGCCATATATATATTTAGCCAGGCCAAGCCTGGAATCGGAGCTGCACACTCTCACCGAGCAACTTCGCATGGCTTTATTTGGGCCAGTTTAATTTGTGTCCAAAAAAATTGAGCAGCAGCAGGGAAAACGAAGAGTTCTCGATAGCAAACGTTTGCAAAAGAAAAGACAGACACTTCGTGAGTCCTAACTACTTTCAGATGAAAGCGTAACGGAATTCAAAGCGCATAAAAAAAACACTACAAGCGAACAAAGTACGATGCGAGTGTTTAGCTCGAAGAAGGAGAAGGTGGAGAAATTAAAGAAGACTAGCTTGTACATAAAATAGCTTGTACTGATTAATCTAGAAAAATCGGTATTTATTTTGACATAAATGCCCGTAGAAAAGACAATAAAGGGTAAACACTGATCGTTAAGAGCAGTCAACAGGAATTGACCGCGGTTCAGAAACAACAAAACAACAAACATAAGTATTACAAGAAAACAAAGCACAATACGAATAATATTTCTTCGAAGATTTTAGGAGAAGGTGGAGAAATTAGACAAGTAACAAAAATTGCTTAGCAATTTTGACATAAATGTCCGTAGAAAAGACAAAAGAGAGGTCCACACCTGATCGTTTAGAGCAGTCAACAGGAATCACTGAGGCAGCAATCACTCGGAACGCGGCAGAGCTGAATAATAGCGCCATTTCCACAAATCTTTCCTTGCCTGATACAAAACGCTAAAGAGCTTTGATAGTTTTACTGGTACTTCCCATGTCTTCCGAAGAACCTTCTTCAATTAATGATTCTCAGTGGCAAAGCGTCATCCAGTTAACGAAGAAAGCGCTTGCCAAACCACACCAGCATCTCTCTCGCAGACCCGTCCACAATAAAATTTGTCAAAGCCAGCCCAGCCAGTCAACCCATTTCGGTGTTTAACATCCAAACGCTGATTCTTACCGGTTCAAACAAATTAAGACGACATGTTTATAGACGGCGAAACTTAATATTGCTGTTTACAGGCCGCTTTCGACGAAGATTTCAAATGACGAGTGAAGCGCGCTGGTCTTTGACATTTTTGACAGCATTTTGACAACTTTATGTCAGATTTTGAGACGTGCACATGCACATGCATTTGATCGGCTTTTTTTTTTCACTCGAGCTTGAGTTTCCGCCTTAAATGCTTAATTTTACGAGGACTCATTGTGATTACGTGTTATTAAGATAAGGGCAAAAGTTTCTTAACGCTGTTGATGTACCAAGGTCGAAAAACAGTCAGCCAAGCCGAGTAAAAACACTCGTTCGCTTGCAAAGAAAACAACGCAACAGAAAGAAAACAAACAAACAAACAATTCAACTACTTCTTTGCGTCCAAAACAAGTACAGATGATTGTTATTTGTATGCATTCGAGAGAAAAATACAAGTTTCATTCCTGAACAAAAGTAACAGCGATTAAACCAAAATGTTAAGCTTCTATTTATTTAATTTACCTCACTGTCCTGCGCTGTGTTGTAGAGGTTTCTACCACTTGAAAATACGTAAGCTTCAGTAAAGTAAAAACAAGCATCCACAAAAATAGCAAAGTTTGTCCAAAAAAAGAGCTTATTCCACAGAGTTTGAACTACTCGTTCCTCCCATTAATACCATGAACTGTTAAGTAACCTTTCTTGGTGAGATGCAAGATGCCGCGGTGAAGTGAAAGCCCTTGAAGCGTTGAATTATACTGTTTTCAACCGCACAATCGATCCAAGTTTGAAGCTTTTCCTGAGAAAAACCTTTCGTCCTTCCTTTCATCACTTGAAAATTCACCTTCCGGAGTATCTTTTGACAAGTTCTTGATTTTTATGTTTTTACGCGAAAGACAAACTTCGATCGAAGAAAACCAACTGATTAGAGAGATTAAGGTACAGGTTTGGCCATCTTACCGCAAACGGCAAACCGCGGTTTGCGGTTAGCGGTTTTACGTTAACCGTCTGCCCATATTCGAGGCTTAAGATTCGTGGTTGGTTCTAACAACAAATAGCCGGCCGCCATGTTTGTTTTCATTCATTCGTTCACTTCTATCTGAGCTGAGAAATTGTCTTCAAAATTACGTGTCTATGAAAAAGAATTCGATAATCAATAAGCGAAAGAGTTCTAAAAGGTGGCATTTCCTCTCAAACGTGGGATTGTGATGTTTTAGGGTGCAAAAAACCTTGCGTTAAATCACTTACCTCTAGAGTGTGGTCTAGCCGTACAAACGTGAACCTCAAACCGCAAACCTGACGGCAAGGCACTGGTCACGTGACTTCTTGACGTTCGCGGTTCGCGGGAAAAGCCGAAAAACCTCGAACTTAATCTCTCTAATGTGAAATTACAAGCCGCAGAAAGCGCGCGAAAAATTTAAAAGCCTCGATTTGGTTTGGGTGTCCACACCTGGCTTGAGCCTGCGATCCAATCGAAAGCAAGTACCTGGTCAGCGGTCAACTTCAAAAAACCAGCTGACCTCGATGACGTCTTAACTTGAGCCCGCGATATGGTCACGTTACACTGGTCAGCAGATACCTTGTTTTGACAGGTGCCAATTGGCTATAAGATGGATGTCCAGTATCAAAGAGTTACGCTGTAAACTAGCTGGTCAGCTGGGCCAGGTGGAGTATGGCCGCCATGTTGGATTATTATGATTATTATTAGGATATTATTAATTATTGGGCGACTCCGTCGTCGTCATCGTCGTCGTCGTCGTCGTGCGTACGCGCCCACGAGCAATACCGCTAGCCATTTTTACCATGAGAAAAGCAGTTGACGGGTTTCTATAGGTATGGTGCTCCGCTTGGCGGCCCTGCGGGCCGCCGGAGCTCCGCTATTATAAACTCTTCTCCGAGCTCTCTTTTGTAAACTTCAACGTCTTTGATTTTGACTAACATCCCAATCTCCTTGGATAAAATAAAAAGAATATATATATTTAGCCAAGCCTAAAAGCGGAGCTCCAAAAGCATTCTTTTTCTACTGGCATTTACATATAGTCTGCTTGTCATATCACCCATCTGACCTCACTCAAGCTACAGACCCAATGCTGTAGAAAATAGTATGGAAAGGTGATCTGAGCCAGTGGCACAGTGGATTTGGACCCGACGTGGATTTTCACCCTCCAGTCCAGATCTGCTTGTGGATCAGATTTGGACCCCCTAGTCCAGAACTGCTAGCAGATATGAATCCCCTTTTACGAATTTGGACCCCCACCCCTCCTAAAAACAAGCGTTCTATTGAGTAAGGTAATAAAAATTCCTTTCCAAACTGAGTTTGGAGATGTTAAAAAAGCAAAATAAAAATATTGAGGTAGGTTTTTTTAAAAATAATCTTTAATACCTTGTGTAAAAAAGAACCTGCAAAGCTGGTTTTCATCTATAAATTTTTAAAACAAAACATTTCTTAACATCTTAGAGCAATACCTAAGGACAGGTCTGTTTGCCCGTTCAACTGTAGGCAACTTAGTTACATACTTAGCTACTTAGGTATGGTTTAGAGCCACTAGAAATTGGTGGAGAAGCCTGGTGATTGCTCCTTGGAATCAGTATCACATCAGATATATAGTGATTCAGATCATCACTTCATAATGAATGCAATTTCAATTATCCACAGCCTCCCATGAGACAGTCAGAAATCGGAAATTGTGTATCCTCTGGATATATGTATGCCTCACAAAAATTATGAAAGAAAGATACATGGAAATCAATAAAAATATTTAGATGCCATGAATTAAGACCAAGATATTTATTTTGATCAATTACTTCTTGACCTTACTATCACAAAAAAAAACTGCTTGCTAACATTAAGCTCATCACTCAATGCACCTACAGTGTTTTCAAAAAGAAATCCAGCTGCTCTTCTGGCCAGCCAAGTGCAAGACCAAACAACTTGATAACAATATATTGGGCATTTGGTTGATACCACTATCAAGGTGATTCATCAAAGCAAAAGTGCTGGAAATCCGTTAGCCATCTTAACTTGATCTTAACATACTTCATCAAACATCAGAGATTCCATTAAAAATTGATGCCAAATGTCATCCAAACATCCCACAAGATTGGTGTGACCAGCTACTAATAAAATTAATTGAAAGACTGTATGCAGGAGGAGGAAATCCAAAGGATGTGTACATTGATGAGAAAGAGCTTACTTTAAGTTTAATTTTAAGTTTTAAGTTTAATAATACTTTGTCATGTGAATACAACTAAGTTGATACAAAACAAAAAAGTGCATGACTGGAGAATAATTGGGAGAAACTAAATTCCCATATAAAGAATATTATCTAATATTACACATTCTAAAAACTAAGAGGTGAAATTTAAACGTGGCCCAAAGCTAACCTGATCAAATTTAAATCAAATACTTGTCTCTTACAAGTCACCCCTGATTTGAGATTAAGACCAAAAATCATGAAGTAATCCAAAGCAAACCTAATTAAATTACATACTTGTCACTCACAAGCTACATCTGATTTAAAATTGACACTAATAATGTAATAGATAGGACTTAAAACTGCTTAAAGAAGGTGCATGCATGATGTTCGATGGAACACCATTCCAGTCTGTTATGTAGCGATTAAAAATGAAAAGCTGAAGGCCCTATATATATTTAGCCATGCCAAGCCTAGAATCGGAGCTGCACACTCTCACCGAGCAACTTCGCAAGAGTTTATTTGGGCCAGTTTAATTTGTGTCCAAAACAATTGAGCAGCAGCAGGGAAAACGAAGAGTTTTCGATAGTAAACGTTTGCAAAAAAGAAAAAAAAAAGACGGACATTCTTGAGTCTAACTACTTTGATATGAAAGCGTAAAGGGATTCAAAGCGGATAAAAAAAAAACAAAACAAAACAAAAACACTGCAAGCGAACAAAGTACGATGCCGGCGAGTGTTTGCTCGAAGAAGGAGAAGGTGGAGAAATTAAACAAGACTAGCTAGTAATTAAAATAGCTTGTACTGATAAAGCTAGGAAAATCGGTATTTATTTTGACATAAATGCCCCTAAAAAAAAAAAATAAAGGGTACAAACTCTTCGTTTACAGCAGTCAACAGGAATTGACCGCGGTTCAGAAACAAAATAACAACAAACATAAGACTTATTACAAGAAAACAAAGCACGATATGAATAATATTTCTTCGAAGATTCTTGGAGAAGGTGCAGAAATTGGACAGGTAACAAAACTATCTTGTATTAAGCTAGAAACTTTCCTTAGCAGATTTGACATAAATGTCCGTAGAAAAGACAAAAAGAGGTCCGTACCTGATCGTTTAGAGCAGTCAACAGGAATCACTGAGACAGCAATCACTCGGAATGCGACAGAGCTGAATAATAGAGCCATTTCCCACAAAATCTTTCCTTGGCTTACACAAAACACTTAAGTGCTTTGATGGTTTTACTGTTACTTCCCATGTCTTCCGAACAACCTTCTTCAATTAATGATTCTCAGTGGCAAAACATCATCCAGATAACGAAGAAAGCGCTTGCCAAACCAAACGAGCATTTCTCTCGCAGACCTGTCCACTTTAAAATTTATCAAAACCAGCCAGCCAGTCAACCCATTTCGCTGTTTTTAACATCCAAACGCTGATTCTTACCGGTTCAAACAAACGACATGTTTAAAGACGGCGAAACTTAATTGTTGTTTACAGGCTGCTTTCGACGAAGATCTCTTAAAGACTTGACGAAGTGAAGCGCGCTGGGTTTTGACTGTTTTGGCAGCATTTTGACAACTCAATGTCAGATTTTGAGAAGTGCACATGCACATGCATTTGATCGGATTTTTTATTTTTACTCGAGCTCGAGTCTCCCCCTTCAATGCTTAATTTTACGAGGACTCATTGCGATTACGTGTTGATAAGATAACGGCAAAAGTTTCTTAACGCTACTGTGAGGAACCAAGGTCGAAAAACAGTCAGCCAAGCCGAGTAAAAACACTCGTTCGCTTGCAAAGAAAACAACGTAACAAAACAAACAAACAATTCAACTACTTCTTTGCGTCCATAACGAGTACAGATGATTGTTATTTATATCCATTCCAGAGAAAAATACAAGTTTCATTCCTGAACAAAAGTAACAACGATTAAACCAAATGTTAAGCTTCTATTTATTTAATTTACCTCACTGTCCTGTGTTGTAGAGGTTTCTACCACTTGAAAATGCGTAAGCTTCAGTAAAGTAAAAACAAGCATCCGCAAAAATAGCAAACGGTTTGTCCAAAGAAAGAGCTTCTTCCACAGAGTTTGAGCTACTCATTCCTCCCACTAATACCGGTGAACTGTTAAGTGACTTTTCTTGGTGAGATGCAAGATGCCGCGGTGAAGTGAAAGCCCTTGAAGCGTTGAATTATACTGTTTTTAACCGCACAATCTTTGAAGCTTTTCCTGAGAAAAATCTTCCGTCCTTCCTTTCATCACTTGAAAATTCACCTTCCGGAGTATCTTTTGACAAGTTCTTGATCTTTATGCTTTTTACGCGAAAAACAAACTTCGATCGAAGAAGATGAAGTTGTTTTGCTCAAAATAAAGAAACCAACTGAATGTGAAATTACCAGCCGTAGAAAGCGCACACTTGGCTTGAGCCTGCGATCCAATCGAAAGCAAGTACCTGGTCAGCGGTCAACTTCAAAAAAATAGCTGACCTTGATGAGGTCTTAACTTGAGCCCGCGATATGGTCACGTTACACTGGTCAGCAGATACCTTGTTTTGACAGGTGTCAATTGGCTATAAGATGGATCTCCAGTATCAAAGATGTACGCTGTAAAGTAGCTGGTCAGCTGGGCCAGGTGGAGTATGGCCGCCATGTTGGATTATTATGATTATTATTAGGATATTATTAATTATTGGGCGATTCCGTCGTCGTCGTCGTCGTCGTGCGTACGCGCCCACGAGCAATACCGCTAGCCATTTTTACCATGAGAAAAGCAGTTGACGGGTTTCTATAGGTATGGTGCTCCGCTTGACGGCCCTTCGGGCCGTCGGAGCTCCGCTATAACTGCCGGTCAATTTCTCGGTTGTCTTCGAGCCCACGTAGGATTCATACCTTTGGGAATACTTCTCAACATCTTTGTCGCTTAGGCGCTTCACCTGGTCGTGTGACAGCGCGACGCCGATAGCCTCCTTGGCCTTCCCCGTTATCACAAGTAAGGCCAGCTTCTCGCGGAGAGCGGGAATGTCAGGGCCTTTTGGGGCGAAAAAACTACCAGAGGACGCGCCTGTTGCTTCTGCTTCCAGCATGTTCATGACATCTGCAATTGCCAGCTCCTCTTCAGCCATTGATACATTCATCTTGCATTTTTCAATATCACTTTTCAATTCTTTTGCTGCTGCTCCATCTGCTGCTGCACCATCTACTGCAACAGCTTCTGATTCTTCAGTTTTATGTGCCCTTCTAATTCTTTATAATCAGCGTCTTTAACATTACTCTTAATCCAGCCAGAAAGTTCTTTTTTTAACAATGTGAAAAAGAAAAGCCGACGAAAGAACAATGGCCACGCCTTCAAAAAAGTCCTTTACGAACTCACTGAAGTTACCATCAACCATGATGGTATTCCTGATACCACTTTTGTTCAATTGAGCCGCACACCAAAGGGGTGCCGCGGTGAGAGCACAAGGAAAAAAACTTTCGCTCTTTCAGCTTTCAAATCATGCTTTTGTACTCCTCCGGAGACAAATCGCCTGCATAGTCCTCAAATATAGATTTCGTGGTTTTGGCCGACGGGTTGTAAAAAAGAACGACCGCCGCTATGTTTTCCCGGAAAGACGCAGTTATGCTGGTGTACTTTTGGGTCAGCACCCACACGCTGATTCCTATGTGCCTTGCAGAAAAAGCGAGATGCACCAGCTGTCCTGTGCGCTTTTTTACCTCTTTCGAGGCGGCGCAGTCGTCAAGGATTATGAGAGTTTTGGTTCACTCGAAAGCAAAAGTTACGATCTTCAACCAAACTTCCACCTCGTGCTGCTCGCAAATTATCACTTACACCCGTGGGTCCTTTTCCCCAAACCGGAAGAGGGTCTTGTTGTGAGCGAACGTCGGGTAAATAAGCACGATGAAGTCGAACTTGCCGCGGAAAGGGCCCCCGAGCTGGTCAACCATGAACCTTGTTTTGCCTGAATTTGTCGGCCCCACTTTGAGAGCTTTGAATGGAATGTTATCCGGATTCATATATTAGTATTGCACAGATTCCAAATGCTGGCCCTGAATGTTAAACTGCGAGTCGCTGATTGTGAAAACATGGCAGTTGACGTTTCCAGATCCGCTGGCGGTCCGCTCGATCTCAAGCTGTACACCGTCCTTAGTGTTGACAAGCCTCACCCCGCTCCCGTGTATTTTCTGAGCCGCCATTGACCGCAAGTCAATGAGAAGACCGAGGCGGTCGCCTGTGTAAAACTTTGTTAAATTCATGTGTTGTGTTTTGTTCTCCTTTTTCATGAAAAAGCGGCTTACTTCCTCCCAAATATCACTGCCATCGAGGCCGTTGTTGTACAGTCGGTTGGGAGCGCCGTTAACCGTGACGTTTACTTTTTTAATGTGGGGGTTGAAAAACTTTTCCGAGTCCCTGGCACCTGCGCTGTAAGGTTCGATGAAAAGAAGAAGAATTCCCTTCAAAGACCTTCTTTGCGGGTTAACCCTCATGTTTATACGTGTTGCAGATCCTTTTGCAAATGTAAGAACCTCTTCCCGGTGCACATGGTCATACAGGAACTCTTGCCCGCTGTTATAAACACTCTCCGCCGCGGTAGCCAAAGTTTCGCTTCGGATCATTTCGTACACGATCTGGATGTTTAACAGCTTGTATTTGAGTTTTGTGATGTCTGAGCCTTTCACGACATTGTCAGCATTTGCGAGGGTAAGTTCGAACACAAGGTTGTTATAAAGAGCTTGGGGGTAAAAGACCCCGTGGTCAGACAGGATCTGGCGATCTAGCCGGATGCCGTACTTGTTCTTGTAAATGGTTTCCAGCTTGATCTCCGCAGCGACACCCGCAGCTGGCTTGTCGCCGGCATCTGAGCGAATCTTGTTAAGGTTATCACTCTGGATGCCGTCGATCACCATATTGTCCCGCTTCTCCTGGGAAAGGAAGGCCATCCCACATTTTGTAAATGGCGTAGCCAACCGTGTCCTGCAGAATGGTGCCCCCGTACTTCACGACCAGCTTGTCAACCAGCGCCCGCGAGACGTTTTGCACGAAATGGTTGTTGACATGGCCTCCGGTTAAATCAATGTCGAACAACAGGGAAAGCGAGCCGGGGATGAGGACCTCGTTTTCAGTGAGTTTGGGAACTGAAACATAAAGAGTCTCGCCGGGGCTGGCTTCACTCTTGTCAAATGTTATTCGGTTAATCTTGCGCTCTGCTTTCATCGCGCCGAGCATTTTTCTTTGTGTGTCGGCAGAAGGTTTTCAGGCAAAGCGACCATGGACTTACTGTCCATTACATAACCTGGAGTTGAAAAGTTCAATTAAAAATTAATTCCGCTAGTAATACGCAATGGCAGAGGGTTGTGCCCGACGACAATTATATTGATCCTTTGTTGGATGAGAAAGATGATGACGATGAAGAGGTTGACAGAACGCAGCCTTTTTATCAACTACGATCATCTACACCATATCATGATGGTGAAGAAATTCCAATTCAAACATGGCATTTCGAAATAATTGGGCTGCCAGACACATCTTTTGATGAAACATCTTTTGGCGGCGCTGAGGCCTCGAGTGAACTAGCTTGGATTTCTGTAATAAATTTATTTCCTAACATCAGTGCAACCGATCTTGAATTAGCTTACGCCCCAAATGGAAGGCTTCGAGTCAAAATGGTTGGCGTTGGCAAAAAGTCATACGACCTGTTCACAATGAAAAGGGGTACGCGTGAACAACAGTTAAATCCAAGAATCACGAAAGAAATAAAAACTGCACTCGGAAAGTCAATTTATGAAATGCGCGCAGATGTTGTACAACAGACTGCTGAAAAAGAAAAACAACTGGAAGAAGCTGTATCTGCGGCAGATGCAAGTGAAAAGGCCAAAGATATGAATAAAATCAGAAACCAAATGAGACAAATTGATGAGCGGAGGGAAGCTCTTGAAGAAAAAACATTGTAATTTGGATGTAAAAGAAATTCAAATACTGAAAAACCAGAAAAAAGCTCTTGAAAAGGAACATCAAGAAAAAAAAAACAGCTGGAAAAAACCAGAAAAGCAGCAGAACAGGCCCCCAAACTAAAAGAAGATATTCGTAAACTCACAGAACAAAATGCCAAATTGTCTCAAACCGTGGCGGAACTTAAGGAAAAAATTGATACGGAAGCTCTCAATGAACTAAAAGAACAAAAGGCAGAACTGGAGCGCCAAAATGAAGAAGACAAAGCAATTATCAACGATGAAAATGCCACATCTTCTGACAAAACTGCAGCGGAGGCCCGAGTGGCAGAGCAAGAAGAAAATATCAAACAATTAACAAGACAGATTGAAGCGATTGAAGGAGATATGCCTCTTCGTGAGAGAATTAAAGAGATTTTCAAAAAATATGGAGTTACCATCACAGCGATTGTTCTTGCGGCTGGTGTCACGATTGGCTCTATAATTGGCGCCATCACCAACTCTTTGAAAGCCCTAGGGAAAGGGTTGGGAAACGGCCTGAAAGAAATCGGCCAAAAAACAGCTTCTCTTCTTCCCGGCCCGATCGGCACGATTGTTTCTTTCCTTTTCAAAACCGCCGGAGAGGCCATCAGTTTTCTGGCCGAGCACACCTGGCTGATTATTCTGGCTGTGGTTGCTTTTCTGGTGGAGAGGTATGTTAAGAAGAATCGCTAGTTTTGCGCCGCCCCATTGAAAAGAACATAACCCCGGCAGTGATAAGGGCGCCTATCACGACAACTATTTTGTTCACGTTGTGGGTTGAATCTGCCGGCGGGGCCGGTTCTTCCTCCGAAGATTTGGGTGTTTCTGGCAAATTTTTATGTAATATTGGTGGAGACAATGTTTTTGTTAGGTTTTGGGCTTTCATTGCAGCTTTGTGAATTGGATTGGAGGGGTGGCTGTTCGGCTGGTTTACCTTTGAAGGCCCACCCGCCATCAGGTGAAGGGCCGCTTTTTTTGTGCCCTGATTCACATCACTGTTTATCCCAAGTTCCATCCCCGGCCTGGCCTGCTTGAGCTTGTTGTTGTAACCAACCACGCTTCCTGAGTTTAGAACCATATTCGATGGCATCAGCCAGCACCCCGGCGCCACTGCCAGATTCAGACGAACCTTTGCTTCGTCCACAGCAAGCTGATAGCGCTGAACGCTCTTCGAAATGTCGGGTGTGTGGATGGCGTCCTCCATAAGAATAAGGAATTCTCTTTGCGTCTCCTTGGCTCGCCCACCGTTTCCAAGAATGCTGCTTCTGACGTTAACCTGGGCGCCGAGAATGCAGTAAACAAACGCTTCTATTGACTGGTTCAGGCGGGCCATGCCGGCCTGAGTGAGCCCATGCGCGGCATCCGGCACAAAGTACTCAAACTGTTCGTCCGCGTCCTGGTCGTTTCTGATGAAATGAAGAACGTTGCCACCGTCTTCACCCGTGTTGGCTCCACTTTCGTCTGAAAGCCTTTGGTTCGATGGGTTTGAAAGAGGTGTGGGGTACTGGCAGAGCTTTTGCGCAAAGTCGCCGTTGTTATACTAAATGAATACATACTGAATGAAGGGATTAGTTTCTAAAGAAACTGTGGTGCTGCGTCGGTGGGAGAGTGAAACACGAAAATTTGGTTTATCAACGGAGTTGATAATGTAAATTGACCACCGTACAGGGATTCGATTAGCTGACGTTTCGAGCGTTAGCCCTTCGTCGGAGCGAATCGAGGAATTGTGGGTTGTGTATGGTTTATATACAGGAAATGGAGCTACGCTATTGGTGGTAACATGGTAACGTGAAAAACATGAATAAATTAAATGAATGAAAAGCGCTCGTTGACACCGTGGGGATTAAGAGTGCCAATTTGAATACATAACCGAGGCCGTGGTTTTGGCTGTGGGTGAAACGAAAGTCTGAGCTTGGATTGACACCGAATTCTGCGAAATACTTTTGAAAGAAGCCTTGTCGTATTTGTTTATCTTTTGGTTGAAATTGGGGCCGTCTGGCAGAGAGCTTATGCTTTGAATACCGCCCATCTCGAAAAGAATTCGCCTTGTTGTGAAATAAACATGAAAGAGATAAAAGGAGCGTAGCTGCTCAGATCCTATAGAATTCCCAAAAAGGCCCCCAGTCATAATCTCTCTTGAAACCCCACAGCCTGTTGTTGCACACCAAAACGCAAAGTTCAGCTGTTGAGGCCAAAACCCCATGTGTGGGCTGCCGAGCTATTTCCTGGCAACTTTTGATGTTTTGAATGTAATCTTTGTGTCTTTAAAAATCTGCCTGTACTGTGTTGTGAAAAAGTCTGTGGGTGTGACATAAATTTTTTGCAAAGCATTCAGCTTTTCGCTAATTTGTGATTGAATTTTTTCTTTGAAATCGACAGCTGGGATTGTCTGTGGCGGTTTTCTTGAAAAAGAGGAAAACTGTGGTGGACCCCTGCCCCATGGCTAGCAGCATTTAACCCCAGAGCCTGTTTCATTGCCTGTGACCAATATTTGCTGTCTGAACCAAATACGCTTTTCAGATAGTCGAGCCCTGCTTTGTACATAACTTCCGATGTTGCCTTGTGGTGGGGTGTAAAATCAACAGTGGCCTCAAATTTGCTCTTATCGGCATGTGGGTATTTTACCAGAAAAGACCTTCATGCCCTACCTTGCGCACTTTTCGCAACTTGGTTGGCCTCTGGCGTTTGCATCCACTGAAAAAGATTAGCCATAGCTTATAAACAAGGCAATATTTTCAATTGAAACTTTATCTTAGCATGAAATACAATGGTTGTGATTACCATTTCCACAACTGACAACCCCTGCGCCGTCTATTTCGACGAACGGGTTCCGAAAGCTGATTATGTCCAGCTTATTTCCTGCTCTCTTTGTAATTATTGGCTTGATTTAAAACAGGGAGAGAGAATTTGGTTGTTAAATGCCCACGATCAAATTACCTCTACAAAACCCTTTCCTCCGGGGCATTACACTCCCAAAGGTCTTGCAAAAACACTCAATTTTATGAAATTAATTTTGTCCATAAGTAGCAATTGAGTGATGACGGTCATTAATGCAAGTGCGGCCGCAACACTACTAGAACAGAGACCTGAAAAAAATTTCAGGCTCTGAGCGGGATTCGAACCCACGACCTCTGCGATGCCGGTGCAGTGCTCTCCCAACTGAGCTATCATAGCCACATGAGAGCGGTCGTATGCGGGTTAGCCCTTTATATGGACGTTATACTTGGCCCAAGTATAGTAAAGAATGAAATTAATTTTGTCCATAAGTAGCAATTGAGTGATGACGGTCATTAATGCAAGTGCGGCCGCAACACTACTAGAACGGAGACCTGAAAAAAATTTCAGGCTCTGAGCGGGATTCGAACCCACGACCTCTGCGATGCCGGTGCAGTGCTCTCCCAACTGAGCTATCAAAGCCACATGAGAGCGGTCGTATGCGGGTTAGCCCTTTATATGGACGTTATACTTGGCCCAAGTATAGTAAAGAATGAAATTAATTTTGTCCATAAGTAGCAATTGAGTGATGACGGTCATTAATGCAAGTGCGGCCGCAACACTACTAGAACAGAGACCTGAAAAAAATTTCAGGCTCTGAGCGGGATTCGAACCCACGACCTCTGCGATGCCGGTGCAGTGCTCTCCCAACTGAGCTATCATAGCCACATGAGAGCGGTCGTATGCGGGTTAGCCCTTTATATGGACGTTATAACGTCCATATAAAGGGCTAACCCGCATACGACCGCTCTCATGTGGCTTTGATAGCTCAGTTGGGAGAGCACTGCACCGGCATCGCAGAGGTCGTGGGTTCGAATCCCGCTCAGAGCCTGAAATTTTTTTCAGGTCTCTGTTCTAGTAGTGTTGCGGCCGCACTTGCATTAATGACCGTCATCACTCAATTTTATTTTTAAACAACTCAACGCCAACATATTCACCGAGGTAAACGGCCCCACTGGCGCTGTTGTGATTAAAAATCCTCAAAGCCCAAAACTTTATTTTCCCCAAATTTGCAAGAATTTCTTGATGTACCCTGGCGGCTTGAAACGGATAAATTTATTTCAAAGCTAAAAGTGCCCAGTATATTCTTTGTGTATTGCGACTTGGTTGACAAAGACCAAAATTTATGAAATGGGGCAAAAACAAAACTTCTTGCTAAGTTTGAAATTGTGGGGGAGGCTTTCGGAACAATAAATTAGCGTGCGCTCGAACAGCAAGTCTTTCTCGCCGCTCCGACGAGTGAATATGTGAACAGTGTGACGCTTTCAGTCGAAGATGAAAATGGAGAACTGTTTGACTTTCGCGGACAAAAGCCTTAGTTTGAGTTAATGATAATTTAAAGAAAAAAATTGATTAATTATACCATGCCGAATGAGTATGTGATGCCATTTGCCCCCGAGGCATCTGTTCCACCCAAAAGTGTGGCAGAACAGCAGTATACACCACTATATCCCATTCTTCCCAATGCTGAAACTTTCCGGTTGACTGAGCTAAGCAAAATTGAAAAACAGATTTCTGATGAGGCGGAGCACTGCAGAGTTGTGCTCAAAAAGCCTGCAGCTATGCTGTTGCTGGCCTTGGCGTTGCAACAACAGTTTTGTCTTCCGGGGCTGTCGCCTCTGCACTGACGGGCGTTGGAGTCGTGTTAAGTGTTCCTCTCGATGTTGTGGGGGTTTTTGCAGTGCGGTTTCCACCGCTTTGACTAGTGTAAACAAAAAGCTTGAAACGAAAGTTAACAAGCACAGTAGACTGAGTGCTTTGGCTGTTGCAAAACATGACACAATAAATTCCTTTGTTTCTAAAGCCCTTGATGATAATCGGGTTACAGATATTGATTTCAAGCATGCAACACATGAAATGAAAAGCTATGCCCAAATGAAAGAGACTTTGCGTTCAAAATTCCCAAAAAAAAACAGCCTGCTGCGGCGCCACCTGACCTTAAAAAAAATAAGGGAAGAGGTTCGCGAGGAGTTCAGACTCGCAGCGAGCGCAGAATTTGTGTGTGTGTGTGTGGGAGGGGGGGGGGGGTGCGATTTTATCTAACTTTCATGAAAAATGTAACTTGAAAAAAAAAAAAAAAAACCGGTGCGGCTGCCTGCACATTTTTTGAAGAAAAGAAATACAAACAAAATGGCCCCGCCGCACTCAAAAGGGAAGCCGCTTAGAAATAAAAGTACAAAGAAAAAGAGAAAGCTAGGGCTTGTGCCGGTTGAGCAAAATCCAGATCGTGGCAACAAGCAACTGGATTATACACATTCAATAAAACAAGATGGCAGGCGCGCACCGCCTAATAAATTGAAGAAATATGGCAGGTAGAAATATACCATGCTTGCCACACTGATGCTAGCACTGTATTGGTTGGTGGTGCCATGCACTACAATTGTGGAAGAGGTCCGTAACGAGTTCAAGCGTGTAGTTGAAGAACTACAGCTCACCAAAATTTCAAGAAGTTTTCTTCATAGTCTTCGGGACTAAACCAAGGAGGTTCGATATAATGTTTTTTGTCTCCTTCTTTAGGGCATAAGTCACAAAGCCCATTAAAGTTACAAGGTCTATATTTGCTTGAAACTAATACTTTTTTAATTCGTTTTTTTCTGTCACATACTGGGGCTTCCTGGATAACTTCATTAACCGCATCCCAACCCATTTCTTCCCGTTCTTTGATGTTGTTTTTGATTACATTTTTAAAGATGGGTTCTCAAAGCATTTGGTTGCTTGTGATCTCTGGTGGAAGAATTAAATCGGCTTGTGCTGAACAGAACTCTTCAGGAACAAAACAGCATTTCCAAAGAGAGTTCAAATGGTCAATTTCATCACGCGCTTCTTGCAGCTGCCTTTCTTTCTCCAATTTTTCATCTTCTGTCTCAAAATAATTTTCATATTCATCATGGTCGCACTCATCGTAAACACCAGAAAGAGAGGCACACAACTCATCCATTGAAACAAGATTTCCAGCCCTAGCTTGGGCGGGCGGGCCGGCGTTTCCCCCCGCTGGCGCGGCTTCTCCGTGATACTCTGCGAGCACTCTTCCCCCAATCGTGCTGCTGCCATCCCTGATATACATATGTGCATTTTTGTTCAAATGGGGTGCGGGGTGGGACAGTTGCTGTGTTTTAAGACACACATGTAATATGAGGATGCTGGTGACATATCAAACAATACCTATTTATTTCCTCATTTTAAGTCTTAAATCGATATGTTCCTAACGATGAGCAAGCGAGGAGTTAGGAACATATCGATTTAAGACTTAAAATGAGGAAATGAATAGGTATTGTGCAGATATGTCCCAGAATCCTCATATTGCATGTGTGTGGAGTTAATTATTCTAGAGCCTAACACAAGGAATAATCGCAAGCTAGTTGCCAAACTCGATCACAACAAAATGTTGAAAACAAATTGGTCAGGCTTTGACCAAGAAATATTTCAGTGGTGAGCAATGCTCTCCACGGGGCTTGCTTTGATTTAAGTATTTGACAAATGAACCCTTGAAGTGAAGTTGTGATGGATGGGTTCGACAAATACCACCTGTTACTTGGACCTTCGTCACTTCGTTCCTCGGTCCAAGTAACAGATTGTATTTGTCGAAGTAATCCATCACTACTTGGGCCATGTATCACAAAAGGAGGGTGTAATAAATGATTGACAGTTCATAGTCACGTGATTTGAACCACATGCTTTCGCAAGCTAGCTAGGTCTCGTTTTCAAAAAATATCTTGTATGATTCTCGCTTAGTTATGGTGGAATTTGAATCGAACGATTAAAAAATTTAAAATTGGTGGTGGACGGACTCGAAATATCTGAAATGGCGCCCAACGTGGGGTGGTGAACACACAATCGACGAAATGAGCGAGGAATTATCGCGGTCTCGCGCTAAACGCGGTGGTAATCGAACTGTATTGACGAAGCTTGCAAACGAAGCACATGATTTCCTGGAAGAAGAGGTCTTGAATCGACCACGATTGAAAACTCTGGCTGAATCGTTATTAGAGAAGTTGAAAATTGTGAAATCCCTCGACGAAGCGATTATCGATACGTGTAAGGTCGAAGACATCGAACTCGAAATAGAAGAATCGTACAGAATTAACGAAAAGGCGTTGGAAACACGACGAAGGATCATGGATGCGTTAGCCGCTGTCGAGACGGGCCTCGACAAGTCCGGCAACAAGCTGCACGAAAAATTGGATTTACACACATTTGCTCAGTAGCAAATGTGATGCAAATATTTGCAAACGAGGAGTAAATCTAGTGCAAAGATGGTAAATACCGCATTTACACATGAATTTACACCCCCATGTAAATTTGTACCAAATACGGTATTTACCATCTTTACCATTGATTTGCACCGTGTTTGCACGTGTTTGCATCATATTTGCCACTGAGCAAATTTGTGTAAATCTAATTTTTCGTCCATATATATATTTGTCAGACGACCAAAGGCGCAGCCTCGCAAAGGCCGCCAATGAAAATGTGGCTGTAACTCTTCACGTCAAACCGGAAGAGATTGGAAAGGGAGACACGCTTCCGCTGATCACCACGCAAATAAATCACCTAACCAAAGCCGCCAGTTTCGGGCGTGGTGCGGATATCGAGTTCAGCAAGACACAAATCAGCAAAACTAAAAAAATGATTGGGGGCAACCTCTTTTCCACAGCGCTCAGCCTTGGCCGGGCTCGTGCCTCCTCTGTGCGAAAGGCTTTGGGGATGGCCGGTCTGAGCTACGGCGAGGGAAAACTTTTGAAAAACATTTCGGCAGCAATGTTGGGTCCCAGGAGGTGCAGCTTTACAAACTTGTGGAGATGATGATGCCCGATCAGAAACAGGCCCTTAAAAACTATCTTGTCGGGAGGGTTGTGATTGGAGGTGGGAGTGCACAATACGGGGGCTTCCTTGGGATGTTGGCTGCGATTGGGGTTCCTTTGGCGATAGACCTTGTCAAAAAGTTGTTGGGCAGTGGAATGCAAACCAATCCGCGATCGAGACGTTCCGCCCCTCGTCTTCTAGCCCCGTCTGCAGGGGTTGGAATGCAAATCCGCCCTCCCCCTGTTTTCGGGCGATGGGAAGATTGGGAATGCCCAATGATGATGGGCCGTGGATAAAAAAGATGAAATTCAAGGATGTACCTCTTTCCAACGTCGATCTAATGGATTGGTGTTAGTATCTTAGCATCCCCCTCAAAGGCATCTTCTCTTGCAACGAAGCCAAACCTCTGCACCATTCCCCCTGCATTATCAACCTGGACGATATTGGAAATTTGGGCACACACTATATTTGCTGTTGGAAGGGGAAGGATATGGAATATTTAGGCTCCTTCGGCTTGCCACCGCCGGATGAGTGGGAGTTGGAAATGCCAAAGTTGGGCCAGGAAACCTTTCTTCGAAATAATGGGCAAATCCAGTGGATCAGAAGTGTGAGGTGTGGGTATTATTCCCTTCTTTTCCTTAATGAACGGAACAAAGGTGTGAGTTACACGGACATTTTGAAAAGATTTTCTCCCGATGTGCATCACAACGAGCGGGCCGTAAAAAATTACTTTCTTAATATAACCAATGGCTGATTGGTATTGTGTGTGGGACAAACGCAGAACCCCAAATGTGCCGGGGTCTGAAATGGTTGTCATGACCACAAACGGGTGAAAATGGGGAAGCCAAGTGTGCAGTCTGTGGAATAACGAAAACGCAATTTTTACCAATGGGGGGCACAACTGTGACGCCGAGGAAACCGCACCACGGGGTTCCGTATCTTGCAAAAAAGGGGGTGAAAATGGGAAGGTACTACGCGTCGGAAGCGATGAGAAACCCACAGCTGCAAAAAAGGGCGTTTGACTACGGGCTACGGAAGGCAACTTCCCTGTTTCAGAAGGATGGCCGCGAAGCCTTGGACCGACTTTCCACGAAGGTACGACCAAACATTCGCTACAAAACAGACAGGCCCGGTCTGGACAAAGTGGGTCGTGGGGTTCCTGTTCCTTTAACCCTTCGTTGATTTCAAGAAACTTTGGGATATTGTTTAAAACCCCAAGCTTTTCAAAGGGCCTGAAGTTTCAGCAAAAGAGGGGCGCGCAATGGTTGTCGAATACAAGCGTCAATACGCGGATTACAAGAAGCAGGGAGGCACGAGAAGTTATGGGTCTTGGATCAAGTGGAAGGGGTACGGCGCGGGATTGTTGGGTGACCTGTTTTACGCATCCCCTGCAGAGCTTAATAAAAAAGCAAGGTTGTTTGCCGCATTTGGCAACGCTCTAACGAAGGGGCGCGGGTTTGAACCTGTTCTCAAACAGACCATGCGGAACTATTATGGGAAGGGGGTTGATATCCAGTTTGATTGGAAAGCTGCCTGCGCCAAAGGGCGATTGGACTCTTCCCGGCCATCGGTACACTGGGCCTTACAACCTTCTACACCACCAACTGGATTAAGACCCTGAAACGGGAGAAATCTTGGAAATCTTTCAACAACCTACGAGGGCAACTGATGCTGTGGCAATGCAGCACGATGTTGATTACAGCAGTTGTGGTTTTCGCGCGCAGAAGTATGGCGAGAACGAAAAAAATGCAAGCATGTTGCTGACCGAAAAATGGTCAAATCGCTTGACTTGATTCCGTGGAACAAAAGAAAGTGGGGGCACTCGTTGGCTTGCAACGCGATTAACACGAAACAGAAGCTTGGTCTGGGGGTAAAACCCCATCACGCTTAAGTTCGTCTACGACTAGCTGAAATTCATCTCGGGCTTCTTCCTCAATGGTTTTTGTGTGGGGCACCACCCACCAATACATTGCGAGCAATAGTGAAGTAAGCATGGTCATATATCTATCAACCACTTTTCTTCAAAATCCTGAACGTCTTCCTGTTTTTTATCATACACGCCTCACAACACCCATTCCGCCGACAGAAATGACATTTTCCACAAAATGTTACCCGAGTAAAACAGTTTTTAAAGGGGCAAAAGGGGTGCCCGCAAAGTACTGAAACAACTTTTTATGAACTTCCCTTTTTTTGTTCTAAATTTGGGCTTTGATTATTTCGTGAAGGATTATTTCCTTTAGCTCTGGTGGGAGCAGGTGCACCATTGCCAGGAGATCCATTCTGTAATGAGGTTGCTATTCTTTAATGGGGGCTGTGCGCCATTAAAGAAAGGTTTTTTCGTCTAACGATTCGCTGAAATACTTTCTTTCGTTTGCTTTCAAAAGTGGGTATGTTTTGCGAACCAACTCATAAAAAAGGTGTTGTATCTGCGGATTGTCAGAAATGTATCCCCAAGGCGACTCGTGGTATTCCAACTTATAGCGGGCGCGTAAAACCAGAAAGTATTCCTTTGGATGGCTGTATTTATCCAAAAGTTTCATCCATTTTTTTATTCTGCGAACCAGCTTGTCGCAGATCACCGCCCGTTCGGCGCTCATGTATCTTTTGCGCACATTTTTTTAATTGACCGTGTCATAGAACCTTTCGGAGCTAGATAAGCCATTTGTCAACAAACGCTTTTTCCTCTGGTGTAATTATATAGCTTGCCATCCAACAAAGGAGGGCGCATTCGTCAATGAAAAAAGGGTCTGCTGTTTTCTTAATGTATTGCCAGGGCGACATGTCTTGACACAAAAGGCCGTGCACATGGCGCAGTGAAGAGTTGTAGGGGGAATCTTTTGCTTTCCTTCTCCCCAACCATCTGTCTATCTCATCGATTAATGCCATTCTGACATTGTAGCAGAGCACGTCGACTGTGGTCATAGCTTACCAACACCACCCATTTCTTTAATAGGTGGTACATGCGTTTTGATTATAGTAATAACCTCTCACGTTGCTCATCAACTGGGTGTCAAAGGGATAAAGAGGTTTGTATGTCCTCTTCAAGTTGCTTCTTCTCCTGTGCGGGTTGACTCGCTTACGACCCTTTGTGCGGCTTTTTTAACCCCACAAAAGAAACTTTATTGTTACAAAGGAGATAAAAAATAGGCTCACCTTTTCGGGGTTCCTGGGTCATCATCCTTACCTCCATATACGCTGAATGGATGTGTGGTGCGCCTTCTTCCATTTTATCTGCTAAGAATTCAAAATGGACCCGCCGCCTCTGCATAATCAGAGTAAGTGGTGTAAATATTGTAAAATGCTGGAATGACGTGAGTGCTAACCCATTCAGAAGAAACGGGCACCGTTGAATAGCTCTCTTCAACGGTTTCTCTAAAATTGGTCACTAAGTCTTGAATCTCTGGGGGAAGTGTGTCCAACATATGTTGGGCGTTTTCGAAGTTGGAGCTTTTGTGGCTAATCACTTTATTTCCATTAAGATTGAGATTGGTATTAGAAAGTTTACGCTGCTCCACTTCGATGACGCCTTCCACCAATCAAGACGAAATTGTATGCCCATTCATACCAAGAACCCGCGGAGCTTCCATCGGTCTTACCCCCCGCGCCTCTCTCTCTAATTGGCCCACCATATTTCTTGCGCCGAAAAAATTATTTACGGATGGTTGCGAAATTCCCTCTTGCTCTCTCTCTGAAGGGGGTGCGCGATGCTCTTCCATCGTTCTTACCCACATCACCCCTCTCTCTAATAGGCCGACCCCGCAACCCCGCTGCTCTTGTTGGCGCCTTTGTTTGTTGGTTTTGATGCTCTGTTGTCTGTGTTGCCCTCGACGCTTCGCTCCTCGGGTGTCGGAGTAGTAGTAGGTGTAGTTGACAAATACTCACCGGAGTACAACACACCCGACGAGCGAAGCGAAGCGTGTTGTCCTGTATGTTCGGATAAAGTTTTGTGTAATGCGTTACACCCTCAGGCGGAGCGGTTGGCAACACATTCGTAGACGACAGTCTCTCTTTATAAAAAAAAGTTAATATAACAAAAGCATATTATTTTTTATTTGATCGACAACTCAAAGTAAATTTTTTGACCACGAAAGTGAAACAGTTCTCCATTTAGAGTCACACTAACTGTTCACATGTTCGCCCGTCGAAGCGGCGCGAAATACTTGCTGTTCGGGCGCTTGATAGTTTATTTTCTTCGAAAGCCTCCCCCACGATGTCAAACTTCGCAAGCAGGTTTGTTTTTTCAAAAAGTTTTGGTCTCGGTCTACCAAATCGCAGTACACAAAGAAGACATTTGGACCGTTGAGCTTTGAAATATACACATTCGAAGTAACGCGTGTGGGGATATCAAGAAAATCGACTAAATTTTGGGAAAAAAAGGGATTTTGTTTTCACGGTTTCTAATCATTACGATGCTAGAGGGGTCATCTACCTCAGAAGTAAGTTTAGTGCCGAGTTCTGCAAAAAATTAAATTAAGGTTTTTTGCGAGACCTTTGGGGGTGTAATTTCCTAGATGAAACCCTTTTATAGAATTACTTCCACCATTTAACAACGAAATTAACCCAGAGCTTTTTAAATAAAGCCACGAATTGCAAAGCGAGCAGGAAACAAGCCGGACGTAATTGACTTTCGGAACCGGCTCGTTAAAAAGAAAACTGTGCAGGGGTTGTCAGTTGTGACAATTGTGATTACAACCATTTATTGAAGCGCACACTAACATTCAATTTAAAAAATCACCCCTTTCATAGGATGGCAAATGTTTTTAAGTGGTTGCAAACACCGGAGGCCATCCAGATTTCTAAAAATGCAAAAATCAAAGCTTGGGCTGAGTTTTTGTCTGAATTCCCCTATGCTGACAAGATTAAATATACCGCTCAAACCGACTTTACCGAAGATCACAAGCCAACGGCTGAAATTATTTTCAAAGCTGGGCCAGATTATTTTAAAAGCGTTTTTGGTTCAATCAAAACATATTGGCCTGATATAATGAAAAAGGCGTTGGAGATGGGTAAGATTGGAGGGTTTCCACACCAGCTGATGATTACAGAAGATTTTGAAGACTTCAATTTACCAATACCTGCTATATCTTTTTTACGAAACACCCAATAGCAGTTTGCAAAAAAATATTTAGCAACCCAATTGATATTTATGTAACACCAGACCAACATTTTACTACTAAATTAAGGGATATATTTCAAAAATTCGACCTTACTCATCATTCAGGAAAAGAGGCAAATAAATGGATAGCCAGCCCAAATATGACATACTGGCAGCAACAGCTTAACTTTGGAGTTTGGTTTGCTACAACCAGCTGCGGCATCAGTCGTGAGATTTGTGATAAAGATAACAAAATTCTTAGTTTACCACCCCAGATAAGATTTTTTTATCACTTCCATGTCTATTTCACTATCAGGCGTATACTGTTTCAGATGGGTGGAATTCAGAACATAATCGCTTTGCCCGACGACCCAACTTTTATTCGGACAAACAACAAGTATGATGTAGCTTCATACAAAAGAATTTGTAATGAGTTTAGGATTGATCCCTCAACCGATTTTCGTTTTACAAAAGGCGCTAATGACGGGCTGGGCAGTGTTTATATTTGGGTCCGCGGTCCCTACAAAACTGGAGCAAAATACCCAGGCTACGAAAAGTGATGAAGTGATGAAGGCGGTTCCGCAAGCAAAGGGGAGTGGCCGACGCAATTCTTTGCATGAAACCAGAAAGCGATGCTGAAAGGCAGTTGGATTGGTTCTCCTCCAATGAATCCAGCGGTCTTACACCAGCAGGATTGTCAAGAATAAATCAGTCAATAGAGGTGTTTGTTTACTGCGTTTTAGGCGCCCAGGTAAATGTTAGAAGTGGCACTCTGGGTGCGAAACGAGTTCCTTGTTTTGGTTGAAGATGCGATAAGGCAACCAGACATGGCCAAGAACGTGCTACTTTGCAACGTTATCAGTTGGCTGTGGATCAGGCAAAGGTCAGGCTGAATTTGGCCGTTTGTCCGGGAACCTGGCTAATGCCGAGCAACATGATAATTAACACAGGAAGCGTGGTTGGTTAAAATAACAGACTGAAACAGGCAACAATTGAAAAGAAATTAGGGATAAACAACAACGTCAACCAAGGCACAAAAAGCGGCTCTTCACCTGATGGAAGAAGGCCCTTCAAAGATAAATGTAGCCAACAGCCAACCATCCAATCCAATCCACAAAGCTGCAATGAAAACTCAGAACACTCCATCGGAACAAACAAAACAAAATACGTCACCAACAGAAAGTTTACTTAAAACTTTGAATGAAACCAAAACCAGACTTTTGTCGGGAAAAAATCTTCAGATGAAGAACCAATTCCAAAACCAGTGGCGGACGAGGACCATGAAATAACTAAGATTCTTATTGGTGTTAGAGGAATTTTGTTTTGGAATTGTTTTTGTTTCGGTTTACTGAAAGAGTTAATTTATTCAGATTTGCGTTTCTGTTCGGAAACATATTTTTCAACCAGAAAGGCGACCACAGGAAGAATAATCAGCCTAGTGTGCTCGGCCAGAAAACTAACTGCCTGACCGGCTGTTTTGAAAAGGTAAGAAACTATCGAGCCGATAAGGCCGGGCAGAATAGAAGCTGTTTTTTTTTTACCAATTTCTTTCAGGCCGTTTCCCATTCCTTTACCGAGTGCTTTCAAAGAGTTTCCGTTGGCGACATTAACAGCTCTGATTGTGACACTAGCCGCGACAACAATAGCTGTAACTGTTACACCGTATTTTTTTTAAAGATGGCTTTTATCCTTTCTCCAAGAGGAAGCGCCCTTTCTCTTTCTACAATTTGTGTTTGCAAGCGCGCTAGCTCTTGTTGGTTTTCATTCACCCTTTCTCGTGCGGCTTCTCTGTCAGAAGAAATGACGTCAGCGTCATCGATTATCGCCTTATCTTCATCAACGTTCTTTTTAATCTCAGCTTCTTGTTCCTTCAGGTCATCGATTGATTTTGTGTTGTGGAAACCTTTTTCAATAGCATTTCGTTTTTTTTTCTTTTTTTTTGCTATTTTTGCAGTTATTGAATCGATTCGGGTTTGTTCTTTTATTTTTTGCTTATTTAGTTTTTCAAGTGCGGCAACCTTTTATTTTTTTCATGTTTTCAAAATCAAGTTAATAGTTTTTAAGCGGCTACTGAGGATCGCGCAATTCTGATTCGTTTTCAACGATTGACCCATGTTGATCAATTTTGGCTTGGGTTTGCTCGATTCATGTTCTAAGATCTCGAAGTTCTTGCTCGGCGGCTTCTTTTTGCGCTTTGATACTCTCCAAATCTTTGAGTTGTTTTTTCCGCTTCTCGCAAACTCTGTCTGTTTTGTTTATTTGTTCGTTATATTGAGAAATTTCCTCTTCAGCTGTTTTCCCAAGAGCTCTTAATATTTCTTTTGGAAGTTTTGGATTAAGATGTTGTTTACCAGATCCCTTTTTTTGTATGTACAGGTCGTATAATTTTTTGCCTGAGCCTCGAATTTTGACCTTAAGATTTCTACTTATTGGATCGTAGGTGGTGTCAAGCGAAGTTGGGCTTGCATCTGGATAAATGTTTGTCAAAGCCTGTCAAGACCGTTCATTAATCGTTTTCGCACCAAAAGACGTCTCTTCATACATGGAGTTTTCTGGCTGCGACCCACTTTGTTCGTGTTGACTTCATTGCAATAAAATATCTCCCCCTAGAGTGGATGTTGCGTCAGGAAAAAAAGGGTGGGTTCTGTCCACCTTCTCTTCGTATTCATCATCATCATCATCATCATCATCATCATCATCATCATCATCTTTATACTCCAAAAGGGGGTCCTCCATTTCCGCGTCAAAGCCACCTTCTCCCAATGTCTTTCACAACAACCTTTGTGATTGTCCGAAGGACGTGCACTTTATTAACCACAATTAATTTTTAATTGAATAAAAAAGATTACAGTACATAATTGCGGTTTTTCCGTTTGTGGTATCCACAAAAAGGAGGATAATGTCTGTGCAGGAAGACCTTCTTCCGACACACAAAGAAAAAGCTATCAAGGCGATGAAAGCCGAGCGCGATGTTAATCGAATAACATTTGATAAGAGTAGAACCAGCCCTAGTGAGACTCTTTATGTCTCAGTCCCCAAACTTAACGAAAACGAGGTACTCGTGCCAGGCTCTCTCACTCTTCTGTTCGACATCGATTTGACTGGGGGTCACACACAACAACCATCTCGTGCAAAAGGTTTCTCGTGCGCTCGTTGATAAGCTAGTTGTGAAGTACGGGGCACCATTCTGCAGGATACGGTCGGCTACGACATTTTCAAAATCTGGGAGGACCTTTTCTTTTCCAAGGAGGAGAGGGACAACATGTTGCTCGAGGGCATCCAGAGCGATAACCTAAACAAAATTCGATCAAATGCCGGAGACAAGCCCACTTCAGGTGTCGCTGCTGAAACCAAGCTGGAAAGCATTTACAAGAAAAAATACCGTATACGGATAGACCACCAGATACTGTCTGACCACAGAATTTTTTACGCCCAAGCTCTTTACAACAAGCTTATATACGAACTTACCCTCGCAAATGCTGATAATGTTGTGAAAGGCTCAGACACAACGAAACTCAAATACAAGCTGACAAACATACAGATAGAGTACGAAGTGATCAGAAGCGAGACTTTGGCCAACAAGGAGTATTCTGTTTATAATTCCGGGGTAGAATCCCTGTATGACCATGTTCATCGGGAAAAGGTTGTTACATTTGCAAAAGGATCCGAAACGCGTCTAAACCAACGGGTTAACACGCAAAGAAGGTCTTTGAAAGGAATTCCTCTACTTTTCATCGAACCTTATACAGTAGGAGGAAGGGACTCGGAAAAGTTTTTCAACCCCGACATCACTAAAGTCAACGTCACTATTAACGGATCCCCAAACCGTTTGTACAACAACGGCCTCGGCGGCAAGGACATTTGGGAGGAAGTCAGCAATTTTTTCATGAAAAACACCAACAAAACACGACACACGAATTTGACTAAGTTTTACACAGGTGACCGCTTCGGTCTTCTCATTGACTTGCGGTCAATGGCGTCCCCGGAAATGCACGGAAGCGGGGTTAGGCTTGTAAACACAAAGGACAGGGTACAGATTGAGATCGAGCGTACTGCAAGCGGATCAGGAAACGTCAATTGCCATGTTTTCATAATCAGTGACTCTCAGATGAACATTATTAATCAGCGATTAGATTCTGCACAGTATTCATAAGTTTTGTTTCATTTTTGTTTTACAAAGAAGAATAACTGTTCGTGGAACAATAAATGAACCCGGACAACATTCCTTTCAACGCTTTGGTAATCGGCCCAACAATTTCGGGCAAATTCCAGTTTGTCGTGGACCAGCTTTACGGACCTTTCTGCGGTAAGTTTGACTTTATCGTTCTGATCTGCCCGACTTTCGCACACAACAAGACCTTCCACCGAATAGGTGAGAGCGATCCGCGAATGGAAATCATTATTTGCGAGCAGCATAAGGTTGAAACGTGGTTGAAGCTTGCAAAATTTGCGTTCGCGGGAACCAACACCCTGATCATTCTTGGTGACTGCGCGGCTTCGAAAGATGTTAAGGGGCGAACAGGAGAGCTGGTTAATCTAGCTTTCTCTGCCCGCCACATTTCAATCAGCGTGTGGGTGGTGACACAAAAGTACACAAACATTGTAAATCGCGAGAGGAAAAAGTGCAAAGAGAACTTCTATAAGACGAAAGTTGCACATGCGAAGGATGAAAATCCAAGGCTATGGTGGAAAGAAGTGAAGCGGCTCTGTGGCGCACTCAGGCGACTTGAAACACCAGATTCAAATAGAAGGTGTTGAGGATCTGTCTGATCAGGATCTAGCTAATAGGATCAACAAAGCTCTTTTGGAGCCTCTTGAAGAGTATCGCCTGACGCAACCACTGGTCAAGTTACCCATTGAGATTGATACGCCAGAACTACATGAAATATCGGAATTACGGATTCTACGTTTACTATCCAAGCTCAACTCATCAAAGGCGAGTGGCCCGGACGAGATGCCAAATTGGCTCTTGAAGGATACGCGGATTTTCTTGCTTTCCCAGTCAGCAAAATCATCAATGCGTCACTTCAGGAGCAGTGTTTGCCACACATATGGAAACTTGCTGATGTGACCCCTCTACCCAAGAGGAAACCTGTAGAAGATCTCAAGAAAGACTTGAGACCAATCTCACTGACTGCATGCCTATCTAAGTTTGCAGAGGAATGTGTCGTAAGTGATTACGTCAAGCCAGCCGTTTTGAGAGTTTTGGATCCTAACCAGTATGGGGCTGTGCCGAACTCCTCTACAACTCAAGCTCTGATTCACATGATTCACCGATGGGCACAAGGGACTGACGGAAACGGCGCCACCGTGAGAGCCACACTATACGACTATAGGAAGGCTTTTGATCTTATAGATCATGACATTTTAGTTAGGAAGCTGACTGTCTTGGACATACCCAAACAGATAATTAATTGGATCATAGATTTCTTATCGGGCCGTTCTCAGCGAACAAAACTTGCGAAGGGTTGTTTTTCCGAGTGGGAGTCAGTTCCATCGGGCGTCCAACAAGGAACAAGGTTAGGGCCGTGGTTATTTCTCGTGCTTATTAATGATCTTGAAGCAAGTAGTGGCATAAATGCCGAAATGTGGAAATATGTTGATGACACTACGACCTCAGAGGTTGTCATCAAGAGGAAGGCAAGTTTTTCGCAAATGATAGCTGACCGTGTAATGGAATGGTCCTCTGAAAATAGAGTACAACTGAATAATGATAAATGTAAAGAGCTTCGAATTACTTTCAGTAAACAGAAGCAGGAGTTTCCTCCAATCATAGTTAATGGGAAAGGTGTAGAGACCGTAAAGTCTGCAAAACTCCTTGGGGCTACCATCAGTGATGATCTGTCATTGAATGAGCGTGTAAGAGAGGTTGTAAAAAAGGCCTCAAAGCGTTTGTATTTTTTGGTGCAGCTTAAGAGGGCGAGACTCCCGACAAGTGAATTAGTATTATTCTATTGCACTTGCATTCGATCTGTACTTAGCTATGCGGTACCGGTGTTCTATTACTCGCTGCCATTGTATCTCAAGACGGAACTGGAGCGTGTCCAGAAAAGGGCACTGGCTATTATTTTCCCGGGGATAGACTACAGCGATGCTTTAGTCAGCACTGAATTACCAAGTATTGAACGTTACAATGAAAATATTTGTAAGAAGACTTTTAATTCTATCTTAAATGATAAGAGTAACCGGCTAAGAAATCTTTTACCTTCAGCCCATAAGTCGTCTTATTCTCTAAGACGATGCAGGCGGTTTGAAACACCAAGGTGGAAAACAAATAGATTCAGGGATACATTTTTAATGAAATCTTGTATTGAGCATGATATTATATAAATATAGTTTTATTAATTTTAATAATAGTTTATATCATTCTATAGTATTCAATTTTACTTTTAGGATTATTATTATTCTTACATTTGTCGTATTATTAGATATTCTATTACAATTACTGTAAATACGCAATTCAGCCCCTTAGAGGGCTGCCATGTATTTGTGAAATAAACCTACCTACAAGCATAACGGCGTCATTCAGGGAAAAAGTCGCAGCTGTTGTTCTTTTTGACACACCCGCAGCCAAAACAATGAAAAACATTTTTGAAGATTTTGCTGGAGAGCTTTCTGCAGAGGAGTTCAAAGTCCTCATTGCACAGTTGAAATTGCGAAAGTACTCATACCTTGTTTTTTCTCTTCGGCACCCTTTTACAATTGAGCTTGTGGAACCCAATTAAAAAATTGAAACTTTTTATAAACAGACATGGACGACGAAGTGCTTACAGAAGTTATGAATCTATTGGAAACCGAGCCGGAAAAAAGCGAGCCCCAAACTGTTTTAGCAGGACCTGATATTCCTTTTCTTCGAGAGCAGCTTGCTGTTTTAGTGTTTACTGGTAAGTGCAAGGAGGCAATCGGTGTTGCATTGACTAACGAGCAGGTGAAGCTCCTCACCGACAAAGAAGTCGAGGAGTACAGCAAAAGGTACGAGGCTTTCGTGGGCGCCAAAACAACAGAAAGCCTAATAGACAGCTTCATTTATTTGACAACTAAAGTTGTTGGAACATTTCTTAACATTACTGGTAAGTGCAAGGAGGCAATCGGTGTTGCATTGACTCACGAGCAGGTGAAGCGCCTCACCGACAAAGAAGTCGAGGAGTACAGCAAAAGGTACGAGGCTTTCGTGGGCGCCAAAACAACAGAAAGCCTAATAGACAGCTTCATTTATTTGACAACTAAAGTTGTTGGAACATTTCTTAACATTAAAGACGTTGAAGCTTACCAGGAAGAGATTAAAAAAGATTACATTCTTAACAAAGAGCTATCTAGCCTTGCTGGCTCACTTTCATTAAAGTGCGGACGTCTCCTTGCGGTAGCTAATGCAGCTCTGATAACAACAAAGCACATTGATTTTTCATCTCCTTCGATAGTCAGAATAACAATTGATGAGAAATGCTCACAAAATTTTGAGCAATTCTCACAAAATTCTGAGTAATACTTTGTTAAGTAATTTTTTTAAAACAATTTTTCATTTGAATAAAAAAATATTTTTCTCATTATAGATGGCCGAGCAAACGCCTGAAAATAAATCATCTCAACAAGAAAAAAATGGAGAAGACATTCGTCTGTCGGACATTACACAACAGGCGACAAACCCACTGCTTAAAGAAAATACACGCGTGAAAAAACTCAAAGCGGGTAGCTGCAGGGAAATTGGTCGCCGAAAAAACCCGACAAGCCCGCGAAGCACAGAAAAAAGCTGCTGCCGAGGCTTCTGTTATAATAGCTAATAACAAGACGGAAAAGGCTAAGAAAAGAGAAGCCGCCAGGCAGGAAAATGAAGAAATGTTGCAAATTTCTGAGAAGCAGAGGGAAAATGAACAGCAAAAAGGATTAAGCACAACCCAATGGCTCATGGTCGGGAGTATTATTGTTTCGTTGATAGGTATTTATTACAAAGAAAAGATATTTGCTGCTTAACAGCGTGCTTTCACTTCACATAGGGAGGAAATAGAAAATTTTTCTGCTTCTCCAATCAAACAAGGTTTGAGAAAAATGGAGTAATTAAATATTTATTGTATCCTTCTATGAATCGTTTATATATCTCTACTTCTTTGAAGTAATTCTGCAGTAATGGTTAATTTCAATCTTGGGAAAGCGATTTTCTCCGCTGTTGGAACTTTTGTAATTCCCTTTTTTTGTGTTGTTTATTTTAACCAACAGGCTCTTGAAGTAATAAAGTGCATTCTGTTGGCTCCTTTTGAAGATGATGAAGAACTTCCTGACTATGAGCAATTCCAACTCAAAGGTGAGAGGGAAAAAGAGACTGAAAAAAGTGATGAAAAATTTGATAAGACTTTTTTAAAATATTGATGAACTGAAAGAACTTTGCCATTAATTTAAATAATTTTATTTAAACTTTTACAGCTTGGGATAAGCCATGTCTGACAACAAGCTTGTCAAAACCATCATGGATGCTGCTGTTTTAACTGGCTTAGTTGCTGGGATTGGATGGGGTTTGAAAAAGGTTGCGAAAGAAAATTTTACTTCTGACCCAAGCAGCAGTGCAATGAACAATGTGCAGTTCACTGGTGTAATGGCTGGCAGCATTGCACTCAAACAGTACTTAGAGGACCAAAATATCCTACCATCTAATGTTTGATAGCAATTAAAAAGTTTTTCATTTATATATTTTTCAGGCATGGCAACAGTTGCTATTATGATTGGAGGTGCGGTTCTCAATGCTGCAACTTGCATTGGAGGGAATTATCTTGCCAAGGCGCTTGGTGGAGGCGATGATGCAGCACTCAAAGAAAAAAAAAACGCCACGACAAAGCGCTTGAGGATTATCAAGCTGCTTACGCCAAATACAATCAACAGCGTACCCAGATGCTTGACTGGATCCAAACAAATACTCAAATAAAATCTCAAGCAAAGCATGGAAGCAAATGGAATCCAAGCTTGCAAAAACTTACTACAGCCCGGGCGGCTATTGGAAAGGATTGGCAGCAATCAAAAAACTCGCAGACGCTGCCAAGGTCTCTGAAGATATAGCAAAAAATTGGCTTGTTAGGCAGGCTATTTGGCAAATTTATCTTCCAGCTTCTCAGCACATTCCTAGACCGAAATTCGAAGTTTCCATACCAAACAAGGTGCACCAAGCTGACCTTCTTTTTTTGCCGCACGACAAGCTGCCTCGGGGCCGCAAAGTTTTCAAGTACGTATTAACCATTGCCGACGTGGCAAGCCGCTACAAAGACGCTGAACCCCTAACTTTGAAAAACTCTGATGAGGTTGCGCAGGCCTTTCTGAAGATTTACAAGCGCGGGCCGCTGAAATGGCCTGAAATGTTGCAGGTGGATCCTGGGCGAGAGTTCATGGGTGCCGTTTCCAAAGAGATGGAAAAACACAAAACCTTTATCAGACGCGGACACCCAGAGATTCACCGCGACCAGGCCATTGTAGAACGATTCAACCAAACCCTGGCTGAACGCCTGTTTGGCCACCAGTATGCTGTGGAAATGCGTCTGCCTGAAGGGAAGAGATCTACTACGTGGGTGAAGCGCCTGCCCGATGTTATTGAGGCTTTGAATAATGAGAAAACAAGCCTAACCGGCAAAAAACCGACAGAAGCGATAAAGGAAAAAAGTTTTTCTTCAAAACCTTCCTCGACATATCGAAGACCTGTGGGGAAAAACGAAAAACTGCTGCAATCTATTGTCAATGTCCGTTATCTTTACCAACCCGACGAGTTGGAGGGCGGCAAAAAAAAAAGAGCCACGGACCCTGTTTGGTCTTTGAAAGTTTTTACAATAAAAAAGTCTATCGTAAAACCTGACACGCCGGTTTTGCACTATTTGCATGGCGGACCTAAACGAAGTTTTGTTCGTGATGAGTTATTGGTTATTCCCCCAAATACGGAGTTACCCCCAGAAAATCTCATCTAGCCACTCTTCTTCAAGTTGGTCTTCTTCTTCGCAGCAAATATATTCATCATTTTCTTCTACTTCCAGTTCAAAGTCAGGTTTGGAATCAGCAGGTGGATTGTATCCGAATGAATTTGTGTTTATACCGTCTTCACATACCCATCTTTTGGAATCGAATGACGAAAGAGATGTTTTTTGCACAGTCATGCGAAGATTTTGTGCCCTTTGCTCCTAAGAATGTTCATTCCATGCGTTTTTTCTTTTCTTCCAAGTAGTGTTTCTTTGTATTCTTCGTGTCAGATGTTTTTGAAAACATTCTTTTTCACACCTTTGGACTTCTTTGCATTTTTTTCGTCCGCTCTCAAGATAGAGTATATAGAAGAGAATATCTTTGGGCGCAAACAAACACATTCTGCTATTAGTGTTCCTGCGCATTCATCTTTCATTTTACCCAAAACCTTTTATAAGCATCTGAGTAAAGTGGGTGCTCTTTAGGGTAGTCGCTCGTGTCACAGAGGTCAAGGTTTTCAGCCATGTCTTTGTAAATGTCTTCAGTTTCTATTTCCAGAAGAAGACTGTCTGTGTCCGTGTAGAAGAGCTCACATTTGTTGCCATAGCTCTTTTTGAGAGTGTTGTAGAAGCAATAATACATCAAGATTTTACTGTTGTTGAGAATAGACATACCTGTGTAAACAGGTTTGTTTAGGAGTATTGATGTTTTTTTGCATGTAAATTCATGCAATTTGTGTCTTTCACTATTTTGCTATTATGTTACATACACGTGTAAAATGGCGGTCTCTAGCGCAAAAACTACACAAGATACAAAAACAACCCCCATTTTCCAATTTCTACCCTCTAAACGAGGTGGAGGGGTGGGAAAGTTATCGTTCAGAGGGTAAAAATTGGAAAAGGGAGGGGGGGGGGTTGTTTTTGTAGCTTGTGTAGTTTTTGCGCTAGGACCACCATATTACACGTGTGTACATTTGTTAAGGCCGAGCACGAAGCCACGGCCAACGTGGAAATGGCGCACAGCGGCGAGGTAGCCTTTTATAGATGAGTATTTGAGTGACCTGGCTAGAAAGGCAGCGTACTTGATATGATTATCTTTATCAGCTGGCAAACACCTTCCAGAAAATCTTTTTTCAGCGGAGGAATAGGTTTGCTCAGTGGAGGCAGCAATAGAGCGATTAAAGTAGTGGTTGATGTCCTCATCTAAATCTCCCAGAGTTCCTGCGGTATGGGATGGGGATGTAAGTCTGCGTGTGGGGCCAGAGTGTGGAACCTCTCCATCTAAAAGCGAGAAAGTGGATCAGCTATTTCACTCCTTTTGCCCTCGATGTGGCTGACCTTCAAGTAAAAATTGTACTTGAGCTTCAGAAGGGTCAGGTGGCGGACCAAGTCCATTACCCTAGGGATGCGAGACCGCTTGGAATTCACAACTTCTACAACAGACTTGTTGTCACAGAAAAACAAGATGCGCTTATTGGAGAAAGTTGAGCCCCACAAATGGCAAGCAACCACTAAAGCAAAAAGCTCTTGCTATGCAATGCTAATACCAGGCTGCCAGAGTTGCTGGTGAGTTTTCCATCTACCATTAAACCACTGAGAGGAAAAGATACCTCCAAAACCTATGGAGCCTGAGGCATCAGTATACAGGTGCAAAGAATCTGAGTTGACCCAAGAAGTTGTCAAGAAAAAACTAGCACCATTCCAACCTGAGATAAACTCTTGCCACATATTGAGGTCCTTAAAAAAGACAGAACTTAACTTGATATGGTGATGAGGTTGAAAAACTTTACGGGTTAACTCAATCATGCGCTGCAGAAATGGCCGTCCTGGGGGAACAACCCTACAGGCAAAGTTTAGTGTACCAATAAGAGCCTGCAACTCTCTTAGGGTACATGACTTTCTAGATTTAAAACTAGTCAAGGAGGTCTGAATGCATTCCACTTTGTCATAAGGAAGGCGGGCTTCCATCCTAACAGAGTTCAGGATAATTCCCATAAATTCTAGGCAAGTACAGGGCCCTTGAGTTTTGTCTGCAGCACTTGGGATGCACAAGTTCCTAAGGGTGAGTAACATGCTTGACAAGCTCTGTTTGCAGCCCTGGCTGGGTGACGGTAAGTCAGAGGCAGGGTCAATAATAAAGAAGTCATCAAGAATGTGGCAAACGAAAGAGATAGAGCACTTATTAAGCAGGATCCATGCAATAGCCTCTGAAAGCTGGTTAAATAGGAAGGGGGCGCTTCGTAATCCAAATGGGAGAACCTTGTCATAGTAATAAGAGCCTTGCCAGTACATACCAAACAGCTCGTAATCGGAGGGGCGAAGAGGCATTAAGCGAAAAGCAGACTCAATGTCTGGCTTTGCGAGATAGGAACCTTGTCCCAAGCTTAAGGTTCCCTCAATGGCATTCCAAGCTGAAATCCTCCTTCGAAATGGAATAGTTAATGCTAGCTACCCCCGACGTAGGACAGGAAAGATGGAAAATGGTCCGAAATTTGTTGGAATGCTTCTTAGGAACTAGCCCGATTGGGGAAACCTGAAAATTTGGGAAAGGGGAGGGGAAGGGGGGTTGGGGGTTGGGAAAGGACCAGCCACACGACCCTAGGCACCTTCTTTCATTAAATTAGCTGTGACTACATCAGGGCTGATCTAATGCGGTCGGTAAGTTCCGGGAAAACCTGAGAACCCAGGCCCCCTTATATCCGATATCAGCATCATGCTTAAGGTGGCCGAACACAGTTTTCAAGTACCTATACCTAATTCACCTAATTCACTATTTACCCTCGGGCGCCCATTTTTCGCTAGAGTGAAGATCAACCAAAGAAGAGGTTTTTTGTCGCATTTTGGCTAAGGTGTGTGTCGTTGCCATGGCAACGGGACCGGTTAAAAACAAGGCTTAAAAGATTGTTTTTGTTCATTTAAAAAAAATTCAGTCATTAGATTTTTGTCATCATTTGCCAACAACGAATTCACATAAAATCCTTTCGTTCAAAACAGCTCTAATAAAATTTTGACAGACACAGTTTTCGTAATTCGCTGTTTATCGTTTTCACTCCATGTTCTGTATTATTTGCAATCCCCTCTGTTGAATTTCAGATTTTTTGTGATAGCTAATTCACTTGGTTTCTGAAGTATTTTTTTGCCAAATTTCTTGAAATTCTAACGACTGGATCGTTAGAAATCGGCACGCTTCTGGCAAAGCCGCAAAAGCACTCAGTCTCAATTTTTCGATCAACTGCGCATGAGCAGCATCCAGCTGGGTTCCTCGAGCTCATGCGAAAAACAACAACAAGCAACCAGAGAATGCGCGGTTTTCTCCCTTTCTAATTGTAATCCTCTGTTAAAATGGTTGAGAATTCGGTGGAGTACAACTGGGTCAGTACCACGTACTAAACAACGAGCAGATGAGACGACAAATGTTGTTCCTGGATTTGCAAGAATGGCAAGACGGCCTTGTTTGCCATGTTTTTCAAAGAGTTGTCGAGGGTGCTGGTAGCCGATGCCAGAGTCAGAGAGTGTCTTTGCTAATCCCTTTTTCATTGCACCAGTATCAGAAGAATTAGACAATTTTCCCTGAAAGGATTATTGAGGGGCATAACTACATGCAGTCGAGTCAGGGTAAATCAGCTCTTTGAGTGCAAATTCCATCGTCATTGTTTTGCTTTTGTCTACAATTTCGCAAGCGTTGGCGCCAAGAGGAGAGTCGAGTATAATTTTGCTGAGTGCTTTCACGTCTTCTAAAGGATCGTGGCATGGAAAATCCTTCTAAGACTTTGTAGGCAGCTGAATTATTGGTTTTCACAAACAAACCGTCCTCTGTCTGCAACGCTCGACATTTTTCTTGGATGGTCTTCAGTTTGAATCAAAGCAAGAATGTCTGCGAAATGTATGTTTAGTTCTTTTATTTTAGGAATAAGTTGTGGTGAACAGTGCAGCAATGTTCTAAGAAAAATCAGGATTGGAGTGTCAAATGAGGAGGAATTGATAGACATGACTACTTAGCACAATCATTCTAAATTTTTGTTGCTGCTATAAAATTAAAAACAGACCGCGCGGAAACTGTGTTCGGCCACCTTAAGACTGTTACATAAACGGGAAACAAATAATCGATCGGAGTGGTCAATGAGTACCCTCTCTAGGCTATTTACATTAATAGGAGTGGATAAGGACCCAGTAAATGCCTTATTTTCGTCGGGAGGGGTTGGACTTAAGGGTATCCCTGTCTCCATCCCTTGTCTTGTCTCGGTCCCTATCTCTAGCTTCTCGTGGTTTCCCTGGGGACGTGGGGCAGTCACGTCCTGGGTGTGACCCTGCACATCGGTTACAGACATGTTTAAAGCTACAGGGGTTCCTGTGACACCACCCACTACAATTGAAGGCATGGCAAGTGCCTCGACGTTCAGCCCCAGATGAGACACTGTTGGTTTGGGGTCCTTTAGAAAAAAGAGGATACTCCTATTTCAGCACCGAAGGTGCCACCGTAAATATCGTCAGCCAAAGTTGCTGATCAATTTCCGACCACACGCGGGTTTTGTTTTGACCAGCTTTTTGGCGGATTTTATAATCATAAATCGCCCATCCTAGACCCTTATGTACACGTGCAGCATATCTAATCAAGCTTAGGTATTGTAGCAGCTCCTGAGAACGCTGAGGGAATTTCTGTGAAGACGCACATATAGGTTGGGAAAGCAGTAATCCACTGTTCAGTGTCAGTGATAGAGGTGGATGTTTTGGCTTTCTTTGAAACTCGAACCACCGAGTTGTCTAGGTTGAGCATAAAGTTGTGCTCCTCATTTAAAGGTGACAGATTTCTGGGAAGGAGCTTTGACAATTCAAAGAACTCACCGGACTGTATATCCTTCACATACTGAGCAGGGATATCCTGGAATGGTGCCGCATGTCGAAAGACATCTGATAGGCTCGATGTTTGCTGTTGCGTGACAAGATTGACGGATGGCGTGGTACGATTGGAAGTTGTGGCTGATGGCAAGGAATTTGGCTGGAAAACGTGAACTGCTGCCAGAGCTTCTTCGTTAGCGATTTACCTTGAAGCAGCCGAAATGGATTCTTGAAGTAATCGTCGTATGGCATTTGACTGTCCTTCCGTGAAGCTGCTATCGTTCGCGTTAGCGTTGACCACATGGTCTTGGGGAACTGCGCGCGCGTTGTCTTGTAGATTATTAGAGCAGAACCTCTAAGCCGGATCAGAAGAGTGGTCCTTTTGCCAGAGGAAGCAATGTTCCTTTGTCTGGAAAAGTTTGTCAGCTGCTGAACCGAATAGTCGGTTAGTTCTGCGACATCCTGTCCACTCAGCATTATCCAGTATGTAGGAAGCCTCACATTTTTTAAAACTATATTGCTATGTCATCATCAAGTCATATGCATTGTACTTACTTTGTAATCACCCCCCAAGAAGAACTGCAGTTTTACTTTCTTTCCATTCATTACAATAAATCCATCATCAATCAGCTTATTGACAGTTGCTGTCACATTTGCCAGACCAGTTCTCAGGTTGTTGTAATCTTCAGACGTTTTTTGTACGGCAATAGTGTGGTTGCCTGTAAAAACAACAAGAGGCCAAGTTGGTTGAAAGGTTTAACTTTATACTAGTCTTGGTACTTTCCAACATTTTCAGTAGAATCAAACTGTTGGCAGTTAGGCTTGTAGTTAGAAAATTAGAAATAGTTAACTTAATTGCACTGTACCTGCCCTAGAGAGTACATTTTGACCTTCATCTAAGATAAAAAATGAACAAACAAATAAATTGCTGGAATGGGACATTCTTGCACCATCGCCAGATAATTTCACTTTTACTGTTGGGCTTTGGTCTTCTGGTTGGTTGGACTTCCTTAGCTGGAACAAAATGGAAAAGATAAAAATTTTTTGCTAACCAAGCTATGTGCTAAAAGTAGACAGTTTGTTAGCTGTGGTGCCCAAAAACTACCACACTATGTAATCATAAACTATTAATATAATAATTATGTTTTACTTACATGTTCTACAATTTGTTGTTTCAGTAGATCTTCAAATGGTAACTCAGCTCCAGGCTGGTCCCCTGGTGTTTTCCTAATGTTCCACCTGGAGTCTACGGTGGCTTGACATCCCTCTACCAAGTAGGATCTAGGCAGTGTTTGGTCCTGCTGGGTCAGCTCATGGTAAGCCTCCCATGAAATTGAAAACTTGTCCATGATGTATAGTATTGTCCTGATTTTCTCCTTTTCGGCTGAGGGCAACTTCTCATACGCATGCTTTTTCTTCTCCGAAGAGGAATAGAAATTATGACAATATGATGATAAATATATTACCGTTTTGAAATGTTTAATGATCAAGTGGCTAAACTTTTAAATGTTATGTTATTGGGTGGTCTTGATAGACAGGTCTCCCTACCTTTGCAACTCTCTCCTTGCTTTGAATGGTCTTCATTCTGTGTGGCAGGTAGTGGTATACTGATAGGGACGTTTTCTTTGTCAGGATCATCTGCCAAGAACGTGACAACAGTACGGTCATCCCTTGCTCTTCTTGTGAATTTTTCTTGTAAAATATACTGCTTTTGTAAGTATAGTTACCTGTTAACTTGATTTCATGGCCCTGTCCAGTTTTGTCCCGGACTATCAAGGACTCGGGCATTAGTCCATAAGTTTCTCCGAACCAGAGTGCTTCTTTGGCTTTCTTTCTACAAAGAAATAACAGAGTTCGATACGATGCTAAGTATACAACTGCATGTAGCTTATGTTCGTAGGTCATGTCATAATTTGTGTTACCCTTGGTAACCATATTGTTAACAATAGTTGAAACACTTGATTAAAGTTAACTTACTGAATTTGTGTCAAATGTCTGTATTGCTGCTTCTTTCCTACTTCCGTAAAATCATTTCCAGAGTGGGCTAGTCTCTGGCGCATCTTGTGGTACAAATCGGCCGCCTTTTCCTCCACGCTCGCGCGAAGATTGTTGTTATCTTGCATAAGGTGCGCCAACACGTCGTTTGGTGTTTGCTCCATCTCCTCCGGGTTTACTCCCAGTTTTAACCATGTCTCCGCTCGCATTTGTTTCCGTTTCTTCGTGTTTTTGCTGTCTTGTATCTTTCTACAAAATCGCCTTATACTTTCGGCAAATGCACGTCCGACACGCTCGCGAGCAGATTCCGCTAATCGGTAGCCAAGAGGCAGAACACTTGATTGTAAAAGTTCAAACACTGTGCCCGGTTGCCCACAAACTTCTCTCCATCTCCAAACTGCTTCGCCGTTTAGTTGGAAGTGAAACATTGGACTGTTTTCGTTAACAAAAGGAGGTACAATATTGATCAAAAGCGGGTGGATCGGGTTTTCGAAGATCTCTGAAAAGAGCTCCCGATCACTTACGTTTTCGCTTGCCTTACTCATTGCGGAACAGGTTTGAATAAATCAGCTGCGCCAACAAGATACTTTTGAAATTCGCGCTAATTGTGACTTTTTTTATAGTTGAGTGGTTTTCCTGAATGGGTATTGTTAATCTTGACAGCCATTGTTATACAGACCTGTGCTTAAGACAATAGCTCTTCAACCCGAGACGCACCGTGTCCAAACACAACTCCAACAAGTAGTTTTCAAACTCAAAAGGCGAAAGGTTCTTGTTGACCAATTTTCGAAGTTGAAACGGATTTTGTTCCGGAAGAGATCCATCTTCCATTTTCCGTGCGTGAAAATTCGAAAGGGCGTTTAGATAGTAAAAAAGTTGCTGTTGAAAACGGCCCCCATAGAAAAAATGGCCGATTTTTGTCCAGTTTAAAACGCAAAAGGTGAATCCTTATACCTTCTATATCCACTTACTTCTCGGCTTAAATTGAAGGTACAACCTTCTTCTTCAAAACGCCGCGCGTGAAAGTTGAAGTTATAACTCCTGGAAATCAGAAAACTAAGTTTTATCAGCCCTAGTGGGCCAATTTGGGCCCTTTCTTCTCTTATTCAGGACATTTCAAGGCACGCGGGCTTTCGAATTTGCCGCTTCACCGGTTATGAATAATTAATGATGTCCAGGCATTCTGCGCGATGAAACAAGCTAACAAACATTCTTGAAAGCGTAAAGGAATTCTAAGCGGATCAAAAACAAAACATTACATGAAACAAAGTGCGATGCGAATGTTTTCTCGAAGATTCCGCTTGGATAAGGTGGAGAAATTAGACAAGTAACAAACATGTCTTGTACTAAGCTAGAAAAATTGCTTAAGCAATTTTGACGTAAATGTGAGATGATAAACAGAGCGGTCCACTATAAAATTACCAAAGCCAGCCAACAAACTTCCCTGTTTTTGACATCCAAACGCGGATTCCTACCGGCTCAAACAAATAAAACTCGAAAATTACTCAAGTTAGACGGTGAACTTCATTGTTTACAGTCTTTGGGCGAAGATCTGTATCTTTCAAATGAACCGTGAAGGGCGCTAGTTTTTGACGTTTTCTTGACAGCTTTTTGACAAATTTCCGTCAGATTTTGAGACATGTACATGCATTTGATCGGCTTTTTCCCTTCGAGTTTGAAATTCGCCGACGAAATAATAAAGTTTTGAGATTCGGCGACGAACGTAATCTCTCTATTAGGGAGACCATTTTTTCAAAAACTGCTCAAGCCGCGGATATTTGAAATTTCACTACGTCATTACAACTGGCCAATCAAGTGCCTTGCTAAAAATAGCTGCGCGGCTGAACCATAAGCTAAAATAGATTTTTAAAAAAACTATCATTGGAAGAGGCCTATGTATGGGGGATCTGTTCTCTAACCTCATGATTCAGTTTGTATCTTGTGTGGCGAAACAATTCTCAAATCTTATTGTCTAGGAAACCTTGCACCTTTATGGCTTTAATCAAATATGTTTTAAAATTTGTGTTTCTTGATTATCTCCTAATTGCTCAAAGCGAGGCATCCCTGCGTCCGAGTTCTCTTAAGTTAGAAATGGTTAAAGTTCACTAAAAGAAACGTCCTTCCATTAATTTATTTCACTACTCTTAAGTTGGGGATAAACGGCTTCCCAGTCCCAACACACCATCAATTTAACTTCGTTCCGATAATTCCATGAAGAAGAAAAACACTCCATCTTCTTACTCGAAAACAGTGTTGTGTTGGTGAGTCAATGAAGATCTTAACCAAACTCCAAAATAACACCTCCCTGACTATATCTCTGACTCGTAACACCTGGTATTAAACTATAACTACAAACTTCATCTTAACTTCTAGAGTGTTGACCACCCCCTCCTCTCAGGAATTTGGTTACTTTTCAGTCACATGGCGTAGCCCTTTAAAGCGAGGTAGAGATGAACCGAGCTTTAATCATATTGATGAAGATTTAGATGGTATTTCACTGGAAACAAACCAAAAAAAAAAAGTAAATTCTCGCTAAATGACATGGACTGCAGGTGGTAAAGTTATATACCAGAGTATAAGTCTCATATTTTCAAGGTTGTTGGCATGTTGAACGGATAACAAAACGCCTATTTCAGGGCGGGTATGCGTGCCTTTGAAATGTCTTGAATTAAAAGACCTTTTGTCTTAAAAGGTTTGCATTTAATTCACAACTGGAGAAAGCTAGGACAATAATGAGGTCAAAAAGTTTTTTTCTCTGCTTTCTAGTTTATTTCCCCTTTTGATACATCAATCTAGCTAAATGAAGGGAAATGCACGTGAGTATACTGGATGTTCATTTCTGTCACATAAAGTAACCGTAAACATCAGCGCAGACCCTGCCATGGTTGTTTTCTTCCGCTTCGTTAAACAAATCCTCGCTGTACCAGACACGAAGCTGTTCGCCAGCGGTCACGAATACAGGGGTTTCATAAATCGACATGACAAGCTCAGGTGAACGCGAGCTGTATCCGGGAATCAGGGCCCAGTGTAACGAGCCTCTATTGATCTGGCTTGGCGGGAAAAGTTCGGTGTTGGCTCCATCTGTCACGGAGATGACAGTCCAATCCGCGACTCCACGATGGACATAATAGCCACATCCCCAGTAAGACCAGAATTCGGACTTGTCACCAAGACAGTTAATGTAGCCGTACAGATGAACCAGCTTTATCTTCATTAGGTTGCCGCCTTGAGAAGATGTGAATGCACCAAAATGAGACCCTCTGCCTCCAAAGCACACTGGGTTGACATTCAGTTTGACCCAGGGGGCGTTTGGATCTGTATGTTTGGGCAAAAATGACGAAAAGTAAGGAATCAATTGCATAATCAACCAATATTCTTGTATGGTTGAATAATCAGAGAGCCACGCTGGAAATAACCATGGTGTATGTAAAATGGGTTGTAAAGTACTGTTTTAGTACGCAATGTAATGCTTGATATTGCTCGAAAAAGGTACTAACGTCAAAGAGTTAATGCAGTTTTACCTTTACAAGGATAAAAACTTGTGGTTATCGTTCATCCCCAAATTATCTCTGATTGCGGTTGCTTGAAACAGATAAAGTGGCGTAATAATGCTAACAATCTCCAAAGTTAGTTGGAGGAATATCAGCCGGTAAATTCCAGCAAAAAAATATTTTATTGTTATTGTGGATGATTTGAATACCCACTTGCCTTAACGACATCAGTAAATTTCTGGGGGCTGGAGGTATTTGCCAATAACCGGTAAAAGATAATAACCCAGTAGAGTGGTTTATTATTTTTTTTGACTATGGTGAGTATTTTGTAAAGACACATGTTTTCATGTTTTTTTTCTTAACCAAACACCCAACCTGCATCAGCCTGCTTCTGCATCAGGGCTCTCCCTTCCTTTGCCGATTCACTAATTTGCGCCTTCAATTCTGAAATTAAAGAAAATAAAGAAACAAAAGACAAAAAAAGACAGTGCATTACAATTGCAGTCTCCATCAAAGTTCCCAATGTGCTGCGCCTCATTTTTTAAATCATGGCTTAAACAGAGTGATAAAAAATCTTTTATAACAATCGTAAAATGCATTCACCAAAAACGAAAGGAAAAACTGCTTAGTAACTTCATAACCCTATTAGATGTCCGTTTGAAAAAAAAACATCAATTAATTCATCCATCCATCCATCCATCCAACAGTCCGTCCTTCCGAACTTTTGTTCGTTCGTCCATCCATTCACCCTTCCGTCCGTCCGTCCGTCCATTCACCAAACAAAATATTCAAGACCCTATTATACAGTGCTGTGCATTAACCCGATCCTTGGCCAAAATACCTAATTCTAAAGGTCGGTGCAAACGCTGCCATCATTGTGGGCCAAAAACATCCAAACGTCTTGCAGGGTCCTTCTTGTTAGGCCCGTTTGGATATCGGTTTGGGTTCTTTTAACTCCGGGTTGTTTTTGTTTCATCTTCCAAAAATGGCATCAACACTAACACAATGTTTAAACGCCAACAATGATGCTTTGCATGGGCCTTTTGTCCAAATGATACTAACTTCCGCCTTCTGTTATTAATTCAATGGCACTCCCTTAGATAAACTTCTTTGTTAGTTTATGGTCAGAAGACTGAGGTATTGTCACTCACGTTTCAAGGGACCAGCTTCTGATGTCCCAACGACAAACCAAATTGTCAAAATAATGGCAACACTCTTCATAGTAAAGAACATAAACGGTGGAAACAAGAGATCTGAAAGGGAAAAACTACACATTTAGCAACTTGCAAAACTATACTACTTCGTTCTTTATTGTACTCCAACATTATCTTATACTTTTTCTTTGCTTTCGTTTTGAGTCCTTTCAGAAAATAAAAGCCCCAATTATGAGGGACGAATAATTGATCTTTATATGCGAACAAGCAACCGTTCATTTGAGGCATGCCGTGGTCACGAGGAGACAAATATGTGACTAAAGTTCAAACTCCATCTCAAGTAGTCGAAAGGAGTGTCGCTCATTGAGTAAGTCCTCCTTAAACTCCTAGCCGTCGTACTAAGATCAGCGCTCGTCACTCAATTTATTTTTAAGTCCTACCTATGATAACCAGGCAAGTAGGGGCTTTCTTTTTTGCTCAGGTTTATGTTTATAGTTAACTCCTATTAATTAGCTTTTACTGTTTTTCCTTTTACGTTTTTCATCGTGTGGTAAGCCCAATTGCATAATGACTAAGCCACGTGTATTGATTCTGGGACATTCTTTGTTCATCGTCTTCAGAAATTCATTTCTCGCTCAACTATAGATCAGAAACTCTCCTTATCTGACACGGCCGATGTCCGTCTTTATGGCGTTGGAGGCCGCACAGTTTCTAAAGTTCTAGCATTTGATTTGGGCGTGGTAGATTCCTTTAACCCAGATGTTGTTATTCTGCTGTTGGGCTCCAACGATTTAGTCGATCTAGCCCCAGAAACGGTCGGTTCCTCTCTAGAGGAACTCGTCCACTTACTACATACTAAGTTTGCTGTTAAACTCATTGGTGTTTGTCAGACTTTGAAAAGGGTACCTCCCTCTCTCCGCGTCCCCGATTTCAATACCAGGGTGGTTAAGCTAAGCACCTATTTGAAAGTGGTCTGAGAACCACTCGATTTTTGTTTTTATTGGAAACACATTGGTTTCTTGAAATCTAAAAGTACTTTATTTTTACCCGATGGGGTCCACCTTAACGAATTAGGATCACTTCGGTACTACAGGAGTTTAAGGGGCGCGGAGTTGAGATCGATATCACTGCTTCAATGAGGACATTTAGGTATTTCTGTTTTATAATTCCACAAGCCAAAGGAAAATTACAAAGCAAATAGTCATAACACCAACAATTCCTACTTTGGGAGTTATTTAGCGTCTGGACTGCTAGCGTGGGTTTTTCCATGTTGTACATTTTATTCACCATTATGGTTTGCGTGCAGGTATGTAATCTTATCGCCATTTAATGGGTTCCTTTCGAGTGTTTCATTTTTGGGGCACTCCTCCTCGCACTCATCGTTACACATGGGCCCCGCAGACTGTTACGGTGTAATTAGTGCATTCCTTTTGGCGGCTACCATAGGTAGTGGGCTCTATGCACTCAGACCGTTGATAGGATAAAAATCGCCTGCCGATCTCGTTTTGAGTCCTTTCAGAAAATAAAGTGAATTAATTTTAGTTATTGCGAAAATTTAAAGCGATATTTGGCTATTTGAAATATCAAAATTACAATGCATTGGAGGCCCTCCAAACAAAAGGCAAATGCTGAAATCAGTCATTTTCCTTTGTGTGGTCTACATTTCAACTCCTTCGGTGCAAAGAAAATAGTGTATTAAGCAACAAATACTGTTATATTGTTTGCAACTTTTAAAGAGTTCATGTAAGTTTCTGCAACACTTGTTCCCCTTGCGTAGTTAAGTACAAAGACTAACGACCAAGCTACTCAATAAACACGTGTTTTGTTGAGTTTTCGTCTAGTTTAACACCCGAAGAAAGGCAAACCGTCTCACGAGTCGACACTGATGGTGCCCACTTTTATGTCGACATGTTCGCTTAATGCTTATCATTTTCATTTGGAATGTTTGATGTTGCTTGGTTTTATTCATAGTGAGCATAACACTAATTAAAGATGTTGCTTGATTCTGCCTTTATATACTGACTTAATCCAATTTGTAATGGATCGTGGTCTCCTATAATGGTGCGACCTTCTAACACTCCAAAGTTAGATAACGCACGAAAAGCTGAGCAGTGGAAAACAAAGCTGAAAAAACTTGACCATACTTGAAAATGTCTTAACAGTACCCGTTCATGGCGAGACTGAATGAGAGTGTATTAAGTAAGCCCATTATTACAATTCCAATATGAAATCATTACTCACTAGTGTTTTATTGGGTAAATTGTGCGCAGAGCATGGACTCATTAAATTGGCATGGTGAACCTCACACGCCGAAAGTCAATACTATTGCTACTCTCTTCTCCCAAGGATCTAGGAAATAACTTCCAAGTTTTACCAAAAAGAGTTGTACCTATCATCTGCTGACTAGTTCTTCGGATGCTCTACGACAGAGCCATACGAGAAATGGGAGCTAGGTTTATGTGTATTTCTAGAATCTAATGAAAGATCGAGCGTTAAAGATGTTTAAGAAGCCTGAATATATTATATAGTGTATTTCGTGAGGTTATTGAATGGCTGTCATAGTATAACATAGGATGAGAGCATAGCATTGAAGCCTTGATTGAATATTGGTTTAGTTCTAAGACGGAACTAATCCGGGTAAGTCCAAAGGAGCATTTAGTTTTCAGACAGATATCAGATATCCATATTCCCTTACGTGTTTGTGCAAGTATTCTGTGAAGGAAATTACAACATGCAATTTTGGGTGTAGAGTGCGATTAGTCTGTAATTTCGGCGATGGATTGTAGGGCGGGCGAAAGACACGCGCGCGCCCAAAGTTGCGAGGAGACGTGACGCGAGGGAAGCGCCAGAAATGGCGCTTCATTCGCGTCGCGTCTCCTCTAATTTTGGTGCTGCTAAGGTCCATTCAAAAGACTGCAAATTCTGCTGCTTTAACACAACATAAATGCTTGTTCGTAATGATAAGTTTTCTGTCCCTCATGACATTTTGAAGGGGTCTTTTATTATTATTATCATTTTTATTATTAAAGATGTGAATGATCATCGCAGTTATTATTATCATTATTATTATTAATATTATTATCATTATTATCATCATTATTATTATTATTTTGTTCTATTAAAAAAAACGCTCGTAATTTTATTTTTAACTGTGGCTGGCTTGAAAACTCAACGTGAATGCACCTTCCATTTAATTATACGCAAAGGAAGGGCATCAGCACTTCAATGGCGCCGTAAACCCTTCCTCTGGCAAACCGCGCAGCAGTCATCGATTTGAGAATGGCTTCTTCTGAAAGGACTCGCCCAATATTGAGGCTATGCAACTTGGGCAATTTTGAAAACTTTGAAAATACGCTTGCAAGTGATTCATCGGCCACATGCAATTTCATATACTAATGATCAGAAGTAAGCCGTTTAAAGGCGAACATGCGAAGCTTTTTGTCTTTGGCTACGGGGAAACGGTTAAGTTGATGATGGCTGTAGTTCCTAAAATCCTATCATGGGTCATAAAATGTTCAAACTCCCTTTTATGGCAGTGAAATCGCTAACCGTACTTACTGTATACGGCAGATGTGAAGAAAAATTTGCGTAATGTTAGAACTTAGTAAAAAAATGTTTTAACGAACGAAAATGCTATTATCTGGATCGGGAAAATATTTAGTTCATCGAGAATTATACAATTTCAATTAACTGAGCCTGCGTCTCGCCTAAAGACCGTACTTTTGATAATTTTCTCTGACCAAACGGACTAAAATTTTGCTTTGAGATTATATGGAAGCAGTGCTATGGATAGAACCATGTTCGCTACAACAACAAAAAACGAAATGCTTTTGTGAATGAAATTCAGATGAAAAGGGTGCTTAAATGGCAGGTAAGACAAAAAAACAAACAAACAAACAAACAAAGACAAAAATCTCTTGCTTTATAGGACTCGACAGAATAATGTACTAGTGAACACAATTTTCCGAATATTACAAGACTTCGTTTGTGCCTGACATATTGGTAATTTTCTTTCATGGCCACCAACATGGCCGCCGATAAAGGAAATAACTTAGTAGTTTATAAAATTAATATCCTTTGTTTCTCTTCAGAATTGTTGAGCATGGACTTAAACTTCTAAACGACAATATCGGTATCAATATAATTAAGAGCTAAAGCGTAAGATTTCTTTTCCAACACATTACTGTATTACGGTCTGCTACAATTTTGATCAAATTTTAAAGAATATTAAATTTGTAACGCAGGGCATTTTATCAAATATGAATTGACTGACACATATTTTATTGTTTTTACTTTATTTTCTTTATGAAATATCAAGAGATTTGCGCGCGCGCATGCTTCTGACGTGGTGCGCTTGAATGTGTGAAAATTTGAATAGAAAAAATAGAAATGAAAGGCCTTAGCGCGGGAAAAAACGCATATGCTTTGCAAATGACGGTTGAAAATAAACTTTCGAAACTTCTGCCATGAACTGCTCTATCTAGCAATTTTCCAAACGAAAGGACATCGCTTGTCCGGCTTTGCTTGTGTCGTTTCTTGACTTCCGGTGCGATGTGCTCAGCAGCATAGCTTCGCTTGTATTCCTCCTGTTCCTTTATTGGCTCGCTTTTTTCTCAATCAGTGCCTTCATCTTATCATGATAGGTGTTCTTATCTAGCACTACACTGGCACGACCTTTATCTGCTGGGAGAATCATGATGGAGGCATCCTCTTTCAGTACATGTCGCATTTCACCTATCATGATAAGATGAAGGCACTGATTGAGGCTGGTCCATACCGACTTCTTAAGAAGGACCCAAGGGACCGCTTAAGCCGAAAGTTGACTTAAAAACTTCTGAGCCTGAAGCGAGGTGGACACCTGACAGATTCCGTGTATAACAAGATCAGGCCCAAGCACTGAGCAAACACTTAGAATTTATGGCCTTACCAAGATACACAAGGCTAACACACCACTGAGACCTATAGTCTCTTGTGTGAACACCTTTGCTTATGATCTGTCTTCACACTTAGCCGATGTATTATCTCCCCTAACAGGGAATTCAGAGTACACACTTGACAACTCAGCTCATTTTGTGTCCATTGTGAACGGTGAAAGGGTACTAGAAAACGAGATCATGGTTTCTTTCGACGTAGTGTCTCTGTTCACGAACGTTCCAATCGAAGGAGCAGTACAGACTGCACTGCGAAAACTAGAAGCTGACCCGTGCCTTGCCAACCGCACGACTCTAACATTTACGCAGATTGCAGACCTCTTGAGTTTCGTTCTTAGATCCACATACTTCCAGTATGATGGACTGATTTACGAACAGCAAGAAGGAGCAGTCATGGGTAGCCCGGTATCCGCAGTGATAGCTAACCTCTACATGGAGGGTTTTGAGGAGCAGGCTTTGACATCAACGCCCTGTACACCTAAGATCTGGAAACGCTATGTGGATGATACCTTTACCATCCTAAATCGTGACAAAGTTGACTCGTTCTTACAACACCTCAATAGTCAACAGCCGACGATCCGTTTCAAAATGGAAACTGAGAATGACAACTCAATTCCCTTCCTTGATACGTTGATCATCAAGGATTCGAATGGATATCTCTCTACCAGTGTTTACAGAAAGCCTATAAACACTGACCAGTACCTAGCGTATGATTCACACGACCCGCAATCTGTAAAACGCGGTATTGTCAAGTGCCTGTACGATCGATCTAAACACGTCATAACAAAACCATCAGTTATCTCTCATGAAAAGAAACAACTCTCATCGGTCCTTGTTTCCAACGGTTATCCGTTTTTGTTTGTAAAAAAATTTACAAAAACCAAGGGACGAAAAACCACCAAAGAACCTGAACCCGGAATTAAATCTACTGTGGTTTTGTCATACGTCAAAGGCACATCGGAGGCTCTTCACCATTGCCTACAACAACAAGGCATACGGACTGTTTTCAGATCTGACACAACTCTTATATCACACCTAGTGCGACCTAAGGACATTGTCGATCCAGTAAAACAAGACGGAGTAGAGATTCCCTGCGAATGTGGTAAGGTTTATATTGGAGAGACGGGAAGATCTATGCATGAACGGATTAAGGAACACGATAGAGACATACAGCTTGTTCGAATCTAATCCTCCGCCGTTTCAGAACATATCAACGCGACCGGACATTTATCCGCTCTGGGACGAAGTTAAATTTATTGACCGTAGGGTTAAAGAGGATATTCACATAAGACTTCACCCTAACAACATTAACAGGGACAGTGAAATTGAAATTCCTGAAGCGTGGATGCCCACGATCAGACAACACAACAGCCAATAAGTACCAAAGCGGACCGCTGAGGAAATAATTTCTAGTCTGAACGACAAGGATCGAAATCCTCCAATCAACAACAGCCTAAGCGAGGATCGAAACGCACCAATCATGTCCAGCCACAGTGCTTCTTATTCTCACGAGCAACCAGTCGAAATCATCGCCTGATGAAGACCAGCAGTATAGCGGTCGAAACGTCGCGATCCACATCTTTGTGACTCAATCGTGAGACAAAAGATTAACTCAGCTATCACAGTAGCTTTATGTTTAGTGTCGAAAGTAATTTACCTTTGTTATTCTTCACCTCACTCTTCGATTAGTTAGCAAAATTCCCATCACTTTCTCAACTGATGAAAGGTACAACCAAAGCGCAATTTTCCGCCACCGCCGTCGGCTACATTTAATTGTTTTGTAATATGTTTGGTTAATTGCGCTGTTAATTCGCGTCCTTTGTAATTGATCGGAGTAATTTCTTTGGTTTTGTGAAACCGCTCCTTCAGTATTTTTTTAAACACAACTTGGGAATTACCAGTACTAAAACAAAGGAAAATCATTGATGGTTCTGGAAAATGCAAATTTTATAAATCAAATCTTATGGCAACATGCCACTTGGAGCAAGGTGAGATCTTCAAAGTTAAGCATATTCTGTCCCAGTCCCTTCTCAATCTTGTTTTACGCTGAAGTGGTTTTACTATGAGTTTACACAGTTTAAAATTCTTTATTTTACCAATTCAACAAACTAGTCACCCAGCAGAACACTTTCAAAACTAATAAGATATACAATCCGTGCGCAATTTTCCGCCATTGCCGTCGGCTACATTTAATTGTTTTGTAATTTGTTTTGTTTTTAAACCGCTCCTTCAGTATTATTGAGTACAAATGTTTAACCAACATGAAACGCGATAATTTTTTAACACAAATTGTTAATTAGCAGAACTAAAAGAAGAGCAAACCATTGATGGCTCTGAAAGATGCAAATTTTATAAATCTAATCTTATGGTCAAAACATGCCCGTTGGAGCAAGGTCACCGTGTTTCCAAAGAGATGAGATCTTCAAAGTTAAGCATATTCTGTCCCAGTCCCTTTTCAATTTTATTTTACGCTGAAATGGTTTTACTAGGAGTTCTACACAGTTTAAAATCCTTTATCTTACCAATTAAACAAACTACCCACCCAGCAGAACGGAAATTCCTACAAAAAGAGAATTGAAGTTTTGCTTATCTTATCGAGCAGCATTTCTATCGGATAGTCAAAGCTGATTTCCTTGGCATCATGCCTCAACTTTTGTCATGACAACACAACACGAAGAGAAAAATTTATCCCATCATGTACCTGCTACTTTCAGACAATCAAAATAAGAAATTTCCAGCTGTGATCTTCGTGTATCCAAAAATAAGGAAAAAGTTGGTATTCAGCAAGCTTACCTACTTTTTTTATATTAAAGCATTTTAGGTGAAATTTCTGTATAATACTAAAATATTATCGGTCATTCTTACATTGACTTTTAAGAACAATTACATAGGCTTGAATGAATTAAATTTAACTGTAAACTCTCTTTCTTTGCTCCTTTGAAATGCTTATGATAGTAAACAACAAAGCGGAGGAACCAGTAAATCAGTCACTGAATAAGAAAGTGTTTGTGTAACTGTAGCCTTCTCTATACATGGGAATCGTTGATCAGCCAAGTTTAAAGTAAACGAGGGCGTGCAAATTAACACGCAGCGTAAATTATTTAAAAGAGAATAGAATAGAAAGCGACACCTCATTTTTAAGTTTCACTAATGAAACTTGTAAAAAGGTTCCATATCAAAGTTTGTCATTATGACGTTAATGAAAAATAGAGAGACCTTTCCGGTGTAGTCAACTCTTTAAGCATCGCGCTTGGGAAGTCCCGCCAGCAATCAAATGATTGTGGCGATCTGGCCTTATATCTTATAAGGATTCCCAATTGCCTAACGTGTCGCTAAACTATTGAAATTGTAAAGAATAATTCAATGTATATTAACGGCTTACCAGATCACCTTAATTTTAGAGGTATCCTTGTCACTCCAGTCACATCCCACAAACTTTATGTTTTCTAAGCTGACATATGTATGTTTCATCCCTGCCAAGGGACTCGTCAGAGACCATACGTATGTCAGGCTAGCCAAGTTAATATGCATTGGATTATTCTTTACAATTCCAAAAGTTGATTATCGGAAAGTTATGCAATTGGGAATCCTTATGAGATATAATTCCAGATTGCCACTATCATTTGACTCTTTTTAACTGCGCCAACCACCTCATCTTCTAGCAATTCTGAGTAACTTTTTAACTTTGTACAGTAATTCAGGAATTTCCCGCACTCGAGATCATCATCATAGCCCCATAAATCTTGTTCTGCCGCACATCGGGCATGTCAATCTCAGCTGGCTTTCAATTCTTTGAATTTTCTTCTTTTCCTTTTTCGCTATTCCTAAATCCTTTTCTTCCATTCCCGTTTTTGTCTCTTCTTCTCCTCTTTCGAATGTCGGACGAAAGCGATACCTCTCGTCTTTCAGTATCGATATTTTATTTCTACGTTTAACGACGTACAGCTGTATACCAGTTTTGGATTGGAAAATGAAGAAAAGAAGAAAAGTGTAGCTCACTCTTACCTTCAAACGAGAAATTGTGCGTGTTTTTGTTGTGTCCAACTATTCCCGCAGCCTTGCAGAGAACAATAACTTGAATTTGAAGATACAGCAGTTTTATGTTTAGTGTCGAAAGTAATTTACCTTTGTTTTTGTTTTTCTTCACCTTGCTCTTTGATTGGTTAGCAAAATTCGCATCACTTTCTCAACTAATGAGAAGTACAATCAAAGCCCAATTTTCCGCCATTGCCGTCGGCTACGTTTAATTGTTTTGTAGTATGTTTGGTTTATTCTGCTGGTAATTTGCGGCCTTTGTGATTGATCAGAGTAATTTCTTCAGTATTTTTTTAAACACAAATTGGCAATTAGCAGTACTAAAATAAAGGCAAATCATTGATGGTTCTGAAAAATGTAAATTTTATAAATCTAATCTTATGGTCAAAACATGCCCGTTGGAGCAAGGTCACCGTGTTTCCAAAGAGATGAGATCTTCAAAGTTAAGCATATTCTGTCCCAGTCCCTTTTCAATTTTATTTTACGCTGAAATGGTTTTACTAGGAGTTCTACACAGTTTAAAATCCTTTATCTTACCAATTAAACAAACTACCCACCCAGCAGAACGGAAATTCCTACAAAAAGAGAGTTGAAGTTTTGCTTAACTTATCGAGCAGCCTTTCTATCGGATAGCCAAAGCTGATTTCCGTGGCATTATGCCTCAACTTTTGTCATGACAACACAACACGAAGAGAAAAATGTAACCCTTCATGTACCTGCAACTTTCAGACAATCGGAATAAGAAATTTCCAGCTGTGATCTTCGTGTATCCAAAAATAAGGAAAAAGTTGGTATTCATCAGGCTTGCTTACTTCTTTATATTAAAGCATTTTAGGTGAAATTTCTGTATAATACTAAAATATTATTGGTCATTCTTACATTGGCTTTTAAGAACAATTACATAGGCTTGAATGAATTAAATTTAACTGTAAACTCTCTTTCTTTGCTCCTTTGAAATGCTTATGATAGTAAACAACAAAGCGGAGGAACCAGTAAATCAGTCACTGAATAAGAAAGTGTTTGTGTAACTGTAGCCTTCTCTAAACATGGGAATCGTTGATCAGCCAAGTTTAAAGTAAACGAGGGCGTGCAAATTAACATGCAGCGTCAATTATTTAAAAGAGAATAGAATAGAAAGCGACACCTCATTTTTAAGTTTCACTAATGAAACTTGTAAAAAGGTTCCATATCAAAGTTTGTCATTATGACGTTAATGAAAAATATTGATTACTTCCCCTGGATTTCGCATCAATTTCTACAGTATTTAGCACACCTCTCCAGTTTTCATTAAAATCGAAAATGCCTTGTGATAGTATAGAGCACTCAAATAGCGCCATTTTTCTGCGCGCCAGCTTCAAAATCATCCCAAATCTGGCATTTTGCTCAATCCAAAACAGAAACTTCTCGATAAAATCGAACAGTCATACAACAGAACTGACAAGACGAAATCTAAGTGCTGCCTGTTTTTATTATGATTAAAGGATTTTAGCGTCACCTTGATGCGATAAGAGACGCCGTTAATACGCGCGAAGCGCAAACTGAGAATAGATCTTTTCTCAGTTTTCCCACAGATTAAAATGAATTTATTTCCAAATGTGGGTAACACTATATCAAGTGTTCTCGTTACTGCCTTGGATGCCTTACAACAGACTAAGCACTGTCAGTAATGGAAAGCGTGGCTGCCGATTCTATTTAATTTGTATTCAGTAATAGGTATTTTATACATGTTCTATTTAAACACAGTGGACATAATACGAGAAGAGTACACTTTAACTCCCTTCTCTTTAATAAATTAGGCATCTGTATTCACATCTTTTTCTCGCAGAAGTTTTACGCCTCATAAAGCATCAATTGAAAATTCACAAGCAAAACAACTGTTATTTCAGAACTGTATTCATCCTTAAGGGCAGCATTAAGCTGGTTAAGTAGGACTTTTAACAGACAATTAATAATTTTTATTCATATCCAAAAATAATTTATGTAAACCCTACAAAGCAAAACGTCTACGTAAGAAAAGCGTGCTCAATATAGATGATTTCGATACTAAAAAAGGAAATGAACACGAAAAGCAACTGCATCAGTAAGTTTCCAACTGTTACCAGTATTATGCCACACCCCGTACACACATATATATATTCCAGTCAATTTTTAATTTATTCCCCTGAATGTTTCTCGTCGGGGCAATTGAGGACCTTAATTGTTGAGGATTTTTGGAGCAGAGTGTAGCCACTAATACTTGCCATACATACGACCAACTTTAATCTCTCTGCATTAAGAAATTTAACATTTATATTAACACAGTTTATCCCTTAAGTTCTTGCACGCGTGACAAACATCATTTCAAAATTCACAATTGGTACAAGGTTCAATTGGACTAGTTTATATAACCTTGGGCAACATTTATCTGGTAAAATGGGTATTACTAACGTGCCTTGCCTGATATACGTATCTTTCATCCCTCCCAAGGGACTCAGCAGAGACCTTTCGGTGTAGCCAACTCGTTAAATGTCGCGTTTAAAGTCCCGTCAGAAATTAAATGATGGTGGCAATCTGGACTTATATCTCATAAGGATTCCCAATTGCATAACGTCTCAATAAACTATTGAAATTGTAAAGAATAATTCAATGTATATCAACGGCTTACCAGATCACATTAATTTATAAGGTATCCTTGTCACTTTAGTCACATCCCACAAGCTTTATGTTTTCTAGCCTGTCATAGATATTCTTCATCCCTGCCAAGGGACTCGTCAGAGACCATACGTATGTCAGGCTAGCCAAGTTAATATGCATTAAATTATTCTTTACAATTTCAATAGTTGTTTATCTGCACGTTATCCAATTGGGAATCCTGATGAGATATATTATTCCAGCTTGCTACCATCATTTTATTTTTTTAACTGCGCCAACAACCTCATCTTCTAACATTCTGAGTAAATTTTTAACTTTGTACAGTAATTCAGGAATTTCCCGCACTCGAGATCATCATCACAGGCCCCATCAATTTCGTTCTGCCGCACATCGGGCATGTCAATCTCAGCTGGCTTTCCTTTCTTTGCATTTCGTCTTTTCCTTTTTCGCCCTTCCTAAGGCCTTTTCTTCCATTCCCGTTTTTGTCTCTTCTTCTCCTCTTTTGAATGTCGACGAGAGCGGTACTATTCGTCTTTTAGTATCGATATTTTTTTTCTACGTTTAACGACGTACAGCTGCATACCAGTTTTATTACATGTTGGAAAATGAAGAAAAGAAGAATAGTATAGCTCAGGCTTACCTTCAAACGAGAAATTGTGCGTGTTTTTGTTTTGTCCAACTATTCCTGTAGCCTCGCAGAGAACAATAACTTGAATTTGAAATACAGCAGTTTGATGTTTAGTGTCGAAAGCAATTTACCTTTGTTTTTCTTCACGTCGCTCATTGATTGGTTAGCAAAATTCGCATCACTTTCTCAACTAATGAGAAGTACAATCAAAGCGCAATTTTCCGCCATTGCCGTCGGCTACAGTTAATTGTTTTGTAATATGTTTGGTTATTGCGCTGTTAATTCGCGTCCTTCGTGATTGATCAGAGTAATTTATTTGGTTTTGTTAAACCGCTCCTTCACTATTTTTTTTAGTCGCAAATTGGGAATTAGCAGAACTAAAACAAAGGGAAATCATTGATGGTTCTGAAAAATGAAATTTTATAAGTCTAACGTTATGGCCAAAATATACCAGTTGGAGAAAGGTCACCGTGTATCCAAAGAGATGGGATCTTTAAAATTAAGCATACTCTGTCCCAGTCCCTTTTCAATTTTATTTTACGCTGAAATGGTTTTACTACGAGTTATACATAGTTTAAAATCCTTTATCTTACCAATTAAATAAACTACCCACCCAGCAGAACGGAAATTCCTACAAAAAGAGAATTGAAGTTTGGCTTAACTTATCCAGCAGCCTTTCTAACGGATAGTCAAAGCTGCTTTCTTTGGCATTATGCCTCAACTTTTGTCATGACAACACAATAGGAAGAGAAAAATGTATCCCTTCATGTACCTGCAACTTTCAGACAATCGAAATAAAAAATTTCCAGTTGTGATCGTCGTGTATTCCAAAATACGGTAAAAGTTGGTACTTACCAAGCTTGCTTACTTCTTTATATTAAGGCAGTTTAGCTGAAATTTCTCTATAATAATATAAAAGTATTGGTTATTCTTAGATTGATTTTTAAGAACATTTACATATGCTTGAATGAATTAAATTTAACTGTGAATTCTCTTTCTTTGCTCCTTTGAAAAGCTTGTGATTCTAAACAACAAAGCGGAGGAACCAGTAAATCATTCACTAAATAAGAAAGAGTTTGTGTATCTGCAGCGTTCCCTAAATATGGGAATCGTTGATCAGCCAAGTTTAAAGTGACCGAGGTCGTCCGAATTAACATCCAGCGTAAATTGTTTAAAAGAGAATAGAATAGAAAGCAACAGTTCATTTTTAAGTTTCACGTTTTTCTTCGTAACGAATGCAACTTGTAAAAAGGTTCCATATCAAACTTTGTCATTATGACGTTGATGAACAATATTGATTACTACCCGTGCATTCCACTACAATTATTACAGTATTTAGCACTCCTATCAAGTTTTCATTAAAATCGAACGTGCCTTGTGAGAGTATAGAGCACTCAAATAGCGCCATTTTTCTGCGCGTGCAGCTTTAAAATCATCCCAAATCTGGCATTTTGCTCAATCCAAAACAGAAACTTCTCGATAAAGTCGAACAGTCATACTACAGAACTGACAAGACGAAATCTAAGTGCTGCCTGTTTTTATTATAATTTAAGGATTTTAGCGTCACCTTGATGCGATCAGACGCCATTAATACGCGCGCACCGCAAACTGAGAATTGACCTTTTCTCAGTTTTCCCACAGATTAAAATGAATTGATGTACAAATGTGGGTAAAACTATATTGAGTGTTCTCGTTACTCCCTTGGATGCCTTACATCAGACTAAGCACTGTCAGTAAGGGAAAGCACGGCTGCCGATCCTATTTAATTGGTATGTAATAATTGTTTTGTTATACATGTTCTATTCAAACACAGTGGCCATAATACGAGCAGAGTACACTTTGATCACATTTTCTTAAATAAATTAAGCAACTGTGTTCACATGTTTTTCTCGTAGAAGTTTTACGCCTCGTAAAGCATCAATTGAAAATTCACAAGCAAAACAACTTTTTATTTAAGAACTGTATTCACCCTTAAGGACATCATTAAGCTGGTTAAGTGGGACTTTTTACTGACAATTAATCATTTTTATCCATATCCAAAAATAATTTATGTAAACCATACAAAACAAAAAGTCTACGTAAGAAAAGCGTGCTCAATATAGATGTTTTCGATACTAAAAAAAGGAAATGAACACGAAAAGCAACTGCAGCGGCAAGTTTCCAACTCTTACCAGTATTATGCCACACCCCGTACACACATATATATATTCAAGTTAATTTTTAATTTATTCCTCTGAATGTTTCTCGTCGTGGCAATTAAGAACTTTAATCGTTGAGGATTTTTGAAGGTGCGGGTAGCCACTAATACTTGCCATATATACGACCAACTTTAATCTCTCTGTAATAAGAAATTTAACATTTATATCAACACATTTTATCCCTTAAGTCCTTGCACGCCTGACAAACATCATTTAAAAATTCGCAATTGGTACAAGGTTTAATTGGAATAGTTTATATAACCTTTGACAGCATTTAGCTGGTAAAATGGGTATTACTAAAGTGCCTAGCCTGATATATGTATGTTTCATCCCTGCGAACGGACTCATCAGGGACCTTTTGGTGTAGCCAACTAGTTAAACATCGCATTTGAAGTCCCGCCAGCAATCAAATGATGGTGGCAATCTGGCCTTATATCTCATAAGGATTCCCAATTGCATAACGTGTCGATAAACTATTGAAATTGTAAAGAATAATTCAATGTATGTTAAAGACTTACCAGATCACATTAATTTATGAGGTATCCTTGTCACTCCAGCCACATCCCATAAGCTTTATGTTTTCTAGCCTGACATATGTATGTTTCATCCCTGCCAAGGGACTCATCAGAGACCATACGTATGTCAGGCTAGCCAAGTTAATATGCATTGAATTATTCTTTACGAGTTCAATAGTTGTTTATCGGCACGTTATGCAATTGGGAATCCTTATGAGATCTAATTCCAGAATGCCACTATCATTTGACTCTTTTTAACTGCGCCAACCACCTCATCTTCTAGAAATTCTGAGTCCCTTTTTAACTTTGTACAGTAATTCAGGAATTTCCCGCACTCGAGATCATGATCACAGGTCGCATCAACCTCGTTCTGCCGCGCATTGGGCATGTCAGCCTCAGCTGGCTTTCCTTTCTTTGCATTTCGTCTTTTCCTTTTTCGCTCCTCCTGAAGCCTTTTTTTCCACTCCCGTTTTTGTCTCTTCTTCTCCTCTTTCGAATGTCGGACGAAAGCGATACCTCTCGTCTTTCAGTATCGATATTTTATTTCTACGTTTAACGACGTACAGCTGTATACCAGTTTTATTACAGGTTGGAAAATGAAGAAAAGAAGAATAGTGTAGCTCATTCTTACCTTCAAACGAGAAATTGTGCGTGTTTTCGTTGTGTCCAAGTATACCTGCAGCCTCGCAGAGAACAATAACTTGAATTTGAAGATACAGCAGTTTTATGTTTATTGTCGAAAGTAATTTACCTTTGTTTTTGTTTTTCTTCACCTCGCTCTTGGATTGGTTAGCAAAATTTGCATCATTTTCTCAACTAATGAGAAGTACAAACAAAGCGCAATTTTCCGCCATTGCCGTCGGCTACATTTAATTGTTTTCTAATATGTTTGGTTTATTCCATTGTAAATCGCGTCCTTTGTGACTGATAAGAGTAATGTCTTTGGTTTTGTTAAACCGCTCCTTCAGTATTTTTTAAGCACAAATTGGGAATTAGCAGAACTAAAACAAAGGGAAATCATTGATGGTTCTGAAAGATGTAAATTTTATAAATTTAGTCTTATGGTCCAAACATGCCAGTTGGAGCAAAGGTCACCGTTTTTCCAAAGAGATGAGATCTTCAAAGTTAAGCATATTCTGTTCCAGTCCCTTTTATATTATATTCTACGCTCAAATGGTTTTACTAGGAGTTCTACACAGTTTAAAATCCCTTTATCTTACCAATTAAACAAACTACCCACCCAGCAGGAAATTTCCTATTCCGATTGTCTAAAAGTTGCAGGTACATGAAGGGATACATTTTTCTCTTCGTGTTGTGTTGTCATGGCAAAAGTTGAGGCATAATGACAAGGAAATCAGCTTCGACTATCCGATAGAAAGGCTGCTCGATAAGTTAAGCAAAACTTCAAGTCCCTTTTTGTAGGAATTTCCGTTCTGCTGGGTGACTAGTTTGTTGAATTGGTAAAATAAAGAATTTTAAACTGTGTAAACTCATAGTAAAACCACTTCAGCGTAAAACAAGATTGAGAAGGGACTGGGACAGAATATGCTTAACTTTGAAGATCTCACCTTGCTCCAAGTGGCATGTTGCCATAAGATTTGATTTATAAAATTTGCATTTTCCAGAACCATCAATGATTTTCCTTTGTTTTAGTACTGGTAATTCCCAAGTTGTGTTTAAAAAAATACTGAAGGAGCGGTTTCACAAAACCAAAGAAATTACTCCGATCAATTACAAAGGACGCGAATTAACAGCGCAATAAACCAAACATATTACAAAACAATTAAATGTAGCCGACGGCGGTTGCGGAAAATTGCGCTTTGGTTGTACCTTTCATTAGTTGAGAAAGTGATGGGAATTTTGCTAATCAATCAAAGAGCGAGGTGAAGAAAAACAAAGGTAAATTACTTTCGACACTAAACATAAAACTGCTGTATCTTCAAATCCAAGTTATTGTTCTCTGCGAGGCTGCAGGAATAGTTCGAGACAACGAAAACAAGCACAATTTCTCGTTTCAAGGTAAGCCTGAGATACACTATTCTTCCTTTCTCGATCTTCAAACCTGTAATAAAACTGGTATGCAGATGTACGTCTTTAAACGTACAAATAAAATATCGATACTGTAAGACGAGACGTACCGCTCTCGTCGACATTCAAAAGAGGAGAAAAAGAGACTAAAACGGGGGGTGGAAGAAAATGCTTCAGGAGGAGCGAAAAAGGAAAAGACGAAATGCAAAGAAAGGAAAGCCAGCTGAGATTGACTTGCCCGATGTGCGGCAGAACAAGATTGATGAGGCCTGTGATGATGATATCGAGTGCGGGAAATTCCTGAATTACTTTTCAAAGTAAAAAAGTGACTTAGAATTGCTAAAAGATGAGGTGTTTGGCGCAGTTAAAAAGAGTCAAATGATGGTGGCAATCTGGGATTATATCTCATAAGGATTCCCCATTGCATAACGTACAGATAAACAACTATTGAAATCGTAAAGAAAAATTTAATACACATTAATTTGGCTAGCCTTACATAGGTATGGTCTCTGATGAGTCCGTTGGCAGGGATGAAACATACATATGTCAGGCTAGAAAACATAAGGCTTGTGGGATGTGGCTGGAGATACAAGGATACCTTATAAATTAATGTGATCTGGTGAGCCGTTAATATACATTGAATTATTCTTTACAATTTCAATAGTTTATAGACACGTTATGCGACTGGAAATCGTTATGAGATATAAGGCCAAATTTCCACCATCATTTGATTGCTCGCGGAACCTCAAACGCGATGTTTAACGAGTTGGCTACACGGAAAGGTCTCTGATCAGTCCTTTGGCAGGGATGAAACATACGTATATCAGGTTAGGCACGTTAGTAATCCCCATTTTACTAGCTAAATGTTGCCAAAGGTTATATAAACTATTTCAATTGAACCTTGTACCAATTACGAATTTTTAAATGATGTTTGTCAGGCGTGCAAGGACTTAAGGGATAAAATGTGTTAATATAAGTAGTAAATTTCTTAATGCGGAGAGATTAAAGTTGGTCGTATATATGGCAAGTATTAGTAGCTACGCTCTGCTTCAAAATCCTCAACGAGTAAGGTCCTCAATTGCCACGACGACAATTATTCACGGGAATAAAGTAAAATTTACTTGAATATATATATATGTGTGTACGAGGTGTGACAAAATACTGGAAACAGTTGGAAACTTGCTGATGCGGTTGCTTTTCGTGTCCATTTCCTTCTTTTAGTATCAAAAACATGTATATTTAGCACGCTTTTCTTACGTAGACTTTATGTTTTGTATGGTTTACATAAATTATTTTTGGATATGAATAAAAATGATTAATTGTCAGTAAGAAGTCCCACTTAACCAGCTTAATGCTGCCCTTAAGGATGAATACAGTTCTGAAATAAAAGTTGTTTTGCTTTTGAATTATCAATTGACGCCTTATGAGGCGTAACACTTCTACGAGAAAAATATATGAATACGGGTGCTTAATTTATTAAAGAGAAGGGAATCAAAGTGTACAGTTAACTGTGCTCGTATTATGGCCACTGTGTTTGAACAGAACATGTTTAACATAACTATTAATTAAATAGCATCGGCAGCCGCGCTTTCCCTTACTGACAGTGCTTAGTCTGATGTAGGGCATCCAAGGGAGTAACGAGAACACTCAATATAGTTTTACCCACATTTGTAAATAAATTCAGTTTAATCTGTGAGAAAACTGAAAAAAGGTCTATTCTCAGTTTTCTCTGCGCGCGTATTAATGGCGTCTCTGATCGAATCAAGGTGACGCTAAAATCGTTAAATTATAATAAAAACAGGCAGCACTTAGATTTCGTCTTGTCACTTCTGTAGTATGACTGTTCGATTCTATCGAGAAGTTTCTGTTTTGGATTGAGCAAAATGCCAGATTTGCGATGATTTTGAAGCATTGACATGACCGATGCGTGGCAGAACGAAATTGATGAGACCGGTGATGATGATCTTGAGTGCGGAAAATTCCTAAATTATTGTACAAAGATAAAAAGTGATTCAGAATTTCTAGAGGATAAAGTAGTTGGCGCAGTTAAAAAGAGTCAAATGATGGTGGCAATCTGGAATTATATCTCATAAGGATTCCCAATTCCATAACGTGCCGATAAACAACTATTGAACTCGTAAAGGATAATTCAATGCATATTAACTTGGCTAGACTGACATACGTATGGTCTCTGATGAGTCCCTTGGCAGGGATGAAACATACATATGTCAGGCTAGAAAACATAAGGCTTGTGGGATGTGGCTGGAGTAACAAGGATACCTCATAAATTAATGTGATCTGGTAACCCGTTAATATACATTGAATTATTCTTTACACTTTCAATAGTTTATAGACACGTTATGCAATTGGGAATTCTTATGAGATATAAGGCCAGATTGCCACCATCATTTGATTTCTGGCAGGGCTTCAAACGCGATGTTTAACGAGTTCGCTATAGCTAAAGGTCTCTGATGAGTCCCTTGGCAGGGATAAAACATGAAACTATTCCGATTGAACCTTGTTTCAATTGTGAATTTTTAAATAGTGTTTGTCAGGCGTGCAAGGACTTAACGAATAAAATGTGTTAATATAAATGTTAAATTTCTTAATGCAGAAAAATTAAAGTTGGTCGTATATATGGCAAGTATTAGTGGCTACGCTCTTCCTCAAAAATCCTTAACGATTAAGGTCCTCAATTGCCACGACGAGAAACATTTAGTGGAATAAATTAAAAATTATCTTGAATGTATATGTGTGTGTACGAGTTGTGGCATAATACTGGTAACAGTTGGAAACTTGCTGATGCAGTTGCTTTTCCTGTTCAGTTCCTTCTTTTAGTATTAAAAACATCTATATTGAGCACGCTTTTCTTACGTAGACTTTTTGTTTTGTATGGTTTACATAAATTATTTTTCGATATGAATAAAAATGATTAATTGTCTGTAAAACGTTCTACTTAACCAGCTAAATGCTGTCCTTAAGGATGAATACAGTTTTGAAATAAAAGTTGTTTTGCTTGAGAATTTTCAATTGATGCTTTATGAGGCGTAAAATTTATGCGAGAAAAAGATGTGAAGACAGATACTTATTTGATTAAAAAGAGAAGGGAATCAAAATATACTCTGCTCGTATTATGGCTAATGTGTTTGAATAGAACATGTACAACATAAGTATTATTAAATACAAATTAAATAGAATCGGCAGCCGCGCTTTCCCTTACTGACAGTGCTTAGTCTGCTGTAAAGCATCCAATGGAGTAGTGAGAACACTTAATATAGTTTTACCCACATTTGTAAATAAAATCTATTTAATCTGTAAGAAAACTGAGAAAAGGTCTATTATCAGTTTGCGGTGCGCGCGTATTAACGGCGTCTCTGATCGAATGAAGGTGACGCTAAAATCGTTAAATTATAATAAAAACAGACAGCACTTAGATTTCGTCTTGTCAGTTCTGTTGTATGACTGTTCGATTCTATCGAGAAGTTTCTGTTTTGGATTGAGGAAAATGCCGGATTTGGGATGATTTTGAAGCTGCACGCGCAGAAAAATTACGCTATTTGAGTGCTCTATACTCTCACAAGGCACGTTCGATTTTAATGAAAACTGGATACGTGTGCTAAATACTGTAATAATTGTAGCGGGATCAATATTTTTTATCCGCGTCATAATAACAAACTTTGATATAAAACCTTTTTACAAGTTGCTTTCGTTACAAAGAAAAACCTGAAACTTAAATTGAACTGTTGCTTTCTATTCTATTCTGTTTTAAATAATTTACGCTGGATGTTAATTTGGACGGCCTCGGTCACTTTAAACTTGGCTGATCAACGATTCCCAAATTTGGGGAAGGCTGCAAACACTCAAACTCTTTCTTATTTAGTGAGTGATTTACTGGTTCCTCCGCTTTGTTGTTTAGAATCACAAGCTTTTCAAAGGAGCAAAGAAAGAGAGTTTACAGTTAAATTCAATTCATTCAAGCATATGTAATTGTTCTTAAAAGTCAATGTAAGAATGACCAATAATATTTTAGTATTATACAGATATTTCAGCTAAAATGCTTTAATATAAAGAAGCAAGGAAGCCTAATGAACACCACCTTTTCCCTTACTTTTGGATACACGAAGATCACAGCTGGAAATTTCTTATTTCGATTGTCTGAAAGTTGCAGGTACATGATGGAATACATTTTTCTCTTCGTGTTGTGTTGTCATGAGAAAAGTTGAGGCATAATGCCAAGGAAATCAGCTTTGACTATCCGATAGAAAGGCTGCTCGATAAGTTAAGCAAAACTTCAATTCTCTTTTTGTAGGAATTTCCGCTCTCCTTGGTGGGTAGTTTGTTTAATTGGTAAGATAAAGGATTTTAAACTGTGTAGAACTCCCAGTAAAACCATTTCAGCGTAAAATAAAATTGACAAGGGACTGGGACTGAATATGCTTTACTTTGAAGATCTCATCTCTTTGGAAACACGGTGACCTTGCTCCAACTGGCATGTTTTGACCATCAGATTAGATTTATAAAATTTGTAACTTTCAGAACCATCAATGATTTGCCGTTGTTTTAGTTCTGCTAATTCCCAATTTGTGTTTAAAAAAATACTGAAGGGGCGGTTTAACAAAACCAAAGAAATTACTTTGATTAATTACAAAGGACGCGAATTAGCAGCGCAATAAACCAAACATATTACAAAACAATTAAGTGTAGCCGACGGCAATGGCGGAAAATTGCGCTTTGATTGTACTTCTCATTAGTTGAGAAAGTGATGCGAATTTTGCTAACCAATCAAAGAGCGAGGTGAAGAAAAACAAAGGAAAATTACTTTCGACACTAAACATAAAACTGCTGTATCTTCAAATTTAAATTATTGTTCTTTGCGAGGCTGCAGGAATAGTTAAACACAACGAAAACAAGCACAATATCTCGTTTGAAGGTAAGCCTGAGCTACACTATTCTTCTTTTCTTCATTTTCCAACCTGTAATAAAACTGGTATACAGCTTTACGTCGTTAAACTTAGAAATAAAACATCGATACTGAAAGACGAGAGGTACCGCTCTCGTCGACATTGGAAAGAGGAGAAGAAGAGGCATAAACGGGAATGGAAGAAAAGGCTTCAGGAGGAGCGAAAAAGGAAAAGACGAATTGCAAAGAAAGGAAAGCCAGCTGAGATTGACATACCCGATGAGCGGCAGAACGAAATTGATGGGGCCTGTGATAATGATATCGAGTGCGCGAAATTCCTGATTTACTGTACAAAGTTAAAAAGTGACTCAGAATTGCTAGAAGATGAGGTGGTTGGCGCAGTTAAAATGAGTCAAATGATGGTGGCAATCTGGAATTATATCTCATAAGGATTCCCAATTACATAACGTGCCGATAAACAACTATCGAAATTGTAAAGAACAATGCCATGCATATTAACTTGGCTAGCCTGACATACGTATGGTCTCTGATGAGTCCCTTGGCAGGGATGAAACATACATATGTCAGGCTAGAAAACATAAAGCTTGTGGGATGTGGCTGGAGTAACAAGGATACCCCATAAATTAATGAGATCTGGTAAGCCGTTAATATACATTGAATTATTCTTTACACTTTCAATAGTTTATCGAGACGTTATGCAATTGGGAATGCTTATGAGATATAAGGCCAGATTGCCACCATCATTTGATTTCTGGCGGGACTTCAAACGCGATTATTAACGAGTTGGCTACACCAAAAGGTCTCTGATGAGTCCCTTGGCAGGGATGAAACATACGTATATCAGGCTAGGCCTGTTTGTAATACCCATTTTACCAGTTAAATGTTGCCAAAGGTTATATAAACTATTCCGATTGAACCTTGTACCAACTGTGAATTTTTAAATGATGTTTGTCAGGCGTGCAAGGACTTAACGAATAAAATGTGTTAATATAAATGTTAAATTTCTTAATGCAGAGAGATTAAAGTTGGTCGTAAATATGGCAAGTATTAGTGGCTACGCTCTGCCTCAAAAATCCTCAACGATTAAGGTCCTCAATTGCCACGACGAGAAGCATTCAGGAGAGTAAATTTAAAGTAACTTGAATATGTGTGTGTGTGTGTGTGTGTGTGTGTGTGTGTGTGTGTGTGTGTGTGTGTGTGTGTGTACGGGGTGTGGCATAATACTGGTAACAGTTGGAAACTTGCTGATGCAGTTGCTTTTTGTGTTCATTTCCTACTTTTAGTATTCAAAAACTCTATATTGAGCACCCTTTTCTTACGTAGAATTTTTGTTTTGTATGGTTACACAAGTTATTTTTGGATAGGAATAAAAATGATAATTGTCTGTAAAAAGTCCCACTTAACCAGCTAAATGCTGTTCTTAAGGATGAATCCAGTTTTGAAATAAAAGTTGTTTTGCTTGTGAATTTTCAATTGATGCTTTATGAGGCGTAAAACTTCTGCGTGAAAATATGTGAATACAGATGCTTAATTTATTAAAGAGAAGGGAATCAAAGTGTACTCTGCTTGTGTTATGGCCAGTGTGCAGGTATAACTATCTATTACTAAATACAAATTAAATAGAATCGGCAGCCGCGCTTTCCCTTACTGACAATGCTAAGTCTGATGTTAGGCATCCAAGGGAGTAACGAGAACACTCAATATTGTTTTAGTCACATTTGTAAATAAATTTATTTTTATCTGTGGGAAAACTAAGAAAAGGTCTATTCTTAGCTTGCGCTGCGCGCGTATTAATGGCGTCTCTGATCGCATCAAGGTGACGCTAAAATCGTTTAATTGTAATAAAAACTGACAGCACTTAGATTTCGTCTTGTCAGTTCTGTTGTATGACTATTCGATTTTATGGAGAAGTTTCTGTTTTGGATTGAGCAAAATGTCAGATTTGCGTTGATTTTGAAGCTGCTCGCGCAGACAAATGGCGACATTTGAGTGCTCTATACTCTTACAAGGCACGTTCGATTTTAATGAAAACTGGATACGTGTGCTAAATACTGTACTAATTGTAGCGGAATCCACGGGGGGGTAATCAATATGTTTTTTATTAACGTCATAATGACAAACTTTGATATAAAACCTTTTAACAAGTTGCATTCGTTACGAAGAAAAACCTGAAACTTGAAATAAACTGTTGTTTTCTATTCTATTCTCTTTTAAACATTTTACGCTGGATGTTAATTTGGACGGCCTCGGTCACTTTAAACTTGGCTGATCAACGATTCCCATATTTAGGGAAGGCTGTAGATACACAAACTCTTTCTTATTCTGTGAGTGATTTACTGGTTCCTCCGCTTTGTTGTTTAGAATCACAAGCTTTTCAAAGGAGCAAAGAAAGAGAGTTTACAGTTAAATTTAATTCATTCAAGCATATGTAATTGTTCTTAAAAGTCAATGTAAGAATGACCAATAATATTTTAGTATTATACAGAAATTTCAGTTAAAATGCTTTGATATAAAGAAGCAAGGAAGCCTGATTAACACCACCTTTTCCCTTATTTTTGGATACACGAAGATCACAGCTGGAAATTTCTTATTCCGATTGTCTGAAAGTTGCAGGTACAATTGAAGAGATACATTTTTCTCTTCGTGCTGTGTTGTCATGACAAAAGTTGAGGCATAATGCCAAGGAAATCAGCTTTGACTATCCGATAGAAAGGCTGCTCGATAAGTTAAGCGAAACTTCAATTCTCTTTTTGTATGAATTTCCGCTCTCCTGGGTGGGTAGTTTGCTTAATTGGTAAGATAAAGGATTTTAAATTGTGTAGAACTCCTAGTAAAACCATTTCAGCGTAAAATAAAATTGACAAGGGACTGGGACAGAATATGCTTTACTTTGAAGATCTCATCTCTTTGGAAACACGGTGACCTTGCTCCAACTGGTATGTTTTGAGCATAAGATTAGTTTTATAAAATTTTCAACCTTTAGAACCATCAATGATTTGCCGTTGTTTTAGATCTGCTAATTCCCAAGTTGTGTTCAAAAATGATCGCGCGTCATGTTGGTTAAACATTTGTAGTCAATAATACTGACTCAATAATACTGAAGGAGCGGCTTAACAAAACCAAAGAAATTACTCTGATTAATCACAAAGGACGCGAATTAACAGCACAATAAACCAAACATTACAAAACAATTAAATGAAGCCGACGACAATGGTGGAAAATTGCGCTCTGATTGTACTTCTCATTTGTTGAGAAAGTGATGCGAATTTTGCTAACCGATCAAAGAGCGAGATGAAGAAAAACAAAGGTAAATTGCTTTCGACACTGAAAATAAAACTGCTGTATTTTTAAATTAAAGTTATTGTTCTCTGCGAGGCTGCAGGAATAGTTTGACACAACGAAAACACGCACAATTTCTCGTTTGAAGGTAAGCCTGAGCTACACTATTCTTCTTTTCTTCATTTTCCAACCTGTAATAAAGCTTGTATACACCTGTACGTCATTAAGCGTAGATATAAATCATCGATACTGAAAGACGAGAGGTACCGCTCTCGTCGACACTCGAAAGAGGAGAAGAAGAGACAAAAACGGGAGTGGAAGAAAAGGCTTCAGGAAGAGAAAAAGGAAAAGACGAGATGCAAAGAAATGAAAGCCAGTTGAGATTGACTTGCTAGATGTGGGGCAGAACGAGATTGACGGGGCCTGTGATGATGATCTTGAGTGCGGGAAATTCCTGAATTACTGCACAAAGTTAAAACGTAAGGCAGAATTGCTAGAAGATGAGGTTGCAGGCGCAGTAAAAAAGTGAAAGATTGGTTTTATTGACTGTGAGAGAGGTCCAGAGGAACAGATCTTCATAGAGAAGACAAATCGTTTACCTGAAGATGCAATCTTAAACAAAGCAGGCCAGGGCATGAGGAGATGAAAGAAAATGGCTTTTCTTGCAAAGCTTAAAAGGACAGACTTTCCCATACGAATCCAAAACATTTCCGCAGAGAATCCAAAAACCATTCCACCGACAATGAAATGCACCACAAAAAGTCAAGCAAAAAATCGATGTAGCAATGCGTCCAATTCAGTGCGCCAAATTGACCGGTCATTGATTGTCAAAATTTCTCAAGAACCTGTTGGGTGTGGAACAGTTGGACCGTGTTTCCCGGATTGGTACCGGGGAAATATTAAGGCAGGGAATAAGGAAATGAAAAGAAGGAATGGCATTTCGAAAGAGAGTCAAAGATGTAAGCTTGAGGTGCTTCACGAGGCTAGTGTATTGTATAGCCTCGGCGATCATGCTGGGCTTCCTTTTCTTTTGGGCATTTGCACTGAACAGGAACCATACTGTTTACTCTTTCAATTTCACGGCCATGGAGAGGAAAGCCTTACCCTTCACAAGGGAATCAGAGGCGAAGCCTACTAAAGAAAACAGCAACCGTTGGAGTATTTCAATGAGTTATTTGTAGTACTCTGGAATATATCCCCGGCAAAGGGTTTCTACATAACGACTTGAAATCTGACAATGTGTTACTTGAGCCAAAAGATGATAAATATCGTCCGATCATCATCGACTTTGGAAAAAAGCAAGCTAATAAAGGAACAGAAGGAATACAAGCGAAGCTATAGTGCTGAGTACATTGCACCATAAGTCAAGAAAGGACACAAGCAAAGCCGGGCAAGGGATTTCCTTTCGTTTGGAAAAATGCTAGAAAGAGCAGTTCATGGCAGAAGTTTCGAAAGTTTATTTTCAAACGTTATTTGCAAGGCAAATGCGTTTTCTCCCGCGCTCAGGCCTTCCTTTTTTTTTTTTTCTATTCAACTAGCAAATGTACTCTGAGTATCGCTGGTGATTCGTAACATTTCCGTTAAACTCTTCAGAACGTTTCTATCGTACAGATAAAACCAGCAGAAACATTACGGTACAACACTTTAAGAAAAATTCAGTCACTAGTTCGGGTTGAAATACTGAATTATTTAATAAACAGCCTCATCATTGTATAAATAACCTTTGATCATGTTCGGTATCCTGCAGATGTGGTCTGTGTTAGCTGCGATAGTTGGTGATATTAAAGTTTGCAAAAACTGTCAAGTAATGAAGTGTGACTGATAGCTAACATTGATTTAAGCAAGCCACGGTAGATTCGTAATGCTCCTTCCATCAACACTTTCTATTGTCCTCAGTTTTTACTGGGCATTTAAGTCGGTCATTTCAAATGACCGAACTCTAAGTAACTAACGCTTGCGGGATCAAGTAGGAAAGTAAAACATTATTAGAAATATGCATTAAACTCTTTTTAAGGTTACTTCCAGAACGCTTCTTACAGCGCTGTTATTAAATAAGGCGAAATTAATTTGATTTGAGCATCTAAATCTCTAACTCTTTTAGTCATTATTCATCTATTTATTCATTCGATAACCAAATATATTTGTTTGTGATTTACTCATTTGCGTTATTATTTTATGGTTATCAAACGTGCAAGCGTAAATGATCGATACGTCAAGCTTAACTCCGCCCCTGTGTGTTTTGGCACTAAAGACAGCCAGTTTGGCTCGTTCAAAGCTTCAGCCGGCGGCAATCTAATGAAGGTTAAGCTTGTTCATCTGTATGGCTATGTTTCCTGCTTGGATGGCCATGATAACTATTGGTCTTACTAGGGCTGCGACTATTACTTGATAAATGGAAACGCGGATTATACCGACGTCTCTCTGACAACCGCCGCGGACAATATCCTTCAATTTCCTTTCAAGCAAGATTGGTAGAAATGATAAATGGACTCTGATCTCCGGATAGAGTTCGCGTTCTCCTCAGCTTGTCATGTCGATTTATGACACCCCTCTGGCGGTGGCCGCTGGTCAAGAACTGCGAGTGTAGTATACTCAGGATTTGATTAATGGCCCCGAAAGCGACAATGCGGAAGAGTCTCTGCTGATGTTTGTTAGCCATTTCATGTAACGCCCAAGCCTCGGCCTCCTTTGATTGTGTATGCCAAATTTAGCTGTAATACTAGAAAAGGAGAGGAATAAAAGAAAAAAAGCGAAAAGAGATATGAATATGTGAATGATCATAGCAGTTATGAACACTACTTAAGCAGTGGTGAAAGTAAAGTAAAACCTGAAAAAAAATTTAGGCTTCTAGGTGAGCCAGGGCAGCGCCCTACCACATGGGCCGAAAAGCCAACTGGAAGCTGGTCATTTTGATGGTTCGTAATATACCCGTGAGTGATGAACAAATGACTATGAATGTATAAATAACATATATTTCAGCTGCGGATTAATTGATAAAATATGTGAGCGTTCATCGCAGTTATGAACACTACTTAACCCTTAAGGAGTAGTAAAAATAAAGCCTAAAATAAAATTCTGCAATGCTCATTCACATATTCATTCTTTAATCGCAAAGTTCAAATATATGATTTGCACACATTCAAGCGCACCACGTGAGAGGCGTGCGCGCGCGCAGATCTCTGGATATTTCATAAAGAAAATAAAGTAAAAACAATGAAATATGTGTGATTCAATTCATATTTGATAAAATGCCCTACGTTACAAATTTAATATTCTTTAAAATTTGATCAAAATCGTACCAGACCGTAATACAGTATTGTGTTGGAAAAGAAATCTCACGCTTTGGCTCTTAATTATATTGATACCGATATTGTCGTTTAGAAGTTTAAGTCCATACTCAACAATTCTGAAGAGAAACAAAGGATATTGATTTTATGAACTACTAAGTTATTTCCGTTATCGGCGGCCATGTTGGTGGCCAGGAAAGAAAATTACCAATATGTCAGGCACAAACGAAGTCTTGTAATATTCGGAAAATTGTGTTCACTAGTACATTGTTCTGTCGAGTTCTATAAAGCAAGAGATTTTTTTGTTTGTTTGTTTGTTATTTTTTTGTCTTACCTGCCATTTAAGCACTCTTTTCATCTGAATTTCATTCACGAAAGCATTTCGTTTTTTGTTGTTGTAGCGAGCATGGTTCTATCCATAGCACTGTTTCCATATAATCTCAAAGCAAAATTTTAGTCCTTTTGGTCAGAGAAAATTATCAAAAGTACGGTCTGTAGGCAATACGCAGGCTCAGTTAACTGAAATTGTATAATTCTCGATGAACTGAATATTTTCCAGATCCAGATAATAACATTTTCGTTCGTTACAACATTTTTTTTACTAAGTTCTAACATTACGCAAATTTCTCTTCACATCTGCCGTATACAGTGAGTACGGTTAGCGATTTGACTGCCAAGAAAGGGGGTTTGAACATTTTATGACCCATGATAGGATTTTAGGAACTACAGCCATCATCAACGTAACCGTTTCCCCGTAGCCAAAGAAAAAAAGCTTCGCATGTTCCCCTCTAAACGGTTTACTTCTGATCATTAGTACAAAACGTACAAAAACAAACTGAATCACACCTTGCGTTTGGCTAAGCGTTTGTATCATGAGAAGAAATTGCTAGATGTTTAATCAAATACCCATGCCACTTGGAAAATTGTAAATAAAGTCTTAAATAGAAAAAAGTTAAAGTCTCAAGTAAATACAGTGTTTAGATCAGATGATCTAGAAATCGCTGATCCAGCAGAAATCGCTGATAGGTTTTCCAGTTACTTCTCCAGTATTGGTCCTAACCTTGCAAAAGAAATTCAGTCTCCTCCGCGGTGTTCGCATAAAGACTTTCTATCCGGATCCTACCGAGAATCAATCTTCTTTAACCCAACAACAAAAGATGAAATTATCACCATTGCTCAATCTTTTGCCTCCGGAAAGGCCGCTGGCTATGATAGTATCCCAATGTTTATAATTAAAGAATCCGTCCAGATTATTTCAGAGTCTCTGACTCACATTATGAATTTGTCAATTGCTTATGGTATTGTTCCAGATCAAATGAAAATAGCTCGTGTAGTACCCCTGTTTAAAGCTGACGACCCATCTATTTTTCATCAACTATAGGCGTATTTCAATTCTAACTAGTTTTTCCAAATTTCTTGAGAGAATCATCTTCAGTCGGATACTTGCTTATTTGACTAATTTACATATTCTCTATGATAATCAGTTCTGTTTTAGGAAAAATCACTCTACCGTTCTTGCTTTGATTAATTTGCACGATAAAATTTCGTCTGCTTTGGATAATGGTGAATTAGCGGTTGGCGTCTTTTTAGATCTCTCTAAAGCATTTGACACTGTTAATCATTCTATCTTATTCAATAAACTTGAACACTACGACATACGTGGCTTGGCCCTGAAATGGATGAAGAGCTATTTTTCAAATAGACTTCAATTTGTTGAATACAACGGTCATGTTTCTTCACGTACCAATATTTCGTGTGGTGTTCCACAAGGTTCTATTTGAGGACCTTTATGTTTTCTACTTTACATAAACGATATAAAGAATGCATCTACATTATTACAATTGATCTTATTTGCCGATGATACCAACGTTTTTTTTGTCTCATAAGGATGCAGATTGCTTGGCTAACATTCTGAATACTGAGCTAAATAAGTTGTCAATTTGGTTCAGAGTTAACAAGCTCTCATTAAACCTAAAAAAAACTAAACTAATTTTTATTTAACGTACAGGTCATGATATTCAGCTTTTAATAAATGACCATAAACTTGATCAGGTAAAAGAAACAGTTCTCTTGGGAGTAATCCGAGATGAAAAGTTAAATTGGAAGTCCGAAATCTCACATGTGGCCAACAAAGTCTCTAAGTCTATTGGAACAATTCGCAAATCTAGTCTCTACCTGTCGACAAAATCTTTACGAACATTATATCTTTCATTAGTCTATCCATACCTTTTTTACTGCAACTTACTTTGGGCCTCTACTTACAGAACTAACCTTGTTCGTCTTGTAATGCTACAGAAACGAGTGGTGAGAACTATAGCTAAAACCAATTCTATGCACATACTGATCCAATCTTTAAAAATCTTGGTATTTAAAAATTTGTTGACATACACCTATTACAACTAGGTTTATTCATGTACTCCTTTCAAAACCGTACTCTTCCTTTAAAATTCGATTGTAAATTTACCTTACAGAGCCAAATTCATTCGTATCATACAAGAAACTCTCATTCATATCGTTTGCCTTTTTGTCGGACTAATATCAAACAATTTTCCGTTTTTTACCAAGGACCAAAATTTTATAACTCCTTAAATTCTGAGATCGTCAACTCGTCCTCTCCTGTTTCCTTTAAGGAAGCACCTAAGGCGTTTATTTGTAATAACTATTAGTAGTTTTAGATATAATGTGATTAAGTATTAACTTTATTTGCAGCTTGTAACCTGTTGTAATTGTATCCGTCGTCATGTTCTTTTTTCAAAATTTTATCTTGGAAAACAATAACTGAGGAGGCCTAATTAACATAAGCTTCATAGTTTCCTTTAGGTCTCCTCGCCATTGTAACTTCTATCCGTTTTATCTTTTTTGTTTTCCTTATAATAATGCTATTTATGGTTTGGCAAATAAATGAATAAATCGCATTTGGCCGATGAATCACTTGCAAGCGTATTTTCAAAGTTTTCAAAATTGCCCAAGTTGCATAGCCTCAATATTAGGCGAGTCCTCTCAGAAGAAGCCATTCTTAAATCGATGACTGCTGAGCGGTTTGCCAGAGGAAGGGTTTAGGGCGCCATTGAAGTGTTGATGCCTTTCCTTTGCGTATAATTAAATGGAAGGTGCATTCACGTTAAGTTTTCAAGCCAGCCACAGTTAAACATAAAATTAAGAGTGTTTTTTTTAAATAGAACAAAATAATAATAATAATAATAATAATAATAATAATAATGATGATGATGATGATAATGATAATAACTGCGATGATCATTCACATCTTTAATAATAATAACAATAATAATTATAATAATAATATTAATAATAATAATAAAAGACCCCTTAAAAATGTCATGAGGGACAGAAAACTTATCACCCACGAACACGCATTGATGTTGTGTTAAAGCAGCAGAATTTGCAGTCTTTTGAATGGACCTTAGCAGCACCCAAAATAGACTGCGAGTAGTCTCTAATTTGGGCGATAGATTGTGGGGTGGGCGAAAGACACGCGCGCGCGCGAAGTTGCGAGGAGACGCGACAAGAATAAAGCGCCATTCTGGCGCTCCCCTCGCGTCGCGTTTCCTCGCAACTTCGGTCGCGCGCGTGTCTTTCGCCCGCCCTACAATCCATCGCCGAAATTAGAGACTACTCGCAGTCTACACCCAATATTGCATGTTGTAATTTCCTTCACAGAATACATGCACAAACACGTAAGGGAATATGGATATCTGATATCTGTCTGAAAACTAAATGCTCCTTTGGACTTACCCGGATTAGTTCCGTCTTAGAACTAAACCAATTATTCAATCAAGGCTTTAATGCTATGCTCTCATCCTATGTTATACTATGACAGCCATTCAATAACCTCACAAAATACACTATACAATATATTCAGGCTTCTTAAACATCTTTAACGCTCGATCTTTCATTGGATTCTAGAAGTACACGTAACACTTGACACGTAAACCTAGCTCTCATTTCTCTTATGGCTCTGACGTAGAGCATCCGAAGAAATAGTCAGCAGATGATAGGTACAACTCTTTTTGGTAAAACTTGGAAGTTATTTCCTAGATCCTTGGGAGAAGAGAGTAGAAATAGTATTGACTTTGGGCGTGTGAGGTTCACAATGCCAATTTAATAAGTCCATGCTCTCTGCACAATTTACCCACTAAAAAACTAGTGAGTAATGAGTCCATGCTGGAATCGTAATAACGGGCTTACTTAATACACTCTCATTCAGTCTCGTGCCGAGAACGGGTACTGTTAAGAGATTTTCAAGTATGGTCAAGGTTTTTCATCTTAATAATATACATGAAAAAATTTCTCGATTCTGATTGGCTAAGAGAAGTGCAGTTTTTAGGAAACACCGGTGCAGAAAAAAGGTAATTCGGTGCAGAAAAAAGGAAATACAGTGCAAAACAAGGTAAAAAACTGAGGATTCTGATTGGTTGATAAACAAAGGCGCTGCGATTGAGCCAATCAAACGCGGCCTCTGAATGGCGCAAAGTCTGAAGAGCTGCAAGCGACTCGGCGAGCCAAAACAATGGCTGGCTTTTTGAGCAGGTTTTCTTTCTTCGTGACCGCAATAACAGCAGAGAAGCTGCAAAACAGCTCTAAAAAGGAGAAACGGCTGCGAAAAGCACTGTATTTTAGCTGTCTGTTTGGAAACAGTGGTGTCCAGAGAAGGGAATTACCGACGTAATTGGAATTACGAGTCCGTTGATGGCGTGACGCCGAGATTAATAAACAAACAAGGGCAAACAAGGCGAAGATAACGAACTAGAAAGCCTGAAGGTAATGATTACAGCGCTTGATAGACACTTAGCAAACAAAGTAGCCTTATAGCTATAGCCTGTAATTGTTTATCCAGTTTTCACAGCTAAAAACGCTTTAAAACATCGAGAAAACTGTTGTTTTGGTTCACCTTAGCTTCGTTGCGTTGCTTCTGCAACGTTAAGAAGCTATCTCGCAATTTTTTCATGTATATTATTAATAAGTAATCACATGATTTTTCTCGTGCAATTTGGAAGAAATAAGCACTTGTAAATTTTTTCAAAGACCACAAATTGCACTCGCCCTACGGGCTCGTGCAATTTTGTGAGTCTTTGAAAAAATTTACTCGTGCTTATTTATTCCAAATTGCACTCGAAATCATGTGATTACCTATACTTATTTTTCACGGCTCGGCTTTTCGTGCGTTATCTAACTTTGGAGTGTTAGAAGGTCGCACCACATTAGAAGACAACGATCCATTACAAATTGGATTAAGTCAGTATATAAAGGCAGAATCAAGCAACCTCTTTAACCAGTGTTATGCTCACTATGAATAAAACCATGCAACATCAAACATTCCAAATAAAAATGATAAGCATTAAACGAACATGTCGACATAAAAGTGGGCACCATCAGTGTCGACTCGTGAGACGGTTTGCCTTTCTTTGGGTGTTGAACTAGACGAAAACACAACAAAACAAGTGTCTAGTGAGTAGCTTGGTCGTTAGTTTTTGTACTTAACTTATCAAGGGAAACAACTGTTGCAGAAACTTACATGAACTCTTAAAAAGTTAAATTGCAAACAATATAACAGTTTTTCTTGCTTAATAAACTTTTTCTTTACACCGAAGGAGTTAAAATGTAGACCACACAAAGAAAAATGACTGATTGCCGCATTTGCCTTTTTTGTTTGGAGGGACTCCTATGCATTGTAATTTTGATATTTAAAATAGCCAAATATCGCTTTAAATTTTCGCAATAACTAAAATTAATTCACTTTATTTTCTGAAAGGACTCAAAACGAGATCGGTAGGCGACTTCAGAAAAAAAAAAACACCTCGGAAATTTGGAATATAGCTCAATTGCTGATATGTATTTAAAACTTAAGTCACGATGGAGAGCTGCTTAAGCCGAGCTAGTTCGTGAGATAACCCTCCTTAAGACTATGCGCAAGTCTGGGAAAAAGGAAAAAAATACCTTATTTGTGAAAAGCAAAGAAAAAGTATAAAATAATGTTGGAGTACAATAAAGAACGAAGTAGTATAGTTTTGCAAGTTGCTAAATGTGTAATTTTTCCCTTTCAGATCTGTTGTTTCCACCGTTTATGTTCTTTACTATGAAGACTGTTGCCATTGTTTTGACAATTTGGTTTGTCGTTGGGAGATCAGAAGCTGGTCCCTTGCAACGTGAGTGACAATACCTCAGTCTTCTGACCATAAACTAACAAAGAAGTTTATCTGAGGGAATGCCATTTAATTAATAAGAGGAGGCGGAAGTTAGTATCATTTGGACAAAAGGCCCATGCAAAGCATCATTGTTGGCGTTTGAACACTGTGTTAGTGTTGATGTTATTTTTGGAAGGTGAAACAAAAACAACCCGGAGTTAAAGTAACCCAAAACGATATCTAAACGGGCCTAACATGTAGGACCCTGCAAAACGTTTGAATGTTTTTGGCCCACAATGATAGCAGCGTTTTCACCGACCTTAAGAATTAGGTATTTTGGCTAAGAATCGGGTTAATGCAAAGCACTGTATAATAGGGTCTTGAATATTATGTTTGGTGGATGGATGGATGGATGGATGGACGGGTGGATGGATGGATGGATGGCTGGCTGGATGGGTGGCTGGATGGATGGATGGATGGATGGACGGAAGGACGGACTGTTGGATGGATGGATGGATGAATTAATTGATGTTTATTTTTTCAAACGGACATTTAATAGGGGACGTTCTTAAGCAGTTTTTCCTTTCGTTTTTGATGGATGCATTTTACGATATTATAAAAGATTTTTTATCACTCTGTTTAAGCCATGGTTTAAAGAATTAGGCGCAGCACATTGGGAACGTTGATGGAGACTGCAATTGTAATGCACTGTCTTTTTTTTCTTTTGTCTTTTGTTTGTTTATTTGCTTTAATTTCAGAATTGAAGGCACAAATTAGTGAATCGACAAAGGAAGGGAGAGCCCTGGCGCAGAACCAGTCTGATGCAGGTTGGGTGTTTGGCTGAGAAAAAAACATGAAAACATGTGTCTTTACAAAATACTCACCATAGTCAAAAACAAATAAACCACTCTACTGGGTTATTG
>JAEMWC010000021.1:2362500-2365000 GCA_016490735.1 Pachyseris speciosa
TCTTCGGTGAGGTCATATCTCTTCATTAACGCAATTTTTACCTTGTCATAATCCTTAGCTGCTTCTTCTGATAGACGTGAATACACTTCTAGTGCTCGTCCAGACAACAGAGCACTGAGCTTCGACGCCCATCCATCTTTTTTCCACATAGCTGTCTCTGCAAATCTCTCGAACCTCTGCAAATATGCGTCCAGATCATCCTTGCCATCCACAAACGAGGGGAGTTTAGGTGCCTTAGCTCGATCCTCTCTGTCACGTGGGCGATCATCCAGGTTTCCTTGTCCTAGACGCGCAAGTTCTAATTCGTGCTCTCTCTTGGCAGCTTCAGCAGCTTCTTTCTGTCTCATGATTTCAGCTTCCATTTCTAATTTCCTCAGTTCTCGTTCTTGTCGCCTTGTTTCTCTTTCTTCGTCCTTTCTTCTGCGGTTTTCTTCTTTCTCTTCCTCTTCTAGTCTTCTTTCTTCTTCATATCTCCGACGCTTCTCTTCTTTTTCCTCTTCTAGCTGCCTTCGTTTCTCTTCTTTTTCTTCCTCTCTGCGCTTCTCTTCTTTTTCTTGCTCCAGACGCTTCTCCTCTCGTTCCAACTCTTGCTGTTCACGCACAAATTCAAGTAGCTTCTCTCCCTCCAGTCCAAACTTTTCTCCAAGTTGAATAAATTTCTCCATTTCACAACGTTAAAATTACACGACTGTTCCACTCGCTACAACTTGTTTTCACAGCACGGCTACTTCCTTCCGAGTTGCGATCCTTTCCTGGTTAACGGTAGACTACAAACAGTTCCTTGAATTCCACTCTCCGGCGACAGGCCCCCAGTGTTACGAGTTCGAATGTTTTAAAGTGGTAGGTATAGTTTGTAGACTAATCAGCACGCAGGGATGACGGAACGCAACAAGGGAATTTAATTCACACGAATGCAGTAACTCCACACAGGACTTCAAAACAAGCACACGCTAGGCTTGCAGTACACTTGACCTCCGTCACTCTCGTATAAACACAGCCTCTGCTAGATATCTACGTAAACTGTAACCTCTCTGTTACACTTCACCAAACACGACCTTCTGTCGATGCTTACAAAGCTTCCAAGCTTTACACGTGACCTTCGTCACACTTCAGTAAACACTACTGAGTCACGAGATTATTCTCTCAACACTCCTGGGAAATAACAAAATCCTCCTAAACATTGCGCCGATTCGCTTATATACTTTACATCAAAAGGTTCTAGAACTCTCCGACTGTACCAAAAAAGTAACATTACAATATAACTTATTTACAGCAACATACGCAAAAGGCTAAAAATAGAATTACCAAATCAAGATGATACAGCACTAATTAAATATGCTAGAAGATTCGAGACGTTCGCGAATCTTCGAAGTCACGCAAGTCACGCCACAAGTTTTCGTAACACAAACAGATCCAAACGCCCCCTGGGTCAAACAGAATTCGAACCCAGTGTGCTTTGGCGCCAAAGGGTCCCAGTTTGGTTCATTCACAGCTTCTCAAAGCGGCAATCTAATGAAGATAAAGCTGGTTCATCTGTACGGCTACATTAACTGTGCTGGTACCAAGTCCGAATTCTGGTCTTACTGGGATGTGGCTATTATGTCCATCGTGGAGTCGCGGATTGGACTATTATCTCCGTGACAGATGGAGCCAACACCGAACTTTTCCCGCCAATCCAGATCAGTAGAGGCCAGTTACACTGGGCCCTGATTCCCGGATACAGCTCGCGTACACCTGAGCTTGTCATGTCGACTTATGACGCCCCTGTAGCGGTGACCGTTGGCCAACAGCTTCGTGTGTGGTACAGCGAGGATTTGTTCAACCAATCGGAAAAAGACAACTATGGCAGGGTCTGCGCTGATGTTTACGGTTACTTTATGTGACAGAAATGAACATCCAGTATACTCACGTGCATTTCCCTTTATTTAGCGAGATTGATGTGTCAAAAGGGAAAATAAAGTAGAAAGCAGAGAAAAAAACTTTTTGGCCTCATTATTGTCCTAGCTTTCTCAAGTTGCGAATGAAATGCAAACCTTTTAAGACAAAAGGTCTTTTCATTCAAAACATTTCAAAGGCACGCATACCCTGAAATAGACATTTTGTTATCCATTTAACATGCCAACAACCTTGAAAATATGAGACTTATACTATGGTATATAACTTTACCACCTGCAGATCGTGTCATTTAACGAGAATTTACTATCTTTTTTTATTTCTTTTTTTTTTTGTGGTTTGTTTCCAGAGAAATACCATCTAAATCTTCACCAATATGATTAAAGCTCATGACCTAGACAAACAAATTCTCCAGTGCCGCTCCGAACTGTTCAAAATCTGTTCAGCTGTTTTGGTTAATTCTATCCGCGCCAAAATCCAGGAACTTAATTCTAAACTTTTAACCACTTACACCAAATTAAGAGCCAAAAACTTGAACACTTAATAGGTCCTAAAATTACCAATCAAACGTCATTCGATAACCATAATACCGTAGTTACCATTCCAC
>JAEMWC010000021.1:2367500-2372040 GCA_016490735.1 Pachyseris speciosa
GTGTTATTTTGGAGTTTGGTGAAGATCTTCATTGACTCACCAACACAACACTGTTTTCGAGTAAGGAGATGGAGTGTATTTCTTCTTCATGTACTATCCGCTTGCCTTTCGGGAGCTGCTATTCCGCACGTTTTCATGCGCTTCTCAGCCAAATTTAAAACCGACTTTTATCCCCGTCATTGATCCTCACTTTATCGGAAGGAATTTAAATTGATGGTGTGTTGGGACTGGTAAGCCGTTTATCCCAAATTTCAGAGTAGTGAAATAAATTAATGGAAGGACGTTTGTTTTAGTGAACTTTAACCATTTCTAACTTAAGAGAACTCGGAAGCAGGGATGCCTCGCTTTGAACAATTAGGAGATAATCAAGAAACACAAAATTCAAAACATATCTGATGAAACCCTAAAGGTGCAAGGTGTCCTAGATAATGAGATTTGAGAACTGTTTCGCCACACAAAGTACAAACTGAATTTAACACAATCACCTGGTACTTGGTACCCTGCAGCAATAGGCAATCCCTAAACATTGAAGCCAATTTATAAGTAATATAAATTTAAGTTAATGTGAACAACCGTGAAAGGGAGGTCAGAGAAGTTAGATGACCCGTGTATTCTTAATATACATCTCTGTCATACAATATCTCGGTTAGACAAACACTTTCGCGTTGTACAAAAGGTCAAATTCACCTTTCGCGTCATTATGGAGTGTTATTCCCAAGGCAATCATACTTACGCTTTTCCACTATGTCAATGAAAAAGACCACGCGGTCTTATCTTCAAGTCTGTAGTTCACTTTAACTTCTTTGGCCTCTCAGAGTGTTGTGAAAAATTTGTAGTTTGAATTCTTCACTTTGAATTCTTCGCATTGATTCGCCCAATTCAGAGTTTCAGTTTATTCTGTTTTTTTTTTTCTCATGAGTTTACGTTTAAGATTTACGTACATTACTTCGGGTCCAAGCATAATGCCGCTAATTCCACTTGGTCGAAGATCCCGCGTCCAAAACATGGATGTCGCAGAACTAACCGACTATTGGGTTCAGCAGCTGAGAAACTTTTGCAGACAAAGGAACATTGCTTTCTCTGGCAACAGGACAGCAACATTGATCAGCAACTTTGGCTGACGATATTTACGGTGGCACCTTCGGTGCTGAAAGAGGAGTATCCTCTTTTTTCTAAAGGACCCCAAACCAACAGTGTCTCATCTGGGGCTGAACGTCGAGGCACTTGCTATGCCTTTAATCGTGGTGGGTGGTGTCACAGGAACCTCTGTAGCTTTAAACATGTCTGTAACCGATGTGCAGGGGCACACCCAGGACGTGACTGCCCCGCATCCCCAGGGAAACCACGAGAGGCTAGAGATAGGGACCGAGACAAGACAAGGGATGGAGACAGGGATACCCTTAAGTCGAACCCCTCCCGACGAAAATAAGGCATTTACTGGGTCCTTGACCACTGCTATTAATGTAAATAGCCTAGAAAGAATACTCATTGACCACCTCGACCGTTTATTTGTTTCCCCTTTATGTAACAGTCTTAAGCATGGTGCTGATATCGGATATAAGGGGGCCCGGGTTCTCAGGTTTTCCCGGAACTTACCGACCGCATTAGATCAGCCTGATGTAGTCACAGCTAATTTAATGAAAGAAGTTGCCTTGGGTCGTGTGGCTGGTCCTTTCCCTACTCCCTCCCTCTCCTTTTCCCAAATTTTCAGGTTTCCCCCAATCGGGCTAGTTCCTAAGAAGCATTCCAACAAATTTCGGACCATTTTCCATAATTCCTTTCTTTAGTCGGGGGTAACTAGCATTAACCATTGCATTTCGAAGGAGGATTTCAGCTTGCAGTACATAACCATTGATAATGCCATTGAAGGAATCTTATGCTTGGGACAAGGTTCCTATCTCACAAAGACAGACATTGAGTCTGCTTTTCGCTTAATCCCTGTTCACCCTTCCGATTACGAGCTGTTTGGTATCTACTGGCAAGGCTCTTATCACTATGACAAGGTTCTCCCATTTGGATTACGAAGCGCCCCCTTCCTATTTAACCAGCTTTCAGAGACTATTAAATGGATCCTGCTTAATAAGTGCTCTATCTTTTTCGTTTGCCGCATTCTTGATGACTTCTTAGTTATTGAGCCTGCCTCTGACTCCCCTTCACCCAGCCATGGCTGCAAACAGAGCTTGTCAAGGATGTTACTCACCCTTAGGAACTTGTGCATCCCAACTGCTGCAGACAAAACTCAAGGGCCAAGGGCCCTATACTTGCCTAGAATTTATGGGAATTATCATGAACTCTGTTAGGATGGAAGCCGGCCTTTCATATGAAAAAGTGGAACGCACTTAGCCCTCCTTGACTAGTTTTAAATCTAGAAAGTCCTGTACCCTAAGAGAGTTGCAGGCTCTCATTGGTACGCTAAACTTTGCTTTTAGGGTTGTTCCCAGGACGGCTATTTCTGCAGCGCATGATTGAGTTAACCCGTAAAGCTTTTCAACCTCATCACCATATCAAGGTAAGTTCTGGCATTTTAAAGGACCTCAATATGTGGCAACAGTTTATCTCAGCTTGGAATAGTGCTAGCTTTTTTCTTGACAACTTCTTGGGCCAACTCAGATTCTTTGCACCTGTATACTGATGCCTCAGGCTCCATAGGTTTTGGCGTTATCTTTTCCTCTCAGTGGTTTAATGGTAAATGGAGAACTCACCAACAACTCGGGCAGCCTGGTATTAGCATTGCATGGCAAGAGCTTCTTGCTTTGGTGGTAGCTTGCCATTTGTGGGGCTCAACTTTCTCCAATAAGTGCGTCTTGTTTTTCCGTGACAACAAGTCTGTTGTAGAAGTTGTGAATTCCAAGCGGTTTCGCATCCCTAGGGTAATGGACTTGATCCACCACCTGACCCTTCTGACACTCAAGTACAATTTTTACTTGAAGGTCAGCCACATCGAGGGCAAAAGGAGTGAAATAGCTGATTCACTTTCTCGCTTTCAGATGGAGAGCTTTTACACTCTAGCCCCACACGCAGACTTATATGCATGTCCCATACCGCAGGAACTCTGGGAGATTTAGATGAGGACATCAACCACTATTTTAATCTCTACATTGCTGCCTCCACTGAGCAGACCTATTCCTCCGCTAAAAAAAGATTTTTGGATTTCTGTGCTCTTTACCGCCCAACTTCTGGAAGATGTTTGCCAGCTGATGAAGATAACCTTTTCAAGTACGCTGCCGTTCTATCCAGGTCAATCAAATACTTATATATAAAAGGCTACCTCGCCTCTGTGCGCCATTTCCACATTCGCCGTGGCTTTGGGCTCGACCTTAACAAATGTCTTCGCCTACAGCTTGTTTGCAGAGGAATCAAACGGTCACAGGGTACTCACCTAACTAGAGTTTGCTTACCAATTACCATGAAACACCTTATGCTTTTCCACTCTCTGTTAGCAATCTCTTATACTTCGAATCAAGATTCCGTCATGTTATGAGCGGATATGACTCTCGTATTCTTTGGTTTTCTTCGCCTTGGGGAACTGACTTGCAATACCAAATTCTCCCCGGAAGAACATTTGTCCCCAGACGATATAACTTTCCTGCCCTCCTGGGAGCATCGCTAGATCACACGTCAGTTCGCATTAAAATGCATGTTTTCAGGCAAAGTTTTTCCGGCAGCGTCCCGTAAATTGTATGCGCTACAACGATTCAATTTAAATTGTTTCTCTCCTTTTTTCGGAGAAAGTGAAACACGGTAACTGGATAACCTTAAAGGTTGGTTTCCATGATGACCGCGGACGATCGCGGATCGCAGATCGCAAAAAGTAATGCGACCGTCTGCGACCATATGGAATCACACTTCTTCGATCGTCTGCGATCCTGCGATCACGATCGCAGACGATTGCAGAAGATTAGAACCATGTTCTATCTGCGATCAAAACATATCCATAATATTTGTAATTCCCACAACGCGCGTGTAAATTTGACATTTTCGCTGACCAAAATGTATGGCTACAGTCGGCTCTGCGATCGTTAGCGATCGTCTGCAATTATATCGAAACAGCTCTCTTTGCGATCGTTTGCGATCATATGGAAACCAAGCTTAACTAATAAAGTGAAAAAAGTTGTAGAAAGATTTTTGATATTTGGTTACCAGGAATACTCCAATAGACCCTAAAGTCTGTTTTTTAATGGATCTTAAAAACTCGTGACTCAGTCAGAATTGGAGTAATTTGGATCTCTATTAAATACGTGTAAATCAGAAGGTTTGTGGACTATCAAAAATGCCTTCTATCTTCAAGTATTCAAGGTTTTCTTAACTCTGTCATTGCGTCGTTGCCCTCTAATCGGTGTCGTCGGAAAGGAAAAAATTTGTCCTTAAGTGATGCGAGTTTAAACTCGAAAGTCCAGGAGGGCGGGGAGGGAGGTTTTTATAGGCACCTGCCCATTTCAGTAGCTGTTTGTTTATCTTGAGACATATTTGCTGATATAGGAGATATTAATCGACAAGTGAGGATGTTAAATGATCTATGAAAAAATTTAGCTTTTAAGTT
>JAEMWC010000022.1:0-2500 GCA_016490735.1 Pachyseris speciosa
CAGAGCAGTAGAATTACACTGTCAGGACCGGAGCATGTGTCGGTAAGTCTGTAAAAGCGATCAAGAGTCCGTATTAGTGGCAGTTTCTTGCAATCAAAAGTCTATAATTATTGTCGGGGATTCAGCAGTTGTCCCCATTAGCGAGGTGTCTGAAATAGCGAGGTGTCCACAAGGCGAGAAATGACCGTACTCATATATTCCAATCACCACACCCTTCCGGCAACAACGTGGCGCTTATTCGAAACATATGATCTCTGGAGTTAAGGATTGTGAAAGTATGAAGGGGTTACAGCCTGATGTACCAGATTCCGTCTGATCCCGCCTGTACACCAAATTGAATGTACCAAATGATAGAATTCACCCACGTTAGGATAACGTTGTCCGAGTCATAATACTAATTTCGAGATATCAAATGTTGTTCGAGCGTTATTACATTTTGCGTTATTACAATATGCGTTAGAAAAGTTATTACATTTTGCGTTGGAAAGTTGTTACATTTTGCGTTGAAAAGTTATTACATTTTGCGTTGGAAAGTTGTTACATTTTGCGTTGAAAAGTTATTACATTTTGCGTCAATGTTATTACATTTTGCATTAGTATTACATTTTGCGGCGATTATTACATTTTGCGGCGAAACAAATGGTAATTAATTATTAAAATGTCAGTTTAACCGTAACGGGAAACAGTTAACCATTAGCCGTAAAAGGGCCAAAAATTTAACCGTTCGGCGTAAAAGCCACCACCCCATTGAGACCCTCTAGTATCGTTGGGTAGATAAGAAAGTGTTATGAATGGTTTAAATAGTCTTCTGTATATTGTCTGGGTTGACGAAGATTCAACGAGAGCCTTTTAGAGGATATAAGACCATCTCAAAATACACTATTTTTCATCCTCGGTCTACTCAAACGATCCCACAACAACAACAACTTTATTTACGATTTGATAAATGGATATTACAATTTGTCCGTCCGAGTATAGCGGAGCTAATCAAGTTGGGTTGAACAATAACGCAGGTACGTTTTCAGATTATGCAACTAAGAGAAATTGATGTAAATAGTTGGGAGACAACACTGCATGGATATTATTGTTATTAAATCACTATTAAATATATTATATAAACAAGCATAAACAATGATTACAAATATAATTTCAAAACCATTGAATTTTTGAATGATGTTTCGGGTATCAAGATAAGAGTCATCTAAAGCTAACAAGTCAAAAGGTGTTCTTTTTATTTTCCTTTTAAAGTCATTCTTCGTAAGATTTTTTAATTTTAAAGGCATCTCATTCAATACAGTTAGTCCAATTCTAGAGAACAAATTTCGTTGAATTGAAAGTCTAGAGCTCTGTGTGTAGAAGTTGCTCAAGGCAGAGGATCGAGTTATTATAAGAGTGAATGTTAAGAACATCCTGGAACCTCGAATAGCTACTGGCTATAGGTGTGTTTCTATGAGTCTGATGGCAAACTGTAATGGTAGAACACCGGCATCGAGATAAATAGAGGAATTGTACGTTGACTGTTTAATTTTCAGAAACTGACTGACTGTAAATGAAGCCGAGGACTCATTTTTGCTTAACAACTGGTACGATTTACATCCTCGGCCCTTCCATAATGGTTGCATGATCGTCCCTCTCTGTTCCGTCATCTTAGTCTTGATCGATTGAAACGGCTTTCTTGGCTCTTCGAATTGCTGTTTCAACTTGAAACGATCAGTTGTTGAAGTTGAAGTTGATTTTTATTGAAGTGATATTCAATAAATACAGAATTACTTGACCCGCAAGTAGCATAGCTAATCTAGGCGGGCCAGGAAATAAGGAAAGATGAAAGACTGCTAAAAAGAATATGTCGATAAGAAAATAAAGTTGAGATTAAAACGAGAACAAGTTGAGAAAAAAAAAGAGAGTAAAAAAATCCGAATAAAGAACTGATTAGAGAATCAAATAGAGACCAAAGGACGCCGGCGCTACTATCTTGTGGCACTATTGCGTTTCCATCCACAGGCATTAAGACAGCACGTTATAGTTAAGAAGCATGTTTGTTTACCTTTTCAGTAACTGATCGTTTTCGTTACCTAGTGATTTAACTTTGGTCTTGTACCCAATTTTAAGTGAAGAAGAAAGAGCTGGAAGAAAGACCGGAAATGACTGAAATATGTTCTGGCGCCCGTGCTTGTTGAAGCGCCCGTACGCAGCTTCCATACCAGTGACCTAAATCGGCCAGGAACTTACGCACGTTCCTTTCCCCTCAAACTTTCTGGAGTAGAGGGCTTATTAGACCTAGTCCCCAGATTTTCTGTCAGAATTTATTATTTCTTATCCAGGAAAAAATAATTGTTATTACACACGTTTGTAACTGATTATATATTGAAATGAAGAATGATCCACGTAGTTGTGAGAAAAAAGAAGCCTGAAAACAAATTCAGGACTTCAACGGAGTTTGAACCCGTGACCTCGCAATACCGGTGCGATTCTCTAACGAACTGAGCTATGAAGCCACTGA
>JAEMWC010000022.1:7500-10000 GCA_016490735.1 Pachyseris speciosa
TTAATAATTTCAGGTGGGGTTTCTATTATTGAAGAAACATATAATAGTTTTGGGATGAGAAAAGATTTAATGATTGTTACTTTGCCAAATAGGGAGAGACCGGCCGGACCGGACCCCGGCCGGACCAACACTCAGGGTCTTTAAATAATTGAGGAGAAAGTGCTGCCTTTGTAATGATATCTGCAAATGGTTAGACTTTCTAGTCTTCTCGGATAAGGACGATAAACCGTAGGCCCCGTCTCACAACTCTTCATAATTGATTCTGTGGGACGTTAAAGAACGCACTGTTCGAAAAGAGTAGGGGACGTAGTCCCCGGTGTGGTGGTCTATCTCTACTAGAATGTGGTTACGGGGGAGGGATTTGCAGTTACGGGCCTACAGTAATTGGCGCACGCTGTTGTAGTGTCCCTGCCAGGTCTCTGGCGAAGCTAATAAAATAAAATAAAAAAATAGAGACCTCACAATTTCCATAAATTAGTCAATTTTTGACATTCATTTATTAGCCTATCATGGAAGTTTTGTTGTATAACTTGTTCTTGGTCACAGGAGAAACAGAATACCATTCTAGGCCCAGAGGTGTCTCTAAAGAATTTCTATTCTTTCCAATCCACATAGCCTTTGCTTTTGAAAGATTCATTTTCAAACCAGAACACTTCTCAAAGTTATCGAGGGTTTGCATTACTTTTTCGATTGATTAAATATTAGCAAGTGTAGCTGTCATGTCATTTGCATACAACAAAGACTTAGTTTCCTCTTCCCCGATTTTTATCCCTTCGATCTGTTCATTTGTTCGTAGAGATATAGCCATTATTTCAATGGCAATTAGGAATAAATACGGCGACAGCGGGTCCCCCAGAAGAGAAAAAACCATTGTTGAGAACATAGCTTGAGAGGTTATTGTAAAACGTCTGAATCCACCTTATGAAGGGCCAAAATTAAAACGCTCTAGTGCTTTATAAAGAAAGTTATGTTCAATAGAATCAAAGGCTTTTTCAAAATCTATGAAGAGTAAAACACCTAGAAGCTTTAATGCTTCTGTGTGGGCGGGATACCGGTGCGATGCTCTAGCCAACAGAGCTACTGGTGGAAGCCACTGACATTGGGAGCAAGTCAATTGTGGGTTCATATGTTCCCGTGATAGACATGAAGAGTGTGAAAGATATATGAAATCAATCATATATGAACTGCGGAAATGAAATCAACATATGAACCCACAATTGACCGGCTCCCAACGTCAGTGGCTTCATAACTCAGTTGGTTAGAGAATCGCACCGGTATCGCGAGGTCACGGGTTCGAACCCTGTTCAAGTCCTGAATCGTTTATTTGTGGCTTCTTTTCACAATTGCATAAATTGCGTTCACAACTGCGAGGATCATTCTTCATTTGACTAATTTGTTTTAAACACTTTCACCTTTGAATTTTTATTCATCATTTATCTAACCTGTCTCCCTGTGTGTTGTGTTTTAATGTTCAGCGAAATTGTTATTTATCTTAGCCGAGTTTTCCAAGTTCATCTAAAGTCCGCTCTTTCGTTCATCGCTAGATTGTACAACTGAACCATGCAATGAGCCGTCCTGGCCTTATGATAAGTAAAGTAACCTTCATAGTGGCTGCAATTCCCAAAATGGATGGTCCTAAACAACGGACTTGAGGCAATTTTGACGCCCCCGATTTTTTCCACTAACGAGCCTATGTACACATCTTCAAGAAAGAACACTTTTTTGCTGAGATCAAATATTTCAACCATCTGATGAACCAGGTCAGATGATAACACATACGCCGGTCCATTGCAGAAGCCTGGATACCTGGTTTTGTTGTATTCTTCCCAAGACACTCCATACTTCCCTCGACGCTTGGGAATCTTGCTATTGCGGCAACGTCCCATGTAAACTTTCGTTTTAGGTGTGTCAGGCTTTCCTAAATAGTTGATCATCTTATACGGATTAACAAAAACATCATCGTCTGCCTTTAGAAGAAAATCAAAGTCACAGTATTTTGATGCCCATTCTAGTCCCATCTGTGTCTTTAAGGTTAGATTGCGATAACTGTCTTTTTGAGATCCTCTTATTAAATCTCCATTTCTATTTTCTTCCCCTTCTAGGTTTTCATTCTGAACTTTGTCTCCCATAACTTGACCAATAAGGAACACGGTTTTCCACCTTGACATGTTAGATTGATCCACGGCCCAGGTTTTCCGAATCCCTGATCTTCTGTCAAAGTTATAAGGGCTTGAGAGTACCATAATCAAAAGAAACACTTTATTGCTACATCGCTTTCGAGACGTTAAGTAGGTCTTGTGTGGAAGGGATTCTTCTTTTATTGACGCCGGAGTTAGAGTACTCACTTTCAACGACAGCGATTCGTTCGTCTCGTCTAGAGACCTCATCTGCGCCTGTCCGTAGTTTTGCTGATCTTTTTCTGCATTATTTGATTTCTGATAAAGGGTCTTGTAGAGCCAGAAGAGATTTAAACCCGAGAAGAAGATAATATTTAGAACCA
>JAEMWC010000022.1:20000-22500 GCA_016490735.1 Pachyseris speciosa
CTTCTTCGCTCTGTGATTGGCCAGCAAAACTCGCGCCACTTTCACAACCAATGAGAAGCAAAACCAAAACCAATCGCGACTCGCACGTGCACATTTTCCCGCGCTTTTGAGCCGGTTCTCTGCGCTGCTTCGGTCTCTTGTGAAGTAATTGGTTTGGTTTTGATTTTGGTTTTGGTTTTACTACACTCAATAGCGACGCGCACTAATGACGTCACAAAATTGGAGCCCCCTGGGTGACGCGGACAAACAAATCGCTTTTCTGTAAGAGTGTGAGTTGAAATTATGTCGTTCGCGAGCAGTTCTCTTCCCTCTTTAATCGTTCTGACTGAAGATGACGATGTTCCCTTCTCCAGATTTTGAAGAGAACCAGAAGACAACACTGTGGGGCAGTTAAAACGGTGGTTGAAGTGCCGGGGTTTCAAATTGAGTGGAAAATGCGATGAACTTGTGTCCGACTGCATCAGAGAATGAAAGAGTGGACATCACCACACGCTTGATCCGAGTATTAAAGGAACCTCCTGAGTTGGGCTAACTGCGGAAAAATGGCATTTTGCATGTCTCTAAATGTTAAGCTTGTATAAATCAGCTGAATGAACGCAGTGAAAATTTTGTGCACATATGATTGTTCGATTTTCCTTTCTGGAAACAGATAAATACATGTAGTCTCTATCTTATCGAAAACTCACTTGTTCGACCAGTTTTTGCATTTTCCATTGCAGAAGAATCCTTACAAGTCCAATAGTTGATGATATGCAAAGGGCAAACCTGGTCGAGAAAATTAAGCAGAATTTATTTGTGTGATCTTCGCAACGAAGTGTTCCATAAGAGCTGGAATCCGCCCCGGCGATATTATCGTAGCGCAGACTACTCACGACTCTGGGAGCATTGCGAACAGGCCCCGAGAGACTTGCTCGCAGGCTACCTTCGCTGTCGGCCGTTATAGATTTTCCTAACACTTTAGTTGGTATAGATTCAGCAAAATTCTTTCGATTAGGTTTTCTATCTTTGCCAGTGGCTCTGGTATTGTTTTCTGGGGCTTTTCTCAGTTGGGGCAGACACGCGCATTGTTTGGTGTGAGATTTGCTCAGTTGATCGGAAAATTTAGTGGTGGGACCGTTTCCTCTGGGCCAGTGAAGGGAACAAAGAGAAGCTTATGCTTCTGGCACAAATGTATGTATTTCTGGCCAGGAGATGTTTCTCTCTGTAAAGAATTCCCGTGAACAAGCTATTAGCCAACCTTCGCACTTCCCAATATGTTGCGAAGATTTTGGGAATTGAATAAATACCCAGATTCTTGTCAGTCTGAGGGATTTTTGGCATTTTTTTGGATACTTCCAGTCCGTTTTGCACTCACACAAACAGCAGTGTTTGGTGCTGACCATTTATCGCCCTTCTCGAAAGCAAATACCACGATTTTACCGATTCTTTCGTGTTTTTGTGCGAAAATTGTCACTCGCGCCTACACATTTTCCTTTAGCGAACTGCAGTGTTTGTCCGAGTCACGGCGGGGGACTAAAGTGACAAAATCTATTTATAGTAATAGTGCGCGTCGCTATTGAATACCGTTTTATAACAACAGTAGCCAGTTCCCACAATAGGTATTGCCACAGGCTGCGCAAGCATACTATGTGTGGAATCGGGTTTTGAAGGTCATTATTAGTAAAAGTTTCTAATACGTACACGTATTTCGAAGAAAAAAAGCAAATCTTTCTTCAATTTGAAATCTTTTCGTTTGTTTAGCTGTAGCAAATCGCCTTTTAGTCGACTAAAGTTGATATCATTTGCATTATTATGCGAAATTTAAACATTTGTGGGTAGAACTGATAAGAACTCGTGTGTACCGTATGTTACAACGACGTGAGCATCGAGAAAATAATCATAATCACTCAAAATATAACCTGTAAAGCCTTCTTGCATTTATTCCATAGCCCCCTTGTGGCTCCAACGCCAATTCGTCTATTTTCCTTCCTACCAGTACTGTGCAGGAGCACAGTACTAGCAGGGAGGAAAATCGACGAATTGACGTTTGCAGCCACAAGGGGGCTATTATTGCTCCAGTGATTTGGTTAAACGCCGTTCACAAAGTGCTGTTTATTAAAATTCTTTAAAAACTCTATAAACACCGTGAGAACTTGGTGCTGCCTTGATCACCAGAACAATCAGTGATAAATGTACTTGGAGAAACTTGTTAACTTGAGGTGAATTAACGATCTTGCGTCAACTGATCTTGCTAAAGGTGATGTTACACGAGCCGATTTTTAACGCCGATTTTTTACGCAACATTGTTGCGTTAAAAGTTTTCTCATGTAACATGGCACACAGGACGATTTTTAACGCAACATTTTGTTGCGGCAACATGTTGCAGGTTTTTGAATCGCTTTCAAAAACCTGCAACAGTGTTGCCCGAATTTTGTTGGAGTTGGTGCGTGTAACACCCCGTCGTCGACTTTAAACGCAAATCGTCCCCGAGCAGCGAACAATGTTGCGTTAAAAATCGTCT
>JAEMWC010000022.1:32500-85000 GCA_016490735.1 Pachyseris speciosa
TGACCGAGTAATAGAGGGTCCCCGCTCTTTCTATTGAAATGGTTTGGGGAAATGAAGTTAAAGACGCAACGAAAACTGATCTGTTGTAGCAGTTTAAACAAAACGCATTTTTTCACCTCTTAGGATAATCATACTATCGTGATTAACCAGGCGATAAAAGCTTAAAAATCTAAAGACACTACACAAAAAGTTTGGACAGTAATCTATAATTTTTATCTCATTCCAGCTTTACTTCAAATAACATCAAGCAAGTGCTTCCTCTACAAAGAAACCTTAACGACGTTCTCCGGGATTCTGATCCGAATAACCACAGTTATGACGGCTATAATACGGAGAAAGCCATTACGCTGTTTTATGGTTCTAAATATTATCTTCTTCACGGGTTTAAATCTCGTCTGGCTTTACAAGACCCTGTATCAGAAATCAAATATTGCAGACAAGGATCAGCAAAATTACACACAGGCGCAGATGAGGTCGCCAAACGAGACGAACGAGTCGCTGAAGTTGAAAGTGACCACTCTAACTCTGTCGTCAATAAGAGAAGAATCCCTTCCACACAAGACGTACTTAACGTCTCGAATGCGATGCAGCAATAAAGTTTTTCTTTTGATTATGGTGTTCTCAAGCCCTTATAACTTTGATAGAAGATCAGGGATTCGGAAAACATGGGCTGTGGATCATTCTAACACGTCAAGGTGGAAAACCGTGTTCCTTATTGGTCAAGTCATGGGAGACAAAGTTCAGAATGAAAACCTAGACGGGGAAGAAAATAGAAATGGAGATTTAATAAGAGGAGCTCAAAAAGACAGTTATCGCAATCTAACCTTAAAGACACAGATGGGACTAGAATGGGCATCAAAATACTGTGACTTTGATTTTCTTCTCAAGGCAGACGATGATGTTTTTGTTAACCCGTATAAGCTGATCGACTATTTGCTCAAGCCTGATACACCTAAAACTAAACTTTATACGGGACATTGCCGCCGTAAAGTGATTCCTATGCGTCGAGGGAAGTATGGAGTATCTTGGGAAGTATACAACAAAACTAGGTATCCAGCCTTTTGCAATGGTCCGGCGTATGTGTTATCACCTGACCTGGTTCACCAGCTGGTGCAAATGTTTGATGTCAACAAAAAACATTTTCCTCTTGAAGATGTATACATAGGCTCGTTGGTGGAAAAAATCGGGGGCGTCAAAATTGCTTCAAATAGGTTGTTTAGTGCCATCTATCGTGGGAATTGCAGCCATTATGCAGGTGGTTTTACTTATCACAAGGCCAGGACGGCTCACTGCATGGCTCAGCTGTACAATCTAGCGATGAGAAAACAAGTAGCTGCGGAGTAGAATTCCGATGAACCTGGAAAACTCGGTAATAAATCAGAATTTCGCTGAACATTAAAACACAGAATACGGAGGGACGGGTTAACCTTTCAACAGAGCTCTCATGCTCAGCAAGAATACAGTATTACAGACATGTCAGTAATAACAAGTATCTTTTCCTGGAAAAAGGTGATCAAATATTACTCCTAAAATCAAGGGAAAAGAACTTATACTTCTTTACTCCAGAATTTTGAGAAGTGAGCCGATTGTAGGATCATTTAGGCATACGAAGGATGAAAAATATTGCATTTCCGATCTTTTCATAGCGTTTAAAAAAGTTCTTGTTGGCTCTTTTTCAATCAAAACAACTCTTCTATTGGAAGAGTTCCCATAGTCCCTCACTCGTGCCAGTCTCCCAATTGTTGGTTTTCATCATTCTGATAAAATAGGTCTGAATGCATAAATAACATTCATTTCAGGATCATAGGAGTTAAACGGTAGATAAAAGGAAGGGACTTAAAGCGATTTTTGGTTGTACAGTACTCGTCAGAAAAGAAAAGAAAAGATGGTGTGAATGATTTTCTGAACTACGCACCAGAGTTAGTATAAGACCCTATGAAAACAATAGGGGATGGCCTAGTTTGTCAAAACTTCATAGTTTCCACTACAAACTGATCTATCTACACTGAACAGTTCACTTGCTAAATCCGGCTGAGAATATCGTCTGATACTTAACCGATCATGCTTAGCCTGGGTAAAATCAGGACATGTAGTTTCGAAAGATTAAGCAGGTTGGTTATTTATTTATCATCATAAAGATGGCAAAGCATAGATTACAGAGTATATTGCGAAAAAAAAATCAAAATCAATATTCCGCCATAAACCAATATTGAGACTCAGTCTACAGAGGGATCGACAGTTCGTTCAACTGAAAAGTTGACACATCCCCAATAAATGCAACTTATCGATCATTTCTTCAGTTCAGTGTTGTTCGTTGGGCTGGGATTCAAAACGACAGCTATCTATTTGCAGAATTAACTGCTTTGATCGTCATCTTCATAGATGCAAAGCTATTAAATGAAAGGACTCCACCGCCAAAAACTGTGCTTTACTTCTGAAAGAATTTTTGTCATAATATTTCGCTGCTTGCGTTGCAAAAGGCATTAAGTCTTCATCTGATGTTTTACCCTGTGTTAACGGTATTTCCATGACACTGAGAAACAGTCCAGTATCAATGCAACACTGCGGGAATTTATTCACTAGGTCTATGATTCCTGTTTGTAATATATTAAGTACCCTATAGTACTTATTGTGTTAGTACCCAGAGTGCATTGCTGTAATAAAGTTGTGTTGAATCGGCCATGTTGTGTGTGTGCCTCGTGGTTATTCTCAGCCATATATATTTACAAAATACTACATTTTTGGCGACGAGGATTGGTCGTTCTTCCACCGCACTCGTTAGTGCAAGGTTTTGGGACAACGCTGTGTGTGTTGTGGCGTACAAGATGACCAGCACTAATACGAGTGGACTCTTTGGGCGTGTTGGCGAGTTCAACGTTGCTCGTGAAACGTTCAGTGCTTATGTTGAGAGGATGGAAATGTTTTTTACGGCCAATAACATTGTGGAGACAACGGGCGAGGGAAGCGTTGCCGCCAACCGAGTGGTAGCAAATAGGAAACGTGCAATTTTCCTTACAGAAGTGGGACCGGAGGTTTACTCAACTTTCAGTAATTTGTTGGCGCCCGCAAAACCCAAGGACACGCAATTTACTGACATTGTTCAGATCTTGGAGAAGCACTACAACCCGAAACCGCTTGAAATCGCTCAGAGTTTCCATTTTGGTACCCGAAATCAACAATCTGAGGAGTCAGTTAGTGATTATGTGTTGGCCTTGAAGAGATTGGCTGTCCATTGTAATTACGGTGAATACTTGAATCGGGCTTTACGAGACCGATTCGTATGTGGGCTGAACAATCCGAAGATACAAAACAAGCTATTGAACACAGATGACCTAACGTTCGAAAAGGCTTGCAGCATTGCCAAAACCATGGAGATGGCGGACAGGAACACCCAAGAATTTCACCCTTCAAGTAGTGAAACCATTCAAGTCAACAAGCTGACAGAACAAGGAAGTGAGAACACTGACAGAAAGCACACTGAACAGTTATCGTGTCATAGGTGTGGGGGTAGTCATTCAGGTCAGTCTTGTAAATTTAAGTCAGCAAAATGCTACAAGTGCTCCAAAATTGGGCATTTAGCTTCTGTTTGCCGCAGTAAGGATGAGAGAAAGAAAGGTAAAGTTCATAGGGTACAGGCTTCGGAATCTGGTAATGATGAGTGTGAGAATGATGATGAATTAGGAATTTATTCTCTGTATTCACTTGACCAAAACAGGCCTAATCGCAACAGGTACACTATAGAAATGACAATCAATGGTAAACCATGTATGATGGAGTTGGACACAGCTGCGGATTTCTCAATAATGAGTAAAAGTGAATACTTGAGAAATTTGCAGATAAGCCTCTCACTCCCTCACAAGTAACATTGAAGACATACACTGGTGAAGTACTTGAGGTGTCAGGTGAAATGCATTGTGACATAGTGTACAAGGGTAAACAATACTCTTTACCCATTCTTGTAGCTAATTATGACGCTAAACCTACCTTACTTGGTAAAAACTGGCTGCGGCACATTAAGTTAGAGTGGGGTGAGATCTTTTGTATTTCTAAGGGAGACGCTGTGAGCGCGGATAGTCAATTGAAGGATTTGTTGTCTAAACATAGCGAGTTGTTTACTGAGAGTTATGAAGGTATGAAGGGTCTTGAGGCGCATATTACCATGAGAGACGACGTGAGACCTGTATTTGTGAAAGCGCGTAGAGTTCCATATGCATTAAAAGAGCAAGTTGAAAGGGAGCTAGACAAACTCGAAAAGAACGGGGTCATAAAGAAAACTGACAAGTCATGTTGGGCTAGCCCCATTGTGGTCGTGCCAAAGGCTGATAACACAGTTAGAATTTGTGGGGACTACAAGTCAACTATCAATCAGTCTGTTGAAGATGAGCAATATGTTTTACCCACAACTCAGGATTTGTATACTGCACTAGTCGGCCCTAAGATATTTAGTAAGCTCGATCTATCACATGCTTATGCCCAGCTGAATGTTGACAAAGAAAGTCAGGAATATCTGACCATTGCTACTCACAAGGGTCTTTATTCTTATTTAAAATTGCCCTATGGGGTCAAGTCATCCCCAAAAATCTTTCAAGCAAAGATGGATCAAATTCTTTTGGGGGTTGAGAAATGTGTTTGCAAACAGGATGACATCTTAATAGGGGGAGATGACTGGCAGGAAAATCTCAAGATACTTGCAGATGTTCTGGACAGGTTACGCAAATACAATTTGCATTTAAAATTACCAAAGTGCGAATTTTTGAAACCTGAAGTGGTCTATCTAGGCCTGAGAATAAGCGCTGAAGGTTTACAGCCAGTGGAGGAGAAGATCAATGCAGTGAAACGAGCTCCAGCCCCACAAAACGTGAGTGAACTAAGGTCTTTCCTGGGGATGGTCCAGTATTATCATTCCTTTTTGCCAGGGCTAGCTACCATCTTAGCACCTTTGCATCGGCTTTTGCAGAAAAATGTTCAATGGGAATGGACAGATGATTGTCAGAAAGCTTTCGAGGTATGCAAGGAGGGCCTTACCAGTGATTCGTTGTTTGTCCACTATGATCTGAACCTTAAGCTTAGGTTAGCTTGTGATGCATCAAGTTATGGCTTGGGGGCAGTACTGAGTCATGTAATGGAGGATGGCCAGGAGAGGCCGATAGCATATGCTTCACGTACCCTTAGCTCAAGTGAGAAAAATTACGCCCAAATCAAACGGGAGGCCTTGTCTATCATTTTTGGGGTTAGGAAATTCCACCAGTTCCTATATGGAAGAAAGTTCACTTTAGTGACTGACCACCAGCCATTGTTAACTATTTTGGGCCCTAAAACTGCTATACCTCCGCTTGCAGCTGCCCGTATGCAGCGTTGGGCGATAGTCCTTTCAGCGTATGACTATCAGATTGAGTACAGGAGTTCCGCAAAGCATAGCAACTGTGATGCACTCTCTAGATTGCCCCATGAAGATTCTAAGATAGGCAGCGAGAGTAAAATCTACAGTTTAAGTGCTATTGATAAGGATTTTCCTATAACTGCAATGGATATCGGGAAAGCCACTTTACTGGACCCAGTGCTAAGCAAAGTACTTGATTGGGTCATGATGGGGTGGCCAGAGGCTAGTACTGAAGATTTAAAACCCTACTATACCCGTCGGCATGAACTTTCTTGTGAACAAAATTGCATTCTTTGGGGCTCCAGAGTGATTATTCCCCAAGTATTTCGAGGAAAGATGTTAAAGGAGTTGCACTGGGAGCACCCGGGTGTTTGTGCAATGAAAGCAATAGCGCGTACCTGCATTTGGTGGCCCAAGATGGATGAGGAGATTGAAAGAGAGATAAAATTATGCTTAGTGTGTCAGAATGTCCGGAGCTCTCCACCGAGTGCCCCTTTGATACCATGGAAATGGGCTACACGACCCTTTCAGCGTATTCATATCGATTTTTGCCAGAAGGGCAGTGACTATTTCTTGGTAGTAGTTGATAGCCACTCCAAGTGGATAGAGGTACAACACATGACCCTAATTACCACAGAGAAGACTATAAATGAGTTACGCCTTATATTTGCCCAACACGGATTGCCAGAGGAAGTGGTATCAGATAATGGGCCACAATTTGTTTCAAATGAGTTTGCTGAATTCATGCATAAGAATGGCATCAAACACACTCTAACGCCTCCTTACCACCCACAATCAAATGGTGCTGCTGAAAGAGCGGTCAGAGTAGTAAAGGAGGCGCTTGTCAAACAGGTTTTAGAGGGAAACAAAAGTAGGTCTATCAAACATAGACTAGCAGATTTTCTTTTAAGGTATCGTACCACCCCTCACAGCACCACAGGTGCTGTGCCAGCTGAATTGTTGATGAGACGTCGCCTGCGTACTCGTTTAAGTCTAGTGAAACCTGATTTAGCCCAAACCGTAGAGAGTAAGCAGAATAAGCAGAAGGAATATAAGGATTTAAAGAGTCATCAGGATAGGCTGTTTGAAGAGAATGACATGGTTCGAGTGAGAAATACCCAAGCCAGTAGCAATACTGAAAGGTGGATTCTGGGAAGGGTAGTTAAGGTCTGTGGACCCAGAACTTATTTGGTTAAGACTGGCCATAAAACAAGATTTGTTCATGCTGATCATTTGATCAAAGCTTATGATAAGGTACCAAATGAAATTAGAGGGCTAGATATACCTGTCCCAGAATTATGTGAACAATCTAAGTTAGGTATAGATGATAGGCAGGTTTCAACCAGCGTGCCGCAGCCGCCAGTCAATTTCTCAGCTGAGAATAGTGAGCCAAGTTCTAGTGTTGATGAAGGGCATGTAAACACTCCATCGCCTGTTGTTTTGAGGCGATCAGAGAGAATCAGAAAACCTGTTGTCCGATTGGATCTATAGCTGATGTGATGTTTAATATTGTGTCACTTGTTGTAAGAATGTCTTATTTCTCAGGGGAAGCAGTGTAATATATTAAGTACCCTATAGTACTTATTGTGTTAGTACCCAGAGTGCATTGCTGTAATAAAGTTGTGTTGAATCGGCCATGTTGTGTGTGTGCCTCGTGGTTATTCTCAGCCATATATATTTACAAAATACTACACTGTTCTGTTCCGTTTCTGTCTCTGTTTATTGATATTCAAGTAAGAGTTACAAAATAAATAAAAATTATAAATAAACACACATATCAACTTCCTCTGCCCGAATAATTTTTCCTCTCCAGTAGTTTCCTCAAGAGTGAATCAGTCGCGAGAACCTCTTTCCAACATTTTTCATTCCTCTCGGATAAAGTAAACTCTTGCTGGATTTGCTGACCTTGCGACACGACAACTGATAATGAAAAGTTTAATTGAGCCTTTTCGCCTCGTACCTTCCTCTCGCTCGTCGTATTTTTGCAACATCAGTACCAACTCTTCTACTAGGAAGTTCCAATCAAACAAAAAACCAGTTGTAACAGAGAACGTACTCCACGTTTTTCAAGAATTTTCGCAGCCTTGGCGCAATGTCTTCAAATGTTAGTTTACTCATGCCATCAATCTTATAATATGTCATCAACTGCAAATCTTTGCTTTCTTTAGAGCTCACACATGGCATCCAAGTTTGTACATCGTGGTTATAGTTTTTTTCATTGATGCCTATTTGAATGATGCGGTCTTGTTTTGGATCATTTCCCGTGATTTCAACTGGTATAAACTGGCTCAAGGATCTGATTTTCCACAGTTGACATGCCGGCAGACTGATGAGAAGTGAATTCAACTACTACTCAAAGTTTAATTTATCACCAAACATCAGTCAAAATGGGTCGAGGAAACAACTGAGGCTCAAAAACCTAGTTAACATAAATAAATAATTACGATATTTATCCAGGAATCTCCACTCACCAAAGTGTTTTCCAGGGAGGTTCTGCATCCAGATCGAATTGGAATTTGGAAATGTTGATTTTTTGACAAGAGGGGAAAACCGGAGTACCCAGAGAAAAACCTCTCGGAGCAGAGTAGAGAACCAACAAACTCAACCCTCAAATGACACCGAGTCCGGGAATCGAACCCGGGACACATTGGTAGGAGGCGAGTGGCCTGACCACTACGGCAACCCTACTGCCCGTACCGTCAAAGATAGTAAAGGGTTATTACCGTGCCTTTTTTGAGGAAAACATTGGTGAAAACGAAAACCACCAGGAATATCATTAATTCATTGTTATCTAGAAAAGCTTAGAAAGAAGTGCTTGAGTGCAAAGACATAACACACAAACTGCGGTGATAAACATGACAATAGAACGCATTGTTGGAAAACAAAAATAAAACTATATCGTTTAACTTGACGTTTCGTATGTTTCGACATACATCTTCAGAAGTGACCGTTTGGAATTAAAGTAACAACTAAATTTGAAATTTAAGATAAGTAACTAATTAACAATAACCTTGACAGAAGCTAAAAATAATTTGCATATAAAAGATGCAAACTAATAGAGATACAGCTTTTCGCTGCTTACATTTTCATTTGAGGTAGGTTTCAATTCTCTAATTAGAAGAGTCTCCTTTATCTTGCAATGGGTATCTGACCGACCTTTCGCCAATATCTCAAAGTGGTCCCATTTTAAGTTGTGACCAGTTGACGTGACGTGGTCTGCGATAGCAGATGCATGACAGCTACTCGTGATCGCTTTAAAATGTTCAGTTTTTCTGTCATGCAATCTGCGTTTTGTTTTTCCAATGTAGAAATCCTGGCAGTCCCAACAACTAGCTTTATAAACAACTTTTGACATTTGAGAACGGTTAATTCTATCTTTGTAGGGAAAAAGAGACTTCATGCGATCAGCGCTTTGGAAAATAACCTTAAGATCAATGCAGCCATAAAATTTACTAATGCAGGTCTTCAGTTGTTTGGTAATAATTTTGCTTTGTACTCCTAAATAAGGTAGAACTAAGATTATTTCCTTTTTGGGGACTGTGGTGGTTGGAATCTTCGGTCTGTTTTGTTGCCTGTTCAGAACATCATTAATGTTGTAATTGACAACACCAGCAGGATAACCGTTTTGTAACAACAACTTCCTCAGTTCATTTAAACAAACGTCAAGTTAAACGATATAGTTTTATTTTTGTTTTCCAACAATGCGTTCTATTGTCATGTTTATCACCGCAGTTTGTGTGTTATTTCTTGTTAAGCTACGATGGCCAAAGACAAAGAGTATTTGCAAAGACATAATTGACCATGGGCGACAGGTCTAACAGACCCTTAAGTCATTTCTAACGAATATTTCACCCAAATCGGCCCAAGCCAATTAATTCAAGCCTCCAAGATAGAAGGTTCTCGAGTCAGCTTTAACGATGCTATGAGACCTCGCGTAGCACTCATGACGTCGTTTGTTGAATCAATTACGATTGAAACATTTTTCTTAGAAGCAAGCGTAGCTTCCGGAAGTTTGCAAGGCTTTTTCTTAGAAACCTCGAAAGTGGTTTAGGAACGTTCACTGCACACTGACATTTAGCCTGAGGGGGAGTGGGGAGGAAAAGTTGGGGGAGCAAAACTTCCGGCGTTGACAACTCCATTTGTAATGTGGGGGAAAAAAGAACAAAGAGTGGGTTCAAGAGCCAAAATAAAAATACGCATGCATTTCAACTATTTTCCTGTTTTCAATAGTTTTAGTATCGTTTTGTTTAAAACCAGCGAGGTGTACACCAGTTTTGTGTCTAACGGTCTGACAGCAAGAGTCAAGAGTTTTGCATAAGCTTGAATCTCATCCAGGAAATTTACTGAAGCGTTTATTAAGCTCATATTCCGGGAAAAGCGGAAGTGAATACTATTTTGTTGTTTTAGTGCTGCAGCTGTGATGTTGGGTGGGATCATTCGATGCATCGCATCGTGCAAAGTCTCGAATTATTCGTATTATCGGATGTGCAATTAAAGAAATGCAGAATTCGGAAACTAATGCAGGTCAAAGAAAGAAGATTATCAAAATCCACAGTAAAATAGCGTGATACATTTGTTGTAATATCGACCTTGGTTGTCGGAGGCCTGGTACCTGTTCAGCTCGTTTTCCAAGAATCCGGGTAACGGAAAACAATTGTTTCGGATCTCTTTTTCCTTGAATTCTGTAGAAGTGGGATGAAAATTCACTTGAAATAATTCGAACGTTTCTTAACACGCTGATCGAAGGTCTGATAAAAGATTTCAGCCACTCAATTAAAGGTAAGCCAGGTACTGATCTAAGCTTGATAGTTCAACGTGATAAAATTCGATTATGTAATCGAATAGTAACTGGTGGAAATGCTTTGATGTTTCTAGTTCCAAGCTCGATTTCCGCGAAAGACACAGGCGCTAAATGTTGAATGAAAGAATTTCAGTGAAAACATGCAAACTCGACTCGAACGAACATGCGCTTTGCTTATCTCACGAAATTTTGCCGGCATTTCGCGATGCCCTAACTGAAACGATACAGTATGTTGCCCAGTTTCAGGCTAGTACCAGTTTCCGGACAAAAAATACTTGCGCCGGCTAGTTTCCTCGTTCTTTTTAATTTCCGTACACCGAAGTATTCCTGTAGAAATACGAACATTTCAGGTATCGATTAATGATTTTGGCAGGCTTTTGGTCAAGAAATTGCAGAGTAGCGAGAAATTTCATCGAGGTGAGTAATACTTTAGCCGCTAATATTTACGCTTTTCACTACACATCAAAGATAACACATCTAAACAAATAGCTCAATTCAAGGGAAATATCCCAAGGAGCTGGATAATTTTTCACAAGCGTTTAGATTAAAGATGAAAGTGATTAGGAAATATGTCACCACTGGCTAGTATTTAGCTGTTGTTGAATTTCAGACGTAAAAATCTTAGCGACGATTTAACCTTGCTGTGCCAGTTTCCGGCCAGTAAAAGGTACACTAGTCAAAACCTATATTTTGAGATTTCAAATAACTGAATGTTAAAATGTAGTGCTCGAAAACTTCATGGCCTGTTAGTGTGCATCACTGAAAATAACGCCAATGTAGTTGTTGCGGGTCACGGTCATTGCGGTCATAAAATCATGAACACCTTGATGACTTGTGACGTAGTCAGGAAAACCCATTCAGTGCCCATTACTCCTACGCCTCCCTCCACAAGTAATCGCTTTGCTTTAAACACCCAAAGAACGGTCTCTAAGTCGCTTTGTATTTACAAAACGAAAACCAAATGTGAGCTAAGGCTGACACTTCGGTTTTCTTCAAGCGGTACCAAAGAAAATTTGCTTTATATTGCCGGCTACAAACTGGACAAGTTGGCCGGAAACTGGGCAACTTACCGGTAATACTTTGGCGAAAAGAAGCATTATTTATAAGATACCTGTAGAAGGCCGTCCAGCTTTGTGCATTACAAAGGGTAAATGTATGAGTAAATGTACCATCTTTAAATGAAAACTCAGAAATTTTCCATGTACTGAAAAGAAGTTGTAGTGCTTCAAATCTAAAGTGGCCGGGAAACTGGGCAATATACTGTATTCCCTTGTACTCTAGGGAGTAACTACGGGAAAATGCAGAAAATGCTTTGATGTTTCATAAATCCAATCTCGGTTTCCGCAAAAGACACAGGCGCTAACTGTTAAATTAAAAAAAGTTCGGTGAAAACACGCAAGCTCAATTCGAACGAACATGCGCTTAGGCTCTTGCGAACTTTCGCCGGTATTTCACGACGCCCTAACTGAAATGATATTTCCCTTGTACTCTTATTACTCAGCCAATCTAGCTCAGGATGTCAGGAGTAATTGAATCACCCGTTTCCAAGTATGGGCGAAGTAGCGAGTTTGGCGATGTTCTGGATTTCATTCAAACCATGATCAGCAACGACACGCTTCGCCAGGCCTTTAACATTCCACATCTAGTCATGGTGGGTCGGCAGAACATGGCTAAAACAACGCTTATTAACCGATTGATCGGTCGTTATCTTCTCCCCATGCGACGCAATGAGACAGCCAACACGCTTCAGGCGCGAACAACATACCCCATAATACTTAATCTTCGGAATGGCAAGAAGACGGCCGTTGAGGTGAAGTGCGATAGTATCCCAGATATCGGGGGCAAGGTTGAGAACCCATCGGACGATATGGTGGAGGAATTCCTAAAGAAAGTATCCGGTCAACTTCCCAAGGAGGAAGGGACCCCGATATCCAAGACCCCGGTGAATGTGACCCTGCAAGGTAATTGTTAAGTAAAAATTGCCCATAAGTTGTTTCAGTTGGTCATATAATTTCCCATAAAAATCAAGAAATAATCAGTCAAGAAGACCCGCGCTGCTGCTGTTATCTCCATTCCTTTTTGCATATTTGAGTCTCTTTCATGAAAACTAAAACCATTTTAGCCCTGGGACGGTTAAAAGTGTAAAAACGCCTTAACTGAGATTACGCTTTTATCTTATGGCATTTGTAGAGACACTCAAATCTTACATGTTGGCTTCATTAACGTTTATCAAGAAAGCTCTATAAGGACCCATAATAGTAATGCTGATGATAACGATAACGATAATTGATAATGGCAAAAGCAATGGCAATGGCAATGGCAACGGTAAAGATAATGGCAATGGCAATGGCAATGGTAATGGCAATGGCAATGGTAATGATAATGGCAATGGTAATGATAATGGCAATGACAATGGCAATGGCAATGACAATGGCAATGGCAATGGCAATGGCAATGGCAATGGTAATGGTGATGGCAATGGTAATGGTAATGGCAATGGCAATGGTAATGGTAATGACAATGGTAATGGCAATGGCAATGGCAATGGCAATGACAATGGCAATGGTAATGGCAATGGTCATGGTAATGACAATGATAATGGCAATGGTAATGGTGAGGGCAATGGCAATGGTAATGGCAATGGTAATGGTAATGGAAATGGTAATGGCAATGGTAATGGTAATGACAACGGCAGTGGTAATGGTAATGGCAATGGCAATGGTAATGGTAATGGTAATGGTAATGGTAATGGTAATGGTAATGGAAATGGCAATGACAATGGCAATGGTAATGGTAATGGTAATGGCAATGGCAATGGCAATGGCAACGGTAATGATAATGGCAATGGTAATGGTAATGACAATGGCAATGGCAATGGCAATAGCAATGGCAATGACAATGGCAATAGTAATGGCAATGGCAATGGTGACGATGAGGGCAATGGTAATGGTAATGGTAATGACAATGGCAATGGTAATGGTAATGGCAATGGCAATGGCAATGGCAATGGCAGTGGCAATGGCAGTGGCAATGGCAGTGGCAATGGTAATGGTAATGGCAATGGCAATGGCAATGGCAATGACAGTGGCAATGGTAATGGCAGTAGCAATGGCAATGGCAATGGTAACGGCAGTGGCAGTGGCAGTGGCAATGGCAATGGCAATGGCAATGGTAATGGTCATGGCAGTGGCAATGGCAATGGTAATGGCAGTGGCAATTATAATGATAATGATAATGATGTTGATGATGATAATGATCAATGATGATACTAATGATACCTTGTACTGGACCCATCTCTTTATTTGCACCTCTCTATCCAATAAATTAAGCTCACCCCTTTCAATAAGAATCCTCCTCGTTTTCGGAGATTTACACAGCTTTCACTTACGTTAAAAAATTTCCACGTGATACATTCTGTAAAATCTGTCTACCCCAGGCCCCAAACTCACAACCCTCACATTGGTGGATCTTCCTGGTGCCCACTTTGCCAATGATGACCCACGAATGAACGTCGTGACCCAAAACCTTGTACTGGAGTATATCAAGAAGAACACCAAAAGCATTATTGTGATAGTGTCTGAAGTAGGGGACCCTACTGGGGACAGTGCTATAAACCTTGTCATGCAGCAGGCTCAGGATTTTAGGAGCCGAACCATCTGTGTGTTGACCAAGCCGGACAGGTTGAGAGAATCGGACGACATGGGAAAGAAAGTTGCCATGAATAAGTCAAGTTTTACGCTGGAGGACAATCGCTTTATTTTGTTAAGAGGTGAGAACTATGAACTTCGTTCGTTTTTATTTGCTACTATTATGCCTGTCCCCATTTTCAATTAATTTTCGTTTTTTCAGACAACTTTCGTTTGTTCAGATAGTCAGATTGCGTTTGGTTGTTACCACCACTAAATATCAGACTAAAACACATTGATTTAACTTTACCACACTTATTTATTTATTTATTTACTTTAATGCTAATACCTATAACGAGTTCTAATCTGCACTTTAAGACTTATTCGCAGCTGCACACTATCTCGTTCAATCTTAAGCAACTGAGATGGATAAGCTTTCATCCAAAACGTGTTTTGTTCTTCAAGAAGCTTTATCATGTCCTTTTTTTAAAGAGGTAAAGAATATTGCTTTTTGTAAAAAAAAATCTTTTCAGAAACTTACTGCAAGTCCTGGGCCGTTGGTGTTGTTTCTTTTGTCCTTTTTGCTTTGTTTTGTTTTTCTTGCTACTTGTGTGTACTGTAGCCGCCAGACTTTCCTACAACAACAGTGCGTTTTAAGTTTTGTCTTTCGACAAACAGGCAAAGATGGCACCGACGAGAACGAAAAGGACTGGGACGCAGAAACCACCCGTGTAAAGGAGAAAGAATGGTTTGCGCGGCATCCTCAGTACAGGAGTATTCAACACCTGTGTGGAATTGACAGGCTGATGGAATCCATGATATCTTTACTGGCAGATAAGATGATAACAGAGATTCCTATATTAGTGAGAGATATGAAAGACCGAAAGATAAAGGTCAGCAGGGATATAAAATATTATAACCCACCGATCAAGTTTTGCGCGATTTTATTGGCTATTTTGGATCACGTGGTGCAAATCGGAGGACGGGTATCTGGCAATATAACCCGTCCGCGTCGATTTTCCGGTCGCAAAAAAGACAAAACAAAACCAGTCTTTTTAATGTTTCTCAAATAGAAGAATCCATTCACAGTTTAAATAAAATAAACTCAACCAATCAATGCAGTTGTTGACGTCATTCGGAATCGTCGTCAGATCACTTTTTTCAACAATTTTTACTTTAAACTGTGCCGATGATACGCGATATGAAAATTAATCGGAGGGTTATAAAATAGATAAACCCCTTCCTGGCTTGCTGGTAAATCGGAGGATAATGGCATTACCTGATAGATGTTCTTCAAAATTTCACAGTTTCCCTCGAAGCTTCGCTTCTCGGCCAGCCATTCATTTTTCGGACAATCTATCAGCCGCGGACATTATCCTCCAATATACCAGCCGCCGAAAGAGGTTTATTTGCTTCATGAACGCAGACATGTGCGGTAACAAAACTACTTTCTGGCCATTTGCCAGATGCACTGACATTATTTTCTATGCAAGATGTAGACGCTATCAAACAAGGCCAACACGAAATCCACGAATAAAATATGCGGTGATATAAAGCTGAGTAACCCATCAAGTTTTTGAAAAGATTCATCTAAATTCTTAACTATTGCCTTGTTTTTGTTATTGTTATTATCATTTTTGAGAAACACAACGTCTTCAAATGCAAATCCAGTATACACACGGATGAAAACTGCAATTCACTAGCCCGACTCAGACTACAAAAAGGTAACATGAAATCAGCCACCAGATTTGTTTCTTAATTTTCTCCCAACTTTAAAGGGAACCTCCACTCTTACAACAAATTGACGCTAAATTATTGGAAATAATTACTAGATTCCATATTTTGCACTTAAGTGTACACAAAAAATCGATATCATCGGCCATTTTGGATTTCATGACGTCAATTTTTGCTTCATTTCTGACAATAGCTGCAATCAATTGACGTCACGAAATCAAAATGGCGGCTCCTGGGAAATTTAAAAGTGAAAAAAGGGGTTAATGATATCCAATTTTTTGTGCACTTTAAATGAATTATGGAAACTAATAATTACTTCCAACAATTTGGTTCTATTTGTTGTAAGAGTGGAGGTTCCCTTTAAAAATCCCGAAATTGCCGAATGATCTAAAACGTTTGTTTGGACATTCCAGAACCAATTTCTTATCTTGGCAAGTGAAACTTTGTGAAGTATAACATGCATTTTAGACCAAAAACAGTAAAATCCATTGCCTGAATTTTAGCCGTCTTCAATCACGAGAAACCCGGGCATTTTATGTGAATGAGGGATCGAGAAGAATCTCGGACTACTGATGCAAAATCTTCCTTTAACCCTTTAAGCCCCGATAGTGCCATATGACACAAGATGCAATTACATGCTTAATATTCAGTCAATTTGCATGAAATTTGCACAACTAAAAGATCTTGGAAAGATCTGCACATTGAAGGCATAATATCATGCCCCCTCCTATACAAGACTTGATTTACCACCCCTGAAACTTTCGGAACTTTTTGTCTTCGTACTTTTTAGACCAAATTAATATCTGACAACAAGCAATGCACTGAGAGCTGCAAATTAAGCTATAGTTCAGGGGGATACCCAATGTGTACAAGGAACAGGAAAATTTTAACCGTTTTGATTTTTTCACTTTGTGCACTTGTCAATCCAATCTGTGGCCTCCTTCATTTCTTTTGGTGCAACTTATAGCATACCCCAGAAAATACCTTTCAAATGGTGTATCACATGTGGTCTCCTGGTTCATAGTTACTGATTTAGAAAAACTTGGCATTTCCCTCGGGGCTTAAAGGGTTAAAACTTCGCCAGGGGTATTTTGCAACATCCAATACCGGTGAAGAAAAAAGATGGAATGAGTTTGCGGAATGGCATGTGGCATGACTTGCGGAATCGCATAATTATGCGGAATGTAATATATGCAGGAGGGCCCAAAGAAATTAATTCAACTGTAAGAGTTAATTATTCTACAGCCAGACACAGTGAATAATCGTCGCAAGCGTAGCTGTCGATCTCGGTCACAACTACTCTCCACCGGGCTTGCTTTCGTATAAACGTTACGCTTATGAACTCTTGAGGTGATTAAATTTACCTTGAGTTTTGCTTTCATAGGATTAGTCTGCTTGCGAATGATATTTTCTTTTGTCATCTTGTCAGTTTCACAGTGTAGGTCAAACTCTTTTCGCAGTTTTGAATTAAATAAAATTTTATTTTTCCGGGGTCGATTGTAAGCGATTTAGGAATGGAGTCTGGTAGCCGGGCTTATTATGGTTTTCAGAGTTTTACAAGCGTCTCACATCGGTCGCACTGCTTTTTTTGTTCAGATATGAATAACTGAACTCTCGAAGATCGAGCGACAAACGAGGAAAATATAATCAGTTGCGAACTGACTAATCCTATAAAAGCAAACTCAAGACAAATCACTTCAAGCGGGTTCATCTATCAAAGCCCAAGCCCCGTGTCAGACCAGATCAATAATCGCGAGTTCCAACACGCAAGATCAAGATTATTAACCGTAAAATTGTTATCTAGAGAAGGGGCTAAACTTTGTTGATCTCGGTGACAACACAAATTGGACTTGGCCGAGAAATTATCAACTCAGGTGTAGAGCACTACTCTACACGGGGCTTGATTTGATAGACTTGATATTTGTATATACAAATGAACCCTTGAAGTGATTTAAATTGAGTTTGCTTTTACAGGATTAGTCAGTTCTCAGCCGATTATATTTTCCTCGTTTTTCGCTTGATCTTCGACGAGGCGACTCATACTACTCATGAACGCGAACTCGCACTGACTTCAGTTATTCATATCATAACATTGATAACAACCGAAATCAGGGGCACCCGACGACAACTTTCGGTAGATATCTGTTCGGTGGAGGGTAATTTCGCCTTGGGTTTTCGGCGTCGATTAAAGAGTGCACTCGGATTTTCGTAACCAAAACGTGGCCTAAAATATTCGCAATTGGGAAATCATAGCTCCTGAGATTTTCGGAAAGGTCGTAATTGCTGTATTTGGCAGTCAAAAACGTCAGCTAGCATTTTCGGAAAGAAAATAGTTCTCTAGAAAGCCCGTGCAAAGTTCATTTCAGCTTGCATTTTCTCAAAGTAAGATTTTGTTCCCTAACATTTTCGGGCAATGAAATTTTCAGCTAGGGAATCCGAACAGATAAAATTTTTCTAGCTTATGAAAACATATCTTTAAACAGACTTCAAACACCCTAAGGTACTTAAAAATGCCTTTCTACAGCTTTTGGTTGTTTTGGCTCGTTGGGTGCCCCTGCGAAATTAGCAGCGCGACCGATGTGAGACTCTTGTAAAACTCTGAAGACCATAATAAGCCTCTACGAGGCTCCGTTCCTAAATCTTTTACAATTGACCCTGGAAAAATAAACTTTTATTTAATCCATTTCAAAACTGTCAAAAGAGTTTGACCTACACCGTGAAATTGGCAAGATGGCAACAGCTCGCTTGTCTCGCAGCCGCAAACGGTTCGCACAAATACGCTGCAAATATCATTCCCGAACAGGCTGAAGCCTGGTTTTCATATGTCGGGAAAATCCCAGACGGTCGGCGAATCCACTATTTCCCGACCGTCCCAGATTTATGCCGAGATAACGACCACCGCAAAAATCTGGGACGCATCGGCAAAATAGAAACCTTCCCGATTTTCTCGATTTGTCCCCGACCATCCCAGACGATCGGAGATGTCTTCGATCTCCAGTTTTCATTAATCGGCAAAATCTGGGATGGTCGGGAAACAGTGAAATCCCCGATCGTCTGGGATTTCCCGACATATGAAAAACCAGGCTTTATCCTCTGAAAGCAAAACTCAGCTAAATTTAATCTCCTCAAGAGTTCATTAGTGTAATGTTTACACGAAAGCAAGACCGGTGGAGAATAGTTGTGACCGAGATCGCCCGCTAGCTTGCGATTATTCTGTGTTAGGCTGTAGAATAATTACTCTTTCAGTTGAATTAATTTCTTCGGGCCATTCTGCATATATTACAGTCCGCATAATTATCCGATTCCGCAAGTCATGTCACAAACTCATTCCTCCTTTTAAAAAAAATGGCTGCATATATTACAGTCCGCATAATTATGCGATTCCGTTTTTCGGTGAGGGTAAAAGAGGGAATGAGTTTGCTAGCCTCCTTCGCGGACGTCTTTGGGCTCGTCACGCGTTCCTTGCCCACGAACGTCTGCTGAACTGAACACTTCCGTTCGTCGGCGGTTAGCCTTTGTTTTGAACAAACCAATAACGAGCTGCGTAAGAATGGAAATCGACATCCGATTCACGTGCATCGTCTGTGAAAATAATCCCGGGGTCGAAATCCTACTTTCCATAAATTGGAAAACAAACTATGATTGGCTAACCGCCGCGAACGGAAGTGGCAGTTCAATTCAGCAGACGTTCGTGGGCAAGGAACGCGTGACGAGCCCAAAGACGTCTGTGAAGGAGGCTATGAGTTTGTGGAATGGCATGTGGCATGACTTGCGGAATCGCATAATTTAGCGGACTGTAATATTTGCAGAATGGCCCGAAAAAATTAATTTAACTGAAAGAGTTAATTATTCTACAGCCAAACACAGTGATAATCGCAAGCTAGCTGCCGATCTCGGTCACAACTACTCTCCACCGGGCTTGCTTTCGCATAAATATTACACTTATGAACTCTTGAGGTGATTAAATTTACCTTGAGCTTTGCTTTCATAGGATTAGCGGCTGTTTACATGATAGCGGAATGACTTGCATTCCAGAACGAGTTCTGTACGGGTCCGCAAATGATCCCAGGACCGCAAATGATCCCGGACCGCAAATGATCCCCAAATTGGACCGCAAATGATCCCGGACCGCCAATGATCCCCGTATTGCACCATGTTGGACCGCAAATGATCCCGAACAAAAAGTAAGGAATGGCATGGATAGTGAAATGGTATGGATAGGGAATTGGCATGAATTGCGATTATTTTAATCAAAGCCTTAAGTCATGGCTCACAACTATCATCATCTGATTAATTTTAAAAAGGTAAACGTGGTCACACAATTTGTGCAACTGATGTGAAGCAGTCAATCAGTGTTATCACACCAGGATCCAAACTTATCTCGTTTTTCCTTCCGTCTTTAGAGATCTTTGTGTTCGTTCTTATCTTTAGTAACTCCAAGAACGTTCACAAATGATACCAATGAAATAAGAACAAGACAGTTTAGCCATATTTTCCGAACGCGTGGGAGTCACAGCTCACATGACGGTGACAAGTTTCGGATGATCTTTGACCCCTGCTCCGATTTCAACCACATCACCTCGTTTTTCGCCTGCCTCAGGCCAGTCGGGTGATCCCATGGATGTGAGAAAGAAACACTTCTAGTATTCTGATTTTAAATGAGAGTGCTCAGTGAACAAAAGACTTTTATTTCAAAAGATAATGAAATCAACTGCGGAATTTTTCAGTTATTTCTTTACGGGTACGTGTGTATTTTAATTTTCCGTTGTATTTGTGATTATACAATTGAATTATACTAGCCTGGGACAAGGCTCCGCAGTGGGGTTAAGGAGCGAAAAGAAGGAACGTGGCCAAAAAAAAATCGGCGAGCGAAGCGAGCCGAGCGGGGAACTGGCGGCTCGCTTCGCTCGCCGATTTTTTTCGCCACGATCCTTCTTTTCGCTCCTTTAAAATCCCACTGCGGAGCTGTTTCCAGGCCAATTTATACATGCTCGATTTTCACTGAAATCGGGCACGTGCACCGAAGCGTTGATCATATACCCGACAGAAAGCATGTTCTCGAACGTCCTGGGATGTACAACACAATAAACAGAAGACATGAAACGAAACTCGCAGTCCACGATCACAAGTGTCTTTACAAAATCAATTACTGTACTATGCAGCCGGCGTCCTGAAATCAACAAACAGACAGAACGTCACGCAAGATCACAGATTTTCCACTAAAAACGAAAAAAAAAAATTGAACTAAGGAATAATTCTCATAAAATGATAAAACGTGTTTTTTGTGTGTCATTTTTATATCAATCCATGCCATTCCTTATTTTTTGCTCGGGATCATTTGCGGTCCAATATGGGGATCATTTGCGGTCCGGGATCATTTGCGGTCCATTTTGGGGATCATTTGCGGTCCGGGATCATTTGCGGTCCTGGGATCATTTGCGGACCCGTACAGTTCACACCATCTCCATATATTTCGTTCCCGAACAAGTCATTCCGGAATAAGTTCATTCCGGTTTTCAATCCGAATGAAATTCTCGTTCTGGTATGACATTTCATTCTAGTATCATGTAAACTGAAAACGAACTCCGTTCTGAGATGAAACCGCCGCAAACCGTGTTTAAAAACTGTGTAGTCTGGAGTGAGTGGCGCATGCGTATCGTTTTCAAAGTGGCGGACAAGGATGCGATCTTCTCGTTCTTCTTTGGATTCTTCTTTTAGCAAATATATTCAAATTAGGGAAGCCACAATTTGAACTAAGAGTGAAAACACCTGATCTTCTTTTCTGTTTAGCCCCCCAAAACAGTTCTGTGGTCAAGTTGTCAATATTTGCGGATATGCCCATTGATAGGCACAATAACATGTCCCGTGAAACTTGCGCCACCTTTGTTTTTGAGTTGGCGTAAAAATCGCGTATACGAGAACGCCTACGGTCGATTTTGTCATGTGAATACAGTACGAGCTACATTCTGGAACGAACCTCATTCCGGAATGAAAGTCATTCTGGTATCATGTAAACAGCCCCTAGTCTGTTCGCGAATGATATTTGAGCATATTTGTGAAGCTATGCACGAAAGAATCGTTCGGCTGCGAGACAAGCGAGCTTTTGCTATCTTGTCAATTTCACATAGTAGGTCCAACTCTTTTGGCAGCTTTGAATTAAATAAAATTTTATTTTTCCGGGGTCGATTGTAAGTGATTTAGGAACGGAGTCTCCTAGAGGCTTATTATGGTTTTCATAGTTTTACAAGAGTCTCACATCATTCTCTCTGCTCTTCGTTTGTACATGAATAACTGAACTCTGACTCAAAGATCGAGCGACAAACGAGGAAAATATAATCAGTTGCGAACTGTATAATCCTATAAAAGCAAACTCAAGACAAATCACTCTAAGCGGGTTCATTTGTAACAAATTTATACCAAGTCTATCAAAGCACAAGCCCCTCTACTGAAAAATTTCTCGCTCAAATTAAATCCAATTTGTTTTTAACATTTTGTTGTCACCGAGATCAGCAACTAGCTTACGATTATTCACTGTGTTAGGCTGTCAGACCAGATTAATAATCGCGAGTTCCAATACGCAAGATCAAGATTATTAACCGTAAAATCATTATCTAGAGAAGGGGCTAGGCTTTGTTGATCTCGGTGACAACAAATTATAATGTATGACAGTTGAAAACAAATTGGCACTGCTCTACATGGGGCTTGCTTTGATAGACTTGATATAAATATTTTACAAATGAACCCTTGACGAGATTTATCATGAGTTTGCTTTTATAGGATCAGTCAATTCGCAGCCGATTATATTTTCCTCGTTTTTCGCTCGATCTTCGGACGAGTTCGATTCAGTTAGTAATATCTTATCGCAATTTTTTATAGTGAAATGTTTTTCAAAGTCACTTCTTTTCCGTAACAACAAATTAGCATCGCGGACCGATGTGAGACTCTTGTAAAACTCTGAAAACCGCGATAAGCCTCTACGAGGCTCTGTTCCTAAATCTCTTACAATCGAACCCGGAAAAATAAAATTTTATTTAATCCATTTCAAAACTGCCAAAAAACGTGTTTGACCTACACTGTGAAATTGACAAGATGGCAAAGCTCGCTTGTCTCGCAGCCGCGAACGATTCGCACATTAAATACGCAGCAAATATCATTCCCGAACAGGCTAATCCTCTGAAAGCAAAACTCAAGATAAATTTAAGCATCTCAAGAGTTCATAAGTGTAATGTTTATCAGCACGAAAGCAAGCCCGGTGGAGAGTAGTTGTGACCGAGATCGGCAGCTAGTTGAATTAATTTCTTCGGGCCATTCTGCATATATTACAGTCCGCATAATTATGCGATTCCACAAGTCATGCCACATGCCATTCCGCAAACTCATTCCGCCACTTACCCTCACCGCATCCAATACTGAGGCAAGACAGGCTCTTGTACAAACGTCTTTTATCTTGAAGATAATTCGAATGAGTGTGAACTTATGTTGGGTTTTAGGTGGAACAAGAGCTCCAAATTCTGGCTGAGAGCGAGGTGCCAGAGTCGAGCGAGAAAAAGGGGGCACTGGTGATGAAAATCAAGCAAACTCTCATCTCCGAGCTGCGGAGACTGCTGTTCAACAACACGTCTGACACTGAAGGAGGGGAGAAAGTCAGGCATTTGTTTAATCAATTTCATGACGCTATTTTTAAGGTGAGCAAACAAGGAAGTGACTTGTGTAAATTTTTGTAATAGTGTCTGTGGAAAATGTTAAGAAGTTCTGGATCGTGGGCAAAGGTCGTTACTAAATCAAAGTTTGGTATCCCAATTGGTTGTTCTTATCACTGGGTTAAAAGAAGTACTTGTAACGAGTTAGAGATTCTTTGCAATTTTTACAACTTTTACAAAATGTGAAGTCTAATCATTCTTTCTGAGAGAGAAGTGCGACCGTAAACTCCGCTCTTTTCGCCCCAAATCAAAGAGATTAGCGACAGGATGTAATGCACTCTTAATTTAATTTTGTGGCGTATCTAGGTGGATCCACTTGCTCTGCGCAATGATGAAGAGATTCGTCGGCAGCAAAGAAAACTTGAAGGAGTGGGCGCTCCCTTGGGAGACAGCAGTGAAAATAGCCAGCTCCTTCAAAAGCTACTGTATGAGAAATACCAAGGAAAAAGAAAGGTTGTTTCAGCTATCGGCCCTGCAGGTATTCTAAGTTAAAATACTTTATCAAATGGGAATATTCTTGATCCTCTGTTAGCAGGATAAAAATTGATCTACCGCTTTGATTAAATTTTTCTGTGCGATAAGCTCGTAAGGCTGCCCTTGTTATTTCTGTCTTCGAGGTATTTTATGAAATTAGGTTTTTAACTGAGACCTCATGAGGGTTAAAAAATACTCAGTGTTAAAGGTATAAAAAATTCTGAGGGAGGGAATCTTAGATATGAAGCAGCCCATTTCGGCAAACATTGCTGTGGGAATGCATAGTATTTAACGAGTGTGTGGGTATTTTGGTAAATGACTTTTTAAAAAGCTTAGATATAAAAGTGCTTAAATTGTCACATGAGCGAATGCTATCTGGAAAACTGTTCCAGAATTCGGGAGCAGAAACAGCAAGGCCCGAGACTCAAAAGGCTTCAGAGATGTGGAGTCTTAGATTTAAACAAAATGACCGAGAAATGTCAATAGGATGAGGGCGGATGGGCTCCAAATGGAAAATGTTCCAGGGAAGGTGACCCTCGTCGTTTATCGATGGAAACGGAGTTATACCATTTGATATAGTACGTGCTTTAACGAGGGGACAATTTTTTAGAATGTGTTGTTATTTTTCTGAGGATCAAAGGATCTTTTATTTTTCTTCAAACAGTAAACGTTGAAATTCAATCCCCAGTGGATCAGCTGATACCGATATCTGAGAATCTTGTAAACAACGTGGAGCATACGCTACGAAAGATAGTCCAGGGTGCAATCGACCACAGCCTGTCCAAGTTCCCCACCCTCAAGCAAGCGGTGGAGGCAAAAGTGGTCAACAAAATTTTCGAAACCAAACGCGATCAGACGATTCAGTTCATCCGACAGTTTCTTGAGATGCAGAAGAAGAGCATTGACGTGGTGTTTGCTCCTGTCCCGTTTCCAAATGAGATAAGCACTTGGGATTCTTGTTATATGTACCAAGCCAAAACATATCAGACACACCCTTGCATGGAGTCTCGAACCATGAACCAGTTGAGGCACCTGGCCAAAAAGCTTTATCCTGAACAATTGATGTCGGAGATCAACAACAGCAATGGCCAAGGAAACTATAAGGTTACGGAATAGATCTTTTTAGCTTGTAGATTTTGTTTTCCCAAAGTAGACCACGTAATGTTACCCTAGAGAACTGTTTCTTTGAAATTTCGCCTTATTCATGTGCACATGTACGCATAATTTATGAAAAGACCCCTTGGGAAGATAATATGGTCTACATTGGGAAAACAAAATCTTTAAGCTAAAAAGGTCGATTCTAAGACCATCGCAGTTATGTACTAAACTTAAAAAGTTGCGGAAACAAAACCTGAAGAAATAGATCCAACTTGCCGCCTCAGAATGATCCAGTCTCCTAAGAGATGTGTTCGTCAAACAAGGTGTCTGGCTTGGCCAAGTGTTCGCCACAGAGTGTCCGCCTTAGACAGGCGTTTGCCTTAGAGAAGTGTTCACTTTAGAGAGACATCCTTCGTAGAGAGGTTTTCGTTCTTAGAGAGGTGACCGCCTTAGACAGGTGTCTGTCTGAGGTATCTGCCTCAGTCGTTCCCTCATCTTAGGTGGGCGTCTACCTCAGAGAGGTGGCAACTTAGACAGGCGTCTGCCTCAGACAGTTGTCCGCCAAATGTCTTTTTTTGAGAGATGACTAAATTAAAGAATTAGTTAGCTTGTAATAGTGTCCGCGCCACAGAGATCTACATCTTAGAGAGGTGTGCATCTTATAATGGTGTACACTTTACACAGGTGTCCACCATAGAGTACGTGGTGTCCTTTTTAAGGGGATCACTGTCTTAGAAAATCAAGTTGTCGTATTTTCTCTCCTTCTTTCAGGACCTCGAGGATATGAAGAAAATAAAACAAAACGTAGTACGCTGTTTTAACGTCATCAAGATGAACGCGTGTGACACAGTTCCCCGCTGCATCCTGCATTTCTTCATCACTCAGCTCGTGGACGATCTTGGCCGCGCCTTAGAAGACGAAGACTTGGTCGAGTTTCTACAAGAGAAGCAGGAGATCCGTGACCGGAGGAACCTGTGTCGGGCCCAGTTCTCCGCTCTGGAGGAAGCTCTGCCTCGCACTGATAACGTGCTGGCGAAACTACTGCGCATGCGAAAGGGGCCAACGAGGGGCGAGAAGCTGCAGCTATGAACATTCTTGTAACAATGGAAACAAGGATTTCAACAGGAGATTTTATATACTGAACTAGGATTTTTTTGGATTCATTTTTCACAAATTTCAGATTTAAGATTGGTAGGGTGGATAAAAATTAAAATGGGATAAGCCATAGGTAAGAAAACGGGAAAAATAATTGTGGTAAATACGGGAAGAGAAAAGAAAGACGAAATTTCGGTAGAAAGGAGCCACTTCAGTTGTTAGAAATGCGTGAGATCAAATAGCATATCGTCACCTCACGCGCGCGTCCTCACACAAATAGATTGGTCTCTCCTCGTTTTTTCCCGCTCGCTCACATTTCATCTCGCTGCTCTCCACAATCTCAACGTCTGGAACAGGCTAAGAGGTACAGTGATGAAGTTCATTTACTTTTCAACAAATATTCAGTTAAGAGAATCACGGACTAACATTGCTGTTGCCATAATTTGGTAATTGTGAAATATGGAAGCATGTGTATTTGACAAACGCTAGCTCAAGCAGTTTAAGGCCTGGGTTTAGAAATATGTTCATAAATATGGTTCATCGCCAATATCTTCTTCCAGATTGCCTAGAACCGGATGAAACTTTCCCTGAAGATAAATCTTGTTGTTCTTGTTTGCCTTAACGTATAAATTTGATCACGTCATCAGTCACGTGATCAAAATTTGAAAAAGTCTTAAATCGGCGAGGCGGTGGCGGATTTTAAGTTAACAGATAAATAAATCAGCGTTTTTAATATAAATCCAACATATCTAACTTTCTACGCTTGGAGTGATTGCTCACGATTTTTAGTTTTTAAATTATCAACAGCTAAAGGTTGAATTCTGGAAGAAAAATGACCTTTGCCCTCACAACTTTTTTGTTGAGAACGATGGACGGTCGCTCCAAACGTGAGACGCTGGAAATAATTAATAAGCATAAGAAAATCGTTTTTATTCGATACTATTTCCCACAAAAGTCACCTACTCCTTAACTAAATGATGATTTCAAAGAAATGGCCATGTGACACGCCACGTGATCTAAGATAACGTTTATTGCACGTCAAAATGTTAAGGATGATGAGAACTACCCATGTGCCGAATTTCGTTTCAGTGTCATTCCCCTGGGCTGTTATATCACAAAAAACCGTTTTCTCTAATAAACGCCCCCTGACCCAGGCCTTAAACTGCTTGAGAGAGTCAACCACTTGCCACGACTAAAACCATCGATCGACGTTTGCATCACCCCAGAGGTGTAAAACAAGAGCGCAGCTAAATTCGAGTCCTTTCACCGGAACTTCTTTTTTAAAGATAGAAACAAAGTACAGACTAAATTAATTAACTCTCACTCCACGAGTCAAACTCGGAATTAACTAATGCGGTTGTAGCTTAAAAAGCTGTAAATTAATGCAGTCCTTAAGGATGAATATTAAATCTTCGGAGAATTTCTATCATATATTGTTCTTTTTTCAGTTATGATGTTCGACAGGTCATTTTATTACACTGCCAGCAATATGACTTTTTAACTTGAGATTTGACAGATTACATCCAAGAAGTACATGATCTTCGCACTTGTGGTTTTGTTTTTGTTTATTACCTAGCAAGGTTATTGTTTAAATGCTCACAAGAATTTAGAAAAAAAGTATTCCATAAATTCTCAAGATAGTTTGAAGTTTGTATTACTTTTTCCTTCGTTTTATTGCATTTTTATTTTAAATAGTTAGTTAGCACACGACCCCGCAAGCAAGTAGTGCTTTTAATTACCAATCGTCCTTGAATAAAGGATCTTGACTTGACGGTGAATTGAAGATATTTCTGTCTGAGCGAAAATAAGCGCGGTGCGCATTGCAGTTTAGGTGAACACGGGCCTTACATTCCGTTTCCGACCATGTCGCTTGGATTTTACACCAAAAACTCCATCAGAGCCGTATTTAGCAGCTACTCGAAACGTCGTCGGGAGTTCATTAACTAGTCGGAACATATGGGCTTGTCGGATTTTATCGGTTCGCCGAAATCTCGTCGTGTTTCATCGACTCGTGAGAGGAAAAGGGATTACAGTGGACCGTGTATTACAACATTGGAATTCATAACATCACTTACCTCTTTCAGTACCGACCAACACCCTAAAATGGTCAAATCTTCAACGCCCGACCATGAACGAGTGGTCCACTGTACAAGCCTTGTGCATTTATTGGTAAAGTATTTAAACAAATTACTTGATAACGTCATTGTAACATTCTTCAATGTTTATTTGTTCAACAAAACTGTTGAGATGTTCCATTTTTACATATCTTCCTTTAACCAAACCGCTATTAATTCGCAGAAAACACATTGTGTTTAAAATCTGTACACGTAAAAACGACAAACACTGTATCCTCTCGATGAAAAGCAGTCTTTAAAGTATAACTGAGGCCAAAATTGTCTGTTTATTATGTCCACGAAAAATAAGAACATGACATTCAGACTGCTAAACTCGATAGATAAGTAAGTACTCGACAGATAAATTAACTAGAGGCAACCTGTTACTCTTTGTTAAAACCGATTACCTACTCCAGTTCACTGCAAAACTTTATATCTTTTCCTTTAAAGTTATGTGTCTTCATCAAATATTGTGCTTCCAAAATTCAGTACATGGAGGAAATCCTCAGGAGAAACCATTCAAGATAAACTTTCTTCTTTGGTCGTAAAGTAAGGCATGGTTGTAGTGTCATTTTATGGAGATATGGAGAAAAATTGAGAATTTCACTGATTGAACTTCGTGAACGATGAAAAAAGCAGACATCGTGCAAGAACGCTCATTGATCAAAAGAATCCCCAGCATAACATCACTTTGAGGGGAGGGGAGGGCAAAACTGCTGGATGCGTGCGCACGCATTTCACGGGATTACCACCACTGTCCAGTTTCAACACGTGATCATAGGTCATGATATTGTGCACCACGATCGCGACACGTTTCCAGTGTTACTGACGTCATCATCGTCATCCGAGTCGTCTCCCTCGGGTTGGTCGTCGTCATCTTCGCTACTCTCCGTATCGCTTACCTCAGGGAGGCCGTAGCGCCGAACGTGCTTGGCTGTGACATACACGTCATCTGTTTCAGGTCTGCATAACAGAGCGGAAATAGTGAGTGTAAAGATCTTGCGGAGGATTTAGTGGCCTTTCACGAGACATCACTGCAAAAGCGCCCGTTGGTACGACAGAAAAAACTGACTGACTCTAATGATGAAACAAATACTAGCTAAGACAGGAGAGTGTAAAGGCAGCTGTGATTCTGGGTCCGAGATCCAAAGCCCTGTGCTACGACAACTGCGTTTAAAGCTTAGAAATCTCCACTAGCATTACTGACCTGGAACGTTTCTTGACCTTTGAACTCGGTAGTTGGTCCCACACTTTCATCTCCAGTCCCCCCGTGCACATTCTGTGAAGTGTCACCTTGTCTCGCGTGGTCTCTGTGCATGATAAGCACGTGATACACCCTGTGTTTTCGTCATCGACGGTTGCTAGGTATTCCTCAGAGGGAAAGCTGCGTACTAAAGCAGTACAAAACAGGTTTCAGGCAGGAATAGGTCGCAGTACTTTAATTTTGATCTGATAATCAGATTGATTCTGACCTTAAAGGCTGTAAACAAAATCCTAAAAGGCAACTACAGAAATGAAAATTTTGTGCTACTTTCCTGTGGCATAGTTTATCTGGTGCAAAAGAGGGCTATTACAGCTAATAATAATAATAATAATAACTTTATTGGTACATCCAATTAAAATGGGTTTTCACATACCAATTACAATAAAATGTAATGTAAAGAGTTAAAATCTAAGATAAACATTTAAAAGTGATAAGAACTTACATTACCATATTATTAAAAAAAAACTTAAGATACATAATTCATTATTACACCGTTTGAAAGTCAATGGCTTAAAAATTCGTCAAGGGCACGTCCTTTAATGGCGTTCTTAAAAACTTTAAATGATTCCATGTTTGCTAAACTTTCTGGAAGGTCATTCCAGAGCTGAGCAGCCCTAAATGAGAAAGATCGCTGACCTGTTGCTGATCTAAAAAATGGTAAATTAAGCTTATCTTTATTCCTAGTGTTTCTTGTATGCACCTGGCTTCTTGTCGTGAACTTATTACACAAGGATGGTGGGGCTAATCCCTTTATACATTTAAAAGCCATTAAAGTGTCTCTAACTTCCAGTTGCTTAGCAACCGGCAACCAGTGGAGTTCCTTTAACACCGGCGTAATGTGATCATACTTCCTTGCGCCAGTCACGATCCGTGCAGCAAAATTCTGAACTTTTTGAAGCCTAACAATGTTCTTTTTTGTTGTACTAGCCCACATGGACGAACAGTAGAAAAGCTTGCTGAAAACTAGTGAATTTATGATGGTTATAAGCGTAGACCTATCAAACAAATGTTTCACACGATTGATTTGGCACAGGCTACCTATACACTTAGATACAACTTCCGTCACATGTTCGTCAAAACTAAGGTGAGAGTCCACGATGACCCCCAAATCTTTTGCAGAACAAGACGGTAATATCTCTTTGCTGAGTAGCGTAACTCCAAAACCCTTCGGCACGCGAGCTAACATCTGGGGGGTTCCAAGAAGCAATAGCTTAGTCTTGTCTGGATTTATCAGCAAGCTGTGTGTGCAACACCAGGCGGCAATCCGCTGCAAATCCTCGGACAGATGTTCCACAGCCATGGCTGTCTCCTGAACAGGAAACGAGAGATAGAGCTGGGAATCATCCACGTAACTCTTTAGCGAGCACAGGTTCGGGACAGCTGGGAGATCGTTGATGTAGATATTGAAAAGGGCCGGCCCCAAGATCGACCCTTGAGGTACACCGTAAGCTACTTGGCACGGACCTGACACCTCACAGCCAATTCTCACCCGCTGGTTCCTGTCCGTTAAATAGCTTCTAAACCATTCCATGGCCTGCATAGACACACCCAGTTCTCGAAGTTTACGTAATAGGATCCCATGCTCGATGCTGTCAAAAGCCTTCGACAAGTCCAACAGAACCAACGCTGTGACTTGTTTCCGATCCATTGCTTCGAGAATCATATCAGACATGAAAATATGAAGTGTTTCTGTCGAGTGCTTCTTCTTGTTTCCATTTTGATGTTCAGTTAAACAGTTCTGACGTGTTGTATACTCTGTTAACTGATTGAGAGCTGCCCGTTGACAGATCTTAGACAGAGCGGGTAGCAGAGATACTGGCCGGTTGTTATTAGCAACTTCATGATCCCCTTCCTTTAATATTGGTATTACCACGGACTCTTTCCAAGCAGATGGAAAAACTGATGTTAAAAGTGATCTGTTTATAAGCTCTGTAAGAACTGGAAGTATAACCGGTAGGGCATCTTTGATCACACTCATGTGTACCTTATCCATTCCTGGTGCCCTGTTTGAAGGAAAAGACACGATGATCCTGTGTACTTCAAAGGTAGTGACTGCGCGGAATCGGAATTCCTCTAGTTGGAATATGGTCTTAGCTGAGGGGGCCTTATACGCTGGAAGAGCGTTAACTGAAGCAAGCCTCTTAGATTCAGCTGCAGCCCTCGCTCCCACAGAAGTAGAGAACTCGTTGAACTCGTTGGCCAGTTCCGTCACATCCCTTAAATAAACCGGTCTCGATTTCTCTTTCGTCGGGATACAGTTTCGTATCACCTTCCACATGGCACTGCTACCCTGAATGTCATTGATCTCCTTTTGAACATAGTTCCTCTCAGCATCACATAGTCTTCTCTTAACCTCATTACGACACCAACGGTAATGCTCCCAGTCTATAGCAGCGCCCGACTCACAAGCAACTTTGTGTACTTGTTCTCTCTCATCCATCAACTTCTTGATCTCTTGATCTAGAAATGGACATCGCCGATTTCTGACTTTCCTTTTCTTGACAGGCGCATGACGTTCCAGGACTTCCAAAAATTTTTCATTAAAATGTTCTACTTTCTCACCAGCATCATCGATCAAAGCATTTTCATACCATGGGACTTGGGCGAGATCATTCACAAAGCTCTCAGAGTCGTAGTTTTTATAACTTCTAGATATAACATAAGTAGGCAGTGGTTTCGGCGCCTTGAGATTCAGTACCACATATACCAGATAATGGTCGCTAATTTGTGTTTCAATCACTCCACTATCAGTAACAAGGGCTGAGTTGGAAGTCATGATGACATCAATCAGAGTCTCGGATGCCTAATCAATTTGTATCCCTCAATCTCCACTTCAGCGTTCGTAACAGAGGAATTTAGCCAAGATTCGGAAACCGCCAAAATATCATACTCCTTTTCAGTCATTAAATTCCTCACTTGTAGTAGGTGGTTTCTATCCTTGATTGATTGTGCGTTGAGGTGAGCCACACTGACTTTTGACTTCTGAAAGGCTTGAGTACGTGGCGTGACCATTGCGTGACACTGCGTCACATCTGTTGCTGGACTGCGATTATTATTCATAATCGCAGTTGGTAATATGTTAATGAGATTATTTGGATTACTTCGCTGAAAGAATTGAGAATTTGATGTATTAAAACTCCGTCTTCCGTTGACAATATCAATCCTCCTTTTATACTTAAACAGGCTTTGGCTTTTGCCCCCTCGGTGGCCTCTTCTTGGTGCCAACAAGTGCAGAAACTTCAAACGTGCCCAAACGTCACTTGAAATCTGCCATACCGGCGAACCGCGACATGAGTTGTTCCAAAGTTTCCAACAATTCCGGATATTTAGTAGAAAATTTCTTGAATAGGACATCCTGTTAGCTGCCCATAAACCTTATCCTCTGTATGGTGATAATGTTCGGTGAATAATCCCACGGAAATGGCTAAAAAACGGTAATGTATTGGAGCCCTAAAACTAAGCAGCCACACTGGGCGCTAATTACATGCAGGCCTGCTGAGTCCAAGGTTTTTAATAAAAATAAAATCTACGGAGTAGTATTTTCTTTTGGTCATATTACCCTGTCACTCTGTGTCTTAAACGTCATCTTACCATTTAAGTACCCATTGCCTCGATCCAGATCGTAGCCTGCGCTCACGAGACACGAGCCAGTGGTTGCCATGGCACCGGTGGATCCGAACTCTGTCACGTGATTACGAATCTTACGAAGTTGACCTGTACAGTACAAATACAGTGGGTCGTTAAATGACCTACAAATAGTCCTGACTACCTGCGTGGATTTTGAATGCATCCGAAATCCACGATAAATTATGAACCAAGACACAAAGTCAGTGGGTACCTTATTGGTACTAATTTTCGCGGGCACTTAATTTCGCGAATTTGGAACACGAATATTTCGCGAGCATTAATTTTCGCGATTTTGCAAAAAATGATAAATTTAGGGCATTTAATTTCGCGAAAATTGACAAAAGACAGACTTAGAAAACCTTTTTTCATTGAATGATCACTTAAATAACGATTGATTTACAATCATGATTTGCAATAAAGAAAGAACCTCCATGATCGCTATGCTATAGCTGCTTATAAGCGCCTTCCGGGACGGCTTGCTGACTCAATCATTGGTCACTTATCCAGAGAGATCTCTAGACCTACACGTTTTTTTCTTTTAAGAGGAGGGGTTGCTTTCGCTGAAGTCATAAATACAACGCACAGAAGATCACCGCTTGTACAAGGAGGACTTAAAATTCCAGTTAAAGTTGTGGTTGAAATCGAAGCCACAGCAAAGAACAGATTGATAATTGACAAATACAAAGAGCTTGTGTTGGCTAACTATGAAGAGCCTGACCTAAATGGACATTTTGATGACTGCACGAAAGATGTTTTAAAAGAGCTACATGTACAAGAAGAAGAAATGAGTGATTCGGATGAAGAAAGTGCCGAAGTAGAAGATAAACAGACTGATGGCAATTACCATGTAGCTATAAACGAAGTTAATCATTGATTAAAGCAATTATAGAAGTGTATTAAATTTCGCGTGTTTAATTTTCGCGTATCCAAATTTTAGCGAGTCTTTAATTTCGCGATTTTTTACAAATCGCGAAAATCGCGAAATTAAAGCCTCGCGAAAATTAGTACGAATAAGGTATATGAACGCGACAATCTGACGCACCGTAATGCCTCTGCATGGATCGACAACATCAAGTAAAGCTTTGTGTCTGAAGAGAAACCAACAACCTTTTGACGCCTTCATCAATTGAAAACCAAGCTTAAGCACTTTGAACTTCGGGCGTAACTTAAATAATTATATTTCATACCTATGAGCGTAAAGCACCAAAAATATACCAAGCCCGATTCGATTACACTGTGTTTTACTAACAATGTAGTAGCAAATTAAGGCTTTGGAATCACTGAAACTAGAAACAGCAGAGCCACGAAATTAATTTCCACCGCCTGAAATAAACTTCCCGAGGAATTAACTTGCCTTACCCGACTTTAAATCCATGGCTTTCATATTCACCCAGTCATCTCCCCAGTAAACTGTGTCTTGAGTCGTTGCAAGGCAACGCACGCGTCTTGGCTTCACGGCTGCGTTTCCGGCAGCGCGATCTACGGAGGACTGGTCCGAGCTCATCACAGGTTTAAGAGAATTATCCCGGATGTCCCAGACTTTCACCACTCCAGAGGCCGAGCCACTGATCACTCTGTCGTCCTGGAACTAAACAGTAAATGCAAGGAAAGGGGTGAGCTTTACACACAATAACGTTGGCTTCTCGCTAAACCAACGCGATCAAGTCAAAATGAAGCAATGCATAAGATTCAAGGCCACGTTTCTATATCAAAGAAGTAGCATAGGCACTAAGTACTTGAGTATTTGTAAATAATTAGGTAAAAAAGGTCGGTGTTAAATGTAGGTATTAAAATACCTAGCCGTTTGTACACTCGTCCCAGCATTTGCCTTTAACATAGATAAAATGTAATATGTTAACTCACTCGCGCGAAAGAAGGTCTTCGAAAGAAAAGTCTGGAGCGAGCGAAATGGGAATTAAGATTGAGGGGTGACAACTTTCGTAAGTGCGCGCTATCGGCGATGTGCGTCCCGTTCCGTGAAAAAAAAAATACATTTCTTTCTATAACTTGGTGCCCACACTTCAAATCTTATTGCCTTTACTGAGTACTGGCTGCAGATAAAATATTAAACCTGCTTTTGTGGGCAACAAACAAGGTCTGAAGAGTGCGTGACTTTCGCTCACATAATAGTTGACGTTGCTATAGTTACCTTGACAGCCGTGACAGTATGCTCGTCATGTCCTCGCACAGATCTCAGGGTAGTTCCAGTTTCTAAATCCCAGAGCTCCACTTTGCCACCATCTGAAGCAGATAAAAAGTAATTTTGCTAGAGGAAGGGGAAAACACACAACACAGTGTCAAACACATATTCCCGCTGTGCTGATCGGTAGGTTTGATTGAAGTGGACTTAAAAGTTAGAGGCACCTTGCACAGTATAACGAACCGCGCCACAGGAAAGTGCTGCTCAGTAGCTTTCATTTGAATGATCACAATTTAGGATTTCATCCACAAACTAAACAGTTACAATCCCCTTATACAGTGTATTAACCAACAGCACCACAGGCAAGTGCTGCTCAGTAACTTTCATTTGAATGATCACAATTTAGGATTTCATTCACAGACTCAACGGTTACAATCACCTTATACAGTATATTAACCAACAGCACCACAGGCAAGTGCTGCTCAATCACTTTCATTTAAATGATCACAATTGAGGATTTCATCCACAGACTCAACAGTTACAATCACCGCTTATATGTATTAAAACCAACAGCGCAACAGGAAATTACTGCTCAGTAGCTTTCATTTGAATTAACACACTCAAGGATTTCATCCACAGAATCAAAAGTTAGAACCACCTTGGACAACATAATAAACAGAGCCACAGGAAGGCACTGCTCAGTAGCTTTCATTTGAATGATCACACTTTAGGATTTCATCCACAGACTCAAAAGTTAGAACCACCTTGGACAACATAATAAACAGCACCACTTCAAAGTAAAGTGTATATCACCAAGACAACAACTTCAGACTGGACGATCGCTCACATTACGTACATTGACCGAATTCAGAGGACAGATACCAAAACGAACACTGTGATGGTGGTGTTTGCATATTTGGAATTTTCTGTTGACAGAATTAGTGCTTGAAAAATGTCAGCGTGATTAATGCAATTTGGTGTAAATTCCATTTTAAAATGCGTTATACCCACTCAACTAATTTTCATTCGTTTTAATTTTCACTGTCTGACTACCCAGTATTTCGCTCACTATTTTGTGATTTTCAAGCGCTCCAAGAACACTGAATAAGCAAAAAGTGTGCCGAGAGGGCCTTCATTTCCGACAGAAAAGGAGAAAAGTCTCACAAAATATTTATTGGTCTGATTACAACAAAGAACTGAAGTCAGGTTGTTCCTTGCAGATTTACAGCCCTCGTCGATGTCCAACTTCTAACACAGACGAAGAACGTCTGCAGCCAACCAACACAACCGATACAAATGAAAGATCAAATAAATGTTTTGCTTTTAAAACCTGTCAGCAGTGACGTAATGAAAATCACCGAAACTAGTGGTACAAAGTTCGCTAATAAACAAGAACGGTCTTTCCATGACAACAAACTGTCCAGTATCAATGCGACACTGCGAGAATTCATTCACTAGGTCTATGATTCCTGAATAATTGTACCTCTCCAGTAGTTTCCTCAAGAGTGAATCAGTCGCGAGAACCTCTTCCCAACATTTTTTATTCCTCTCGGATAAAGTAAACTCTTGCTGGATTTGCTGACCTTGCGACACGACAACTGATAATGAAAAGTTTAATTGAGCCTTTTCGCCTCGTACCTTCTTCTCGCTCGTCGTATTTTTGCAACCTACCAAACTCTTCTACTAGGAAACTCCAATCAAACAAGCAGTTGTAACAGAGAACGTACTGCACTTTTTCCAAGGATTTTCGCAGCCTTGGCGCAATGTCTTCAAATGTTAGTTTACTCATACCATGAACCTTATAATGATATGTAATCAACTGCAAATCTTTGCTTTCTTCAGGGCTCACACATGGCATCCAAGGTTGTACATCGTGGTTATAGTTTTTTTTTCATTGATGCCTATTTGAATGATGCGGTCTTGTTTTGGATCACTTCCCGTGATTTCATGGTCCAATACTGTATAAACTGGCTCAAGGATCTGATTTTCCACAGTTGAAATACCAGCAGACTGATGAGAAGTGACTTCAACTACTACTCAAAGTTTAATTTGTCACCAAACATCAGTTAAAATGGGTCAAGGAAACAACTGAAGCTCAAAAACCTAGTTAACATAAATAAGTAATTACGATATTTACCCAGGAAGCTCCACTCACCGAAGTGTTTTCCAGGGAGGTCCTGCATCCAGATCGGATTGGAATTTGGAAATGTTGTTTTTTTGAGGAGAGGCGAAAACCGGAGTACCCGCGGAGAAAAACCTCTCGGGGCAGAGTAGAGAACCAACAACAAACTAAACTCAAAAATGACGCCGATTCCTGGAATCGAACCCGGGCCACATTGGTGGGAGGCGGCCTGACCACTACGGCAACCCTGCTCCCCATACCATCAAAAATAGTAAAGGAGTATTACCGTGCCTTTTTTGAGGAAAACATTGGTGAAAACGAAAACCACCTGGAATATCATTAATTCATTGTTATCTAGAAAAGCGTAGAAAGAAGTGCTTTTGACCATGGGCGAAAGAGAGGTAAATGACCCTTAAGTCATTTCTAACGAATATTTTACCCAAATCGGCCCAAGCCAATTAATTCAAGCCTCCAAGATAGAAGGTTCTCGAGTCAGCTTTAACGATTCTAGGAGACCTCGCGTAGAACTCATGACGTCGTTTGTTGAATCAATTACGATTGAAACATTTTTCTTAGAAGCAAGCGTAGCTTACGGAAGTTTGTAAGACCTTTTCTTAGAAACCTCAGTCGAAAGTGATTTAGGAACGTTCACTGGACAAGGACATTTAGTCTGAGCGGGTGGGGAGGGGAGGTTGGGAGAGCAAAACTTCCGGCGTTGACAACTCCATTCGTAATGAAAGGAAAAAAGAGCAAAGAGTGGGTTCAAGAGCCAAAATAAAAATACGCCTGTATTTCAACTATTTTCCTGTTTTCAATAGTTTTAGTCTCGTTTTGTTTAAAACTGGCGATGTGTACGCCGCTCAGTTTTATGTCTAAGGGTCTGACAGCAAAACGTCTAAACAAGTGTTTTACATAAGCTTGAAACTCATCCAGGAAATTTACTGAACCGTTTATTAAGGTCATATTCCGGGAAAAGCAGAAATGAATACTATTTTGTTGTTTTAGAGCTGCAGCTGTGATGTTGGGTGGGATCATTCGATGCATCGCATCGTGCAAAGTCTCGAATTATTCGTATTATCGGATGTCCAATTAAAGAAATGCAGAAGTCGGAAACTAACGTAAGTCAGAAAGAAGATTATTGAAATCTACAGTTGCTTGATATCGACCTTGGTTGTTGGAGGCCTGGTACCTATTCAGCTCGTTTTCCAAGAAAGCATTCTCGTCGATTCTGGTCCCCATAGCCCTTTTCGCTTCTCTTAGCCGGCAGGGTCTTGGCACGAGAAACGAAGGGCTCTGGAGGATTGTAGACAAAGGATTTTCCAGTCCTAGATTCTAGGACTTCCGGTCCTCATGTAAGCAGTCGTAATGTTTTATATACTGTCTGTGAGTGTCATGGCGGTCATCGAGGCAGGATTCGGGGAATCCTTGTCTCATTGTTCTTACCCATTTTTTCCTGGGTGACTCCAATAGCATTCAAAGAAGTGAATATCTGAAAACAAACTTTTTTATTTGAATAAATTTTAGTCACCAAACGATGAAATTATCCACAGTAATTTACTTGAGCTTGCAAAATCAAGATTTGGACTTGATAAATTTATCGATATGTTAACGTTTTTGTTTAATTATTGTATGTCACCACTTTTCCAGCTATCTAAAGCTGGTAAGAAGAAGAAAACAACCTTCCATTGTTGTTTCCTGTTTTTTGTCTGACTGGTATAAAATTAATAGCAATAAATTGGTATTATAAGGAGAAACTAAATGTTGATCGTTATTCACAGTTAATTGGGAATTAATGGCGCCTCCTCTATGCCATCTTTATGTACTGAATCTGTTTAAATTTCTTTCTCGTGATTACCATAGCACAATCTTTTTTCTAAATAGACAGTGGTAATGAATATCATATAAAAACATACAATGAAAACGTAAAGCTTGTGGGATGTGGCTGGAGTGACAAGGATACTTCACAAATTAATGTGATCAAGTAAGCTGAAGCCACTCAAAAGGCACTAAGGCCACAAGGTAGCGGGCATTTAAGGGGTAATGCCCGCTACCTTGTGGCCTTAGTGCCTTTTGAGTGGCTTCAGCTTACTTGATCACATTAATTTGTGAAGTATCCATATAAAAACATACATTGTTTTACTCCAGTGGTACTCAGTGGTTCGCAGGTATCGGCTGAACAAATTCTCGCCTCAGAAAATCCCAGCCATTTTTGTATTTAATTTTTCGGATCAATTATTTCGCTTTTAGAAGAAATTAAGAAATCAAATTTCGAGAATATCAATAATCGGGCTAATCCAGTTTTCAAACAATGTTTATTGAATTTCGAAAAGTGTACGGCACCCTACAACTAAGTCCACTTTAATAGGACCCTAGCAAAATTGTTCACATCTTCTGAAGCAGGCCCAACTTGAAATTTCTCTTATAAAAGCACGATATTTTCGGGGTTCAAGCTAGTCTTTTTCGCCTGTTGACTCAAAGAAGGTGATTCTCCAACCTGTTGCGAGCCATCTCTCCAGTCAACAATTCCTGTGAAGCACGTGCTGCCAGTGGCTAAGCACGGTATGCTATAATATTCTTCACCTCTCTGAAGCACGGCTGGCAACGTTTCTTCGGCAAGCCATCGTCATACTTTATCACTATTTCCCCGAAAATATCTACCGAGTGGTTTCAAACTAAAACAGTTTTGTTACAACAAGTATTTTTTTTTTTCGGGGCAAGGGGGGGGGGGGGGGAGGGGGGCGGGGAATCTTCTCCCAAATTTTCCATGTCCTCCATTTCCCACTGCTGTTCACAAATATGCACGAACATTTTTACTTCCGCTTAGTATTCTTTGTTTTCAAACAGCCAATCAAACAACTCGAATTGATTCGAAAATCCTATGTCTCCAGGGCCCTTCGTTTCCTCGTGCCAAGGCTCCGCCGGCTAAGAGAGGCGAAAAGGGCTATGGAGACGAGAATGCTTAATATCGACCTTGGTTGTCGGAGGCTTGGTACCTTTCAAGCAAGCTGAAAATAGATCCGGGGAACCGAAAAACAATTGTTCGGACCTCTTCCTCCCTAAACTCTGTAGAAGTGGGAGGTAAATTCACTTGAAATAATTCGAACGCATCTTAACACACTGTTCGAAGGTCTGATAAAAGATTTCGGCCACTATAAGGTAAGCCAGGTAAATCTAAGCTTGATAGTTCCTTTCAACCAGATAAAATTCGATTACCGAATCGAACGGTAACTATACAGAGGAAAGTGCTTTGATGGTAAACAGTCAAGTTTAAGACTTCCAAGCTCAGTTTCCTCGAAAGACACAAGAGCTAACTAACTGTTAAATTTAAACCAAAATTCAGTGAAAACATGCAAGTTCGACATAATTCGCTGGTGTCACCCACTTACATAAGCTTTAAGTGAAACAAGGACGCTGATAAAACCTTTGGGATGCTATTTATGACAAAATGGCCGTTTTTATACTAGAGACGCATAATCCGTCCGGGACGAACTTGGGCAAACGTTTGTAGTGTTTAGTTTAGTTAAGTTCGACTAGTATAAAGACGGGCACAAGACGCATTATGCGTCTAGACGAACTATCTTATTTAGTGCGTCCTCAAAGGCGCACTAAAGCGGATAGTTCGTCTAGATGCATAATGTGTCTTGTGCCCGTCTTTATACTAGTCGAACTAAACAGACGCACTGCAAATGTTTGTCCAAGTTCGACCCAGACGGATTATGTGTCTCATATAGATGGTTTCACGGTTATTGGCGCCATATCAACTGTGGGGCAAACTCCACGAAAATTACAGTAAATGTATGGGAATTTGACCGACTTTGAACCGCCCTAACAGCGCTACAAAGCGGCGGGTTTCCGCAGCGAAAATTTCTTTCAAAAGACATTTGTACTGACATTATTTTCATTAAGTATAAAGGACAGATTCAGGCTACAACAACCGTAAACGAATTTTTAAGATTTCATACAAAATTATGCAAATTACCGCGAATTTAGAAGCCACATGAGAAGATTTATAATTCGAATTTACGGACGTTGTACCTTCGTTAATGGCCTTATTTTCTGATGAATGAACGATATCAATAAAACCGTTAAAAGCAATGGCAAAAGTTGGAAATTCGCCTCTTTTTAGCGGCGTTACAGCGGTTCAGAGTCGGTTTAAATCCCATACATTTACTGTAATTTTAGCCGCATTTGCCCCACAGTTAATATGGCGCCACTAATCGTGAAACCGTCTATAGTTCGTCCCGTCTTTACACAAGTCGGATAAAATGGCAGACGCAAAATTCGTCTGGACGGATAATGCGTCTCTAGTATAATCAAGGGCATCCTGTGGTAAGCTCGTGGAGTAAGTAAGCCTACTGTCAGGGGTACCCAACGACAAGTTTCGGTAGATATCTGTTCTGTGGAGGGTAATTCGCCTTGGGTTTTCGGCGTCGATTAAAGGGTGCACTCGGATTTTCGGAACTAAAACGTGGCCTAAAAGATTCGCAGTTGGGAATCATAGCCCCTGAGGTTTTCGGAAAGGTCTTAATTGCTGTTTTTGACGGTCAAAAACGTCAGCTAGCAGTTTCGGAAAGAAACTAGTTCCCTAGAAAGTTCGTGGAAAGTTGATTTCAGCTTGCATTTTCTCAAAGGAAGATTTTGTTCCCTAACTTTTTCGGACAAATAAAACTTCAGCAAGGGAATCCGAACAGATCAACTTCTTCTAGCTTATGAAAACATCACTTTAAAGAGACTTCAAAAACCATAAGGTGCTTAAAAATGCCTTTCTACAGCTTTAGGTTGATTTGGCTCGTAGGGTGCCCCTGTACTGTTTCAGGGAAGTGATATAGGGAATTATCAAGCCTATAGAGTGATTTGAAATGCAGTGTAATACATTTTTCTGTTTTACGATTTGATTCGTTTGTTGTATCTTGACTGTTGTTCGTTGATTAATATACGTTGTGAAATGAGAGTTTTGAAACCACTCTAGTAGAAGTGTAGTTTGTTCAAGAAATACTGTAATACCAAGTAACAGTTTACCGTATTTATCCGTGTATAATGCGCATTTTTCCTAGGATTTTTTTCATAAAATTTGCGCTGCGTGGGGTCGACCCCCGGGCCTACCAGGGAGATATGTTGGAGAATACAAGGAGATGGATGGGATTCTTTACCCGAGGGTAGGGGAAAATTTTGACATTGGTTTACGATCAAAGATTTGGGGGTGGGGGAATTCACAAGTTTGAAAAGGATGTAACGGGGATTTTCAGCTGAGAGACACCTCACCCAGGGGACTTTGTCTTGAGAGATTCCCCGACCCCCCGGGGAAATTCCTCAAGTTTGCTTGACTGATTTTACAATCCCCCTGGTTAGCCCGGGGGTCGACCCCACGGGGAAGCCGATGACATGTGCATTATATATACACGGAATCTTTTGTTTCTTGATTGCTCCCCTGATTTGCATACTCATGAGCTTAACAAAGGATAAAAAATTCAAAAGGCTGTTGTCCATGCCGTTGTTATTATAAACAAGCAAATAACCTATCACAGCTACTTTTAAATTACCGCCGATAAACTGGCTGGAAGAATCGTGAAAAACCGGCCAGATATTCTGTGAGCAGACACCAAAAATTTGCATACAGACGAAACGAAATATCCTCTACATTTGCATATGGTAAACGAAACGCACATTTTGTGAGTCAAAGTTTGTTCAAAATTATTTTGCTCGAAGTACAGCAGCTGAGAACGAAGACAAAATAAGTCAGGTATATTTTGCAGAGGCTGTCGAAGATTCAAAATCTTTTGACAACTGAAAATTGTCGGAGGCGCATTTCACAGGAGATGACTATCTTTAATTGAACATATGGCACCATGAACATATTTGTTTACGTTTATTTGACATTCGAATACGTGAAAACATAAAGTGTCAGCGAATGAAAATGAAAATTTTTACACAGCAACCAAGAAGAGTCTTTGAGCATATAAGAATTCCTAGAACGGGTGTCTAAATCATTCCTTAGTGCCGTCTCAATGCTCGAGAATACGCTATTTTTATCAGATAAAACAATTTTTGATTGCCTTTTGTAATGAACAAATTTAATGACCCGGTACGCGAAACACAAGCTTGACCAAAGTCAGAACAACCTAATAGTGAGCTTTTTTAATATCAGAGAAATACAGGACAAAATAAAGTTTGTTTGTCCCATGAATGTGCTTGTCCAATAAGAGCATTCTTAACGACCATTTACATGCATGAATGCATGAATGCATGAAAGCGCCTGCCGAACTTGAGACGATCGGAAATCGGTTACAAATTTTCCATTGTTTACGCCTGACATCCTGATTCTCCAACCATCCCGAAAGCTCTCCACGAGCTAAAAAGGGTGATGCATACAAAATCTTGAGAAAAACGCAAATATTCGTAACAGACCAAAAGTATGTGGATCGTGAAAAAAAAAAGGTATATTAACGTCATAAACCAACTAGCGATCATAAATGACATTGTAATATGGCTACTAAAAGTCATAACGCATAAATACGTCATGAACCATAACGTATTCAGACCTATCAAACCCCAAAATGCAAAAAAATTGGGATTGTCAAATATACCTAACGGAAAAGAAAAATTCAAGTTATGTTACAGGAAATCAATAACATCTTGGGAAAAACATTTTCACGAAGAAATGTTTATTTTAATCATCCGTTATAACCATACTAAAGCATCTGCGATAACATCACTGGAATTTCATTTCCTTTTATTGTACAGTCTATTGTGATTTTGGAAAAACATTAACATCAATGACAGCAACTAAGTTATAAATAACGAAGTCCGTGGCTGAGACAATTTATTGCACGGATGAACGACCGTGCGATTAGAACCGCATCAGTTTGATTAACTTTTCGACTAACTGTATAAATTATCTTGCAACGCACCCGAACAAATCAAACTTTTTTCACTAGAACGTTGCTTTGCAAATTTTAAGATACCACTGATTAGAATTACTGCAATAAATTTGGAGATATCTGCTGTATTGCGATCAACAATGTATTATAATTTTTGGCAAACTGTCCCGAATTAAATACACCACCGGCTCCAGGGGAGTATTATCATTGTTTCTATCTCCGGCCGGTGATTAATCACGAGGGATGAAATTTCTGAAAACATTTTTAAAAATACAAACAAATATATTCAGAAAGAAAAAGGCTCTCCTTTTAGGGCTGAAGATAAAAATGTTTAGTGCGCCAAGACAAACATCACTAAGAACATTGTACGTCATGAACCACATCAATTAATGGTATTTTCGACTAACTGTGTTGGCGGGTTTGCATGTTACGTCATCGCCGTCATGCTGGTGGACATAAACAATAGATCTCTCGATTGTGAAAATATGAATTTCGTATAATTGAACTGCCGATTAAAGAATGAAAATGTAAGAGATCGTCTCAGTTATGAACATGACCTCTGCGATACGGGTGTAGTGCTCAACCAACTGACGGAGCTAACAAGCCAACTGGGAGCTGGTCATTTCGTTGAAAAGGCTTTATTTTCACTACTGCTTAAGTAGTTTTCATAACTGCGACGATCTCTTACATCTTCTTCTTTAATCCGCAGTTCAAATATATGGATTTCCGATATATATTCACAGTCGTTTATTAATCACTCACGGGTTTATTACGCTCCACCAAAATGACCAGCTCCCAGTTGGCTTGTTAGCTCAGTTGGCAGAGCACTGCACCGGTATCGCAGGGGTCGTGGGTTCGACTCCCGTACAAGCCTGAATTTTTTATCAGGCTTTATTTTCACTACTGCTTAAGTAATGTTCATTACTGTGTCGATCTCTTACATCTTCACTAAGTATCTCATTAGCTTCTTTTTTTCGTCCACCCGGCAGAATTTGTTTGCTTAATTTCACCATTGCTGCATTTTACACTAGTTAGAACGTGCTATTTTCACTTGTCAAGTCATAAAAGATACCTCTTTCGGAAGAGGAGCGTGAAACGTCAGTCCAGGGCGATGTGAGTATGTTTGCTGAATGGCAAACTGGTTACCTTGAACACACCCAGACAAGGCAAAATTGTTTCTCTAGACTCTTCTTTACTAAGTACGAATATATCACGAATACTGTTAGCCACATACAGTAGTGCGAAAGTTTTGGAAACGAATTTTGCCCTTTGTTCTCGCGAAATTTCGCCGACATTTCGCGACGCCTAAACTGAAACTATATTTCCCTTGCACTCGTCATATTACTCAGCCAATCCAGCTCAGGATGTCAGGAGTGACTGAATCACCCGTTTCCAAGTTTGGGCGAAGTAGCGAGTTTGGAGATGTTCTGGATTTCATTCAAACCATGATCAGCAACGACACGCTTCGCCAGGCCTTTGACATTCCACATATAGTCATGGTGGGCCGGCAGAACATGGCTAAAACAACGCTTATTAACCGGCTGATCGGTCGTTATCTTCTCCCCATGCGACGCAATGAAACAGCCAACACACTTCAGGCGCGAACAACGTACCCCATAATACTCAATCTTCGGAATGGCGAGAAGACGGCCGTTGAGGTGAGGTGTGACAGTATCCCGGATATAAGGACAGAGGAAGAAAACCCCTCGGACGAAGAAGTCGAGAACTTCCTAAAGCAAGTGTCCGATCGTCTGCCCAAGGAGGAAGGGACTCCGATATCCAAGACTCTGGTAAATGTGACCCTGCAAGGTAGGTGTTGTACGCTTGGTCATGATATAATCTCCAATAAAAGTCAAGTAATAGTCAGTCCAGAAGACCCTCTCTGTTGCTGTTATCTCCTACGATATCAATTGGTACACTTCATATCTTACCCTCATCTAAGAAGTACTTCCTTCTGGAAAGAAATGTCCGTTCCTTTTGCATATGTGGTTTCATTTCGTTGTGACTAAAATCAGTTTAGCTCTGGGACGGTTGAAACGCCTTAACTGACATTAATTTTACACCTTGTGGTCGTTGTGGAGAGCGTCAAAACTTCGTTCATTAACGTTCTTCAAAATCTGCCACTAAACGCCATCACAACGTAAAAGCTCTATAAGAACCGGTCTCCTTATTTGCGCCTTTCTCTCTTTCCAACAAGCTCACCGTCAATAAGAAGCCTGCCCGCTCTTCCGCTCATCTCTCTCAATCGAGAATCCTCCCCATTCTCGGAGCGTTATACAGTTTTCATTTACGTTAAAAAATTTCCACGTCATATGATTCTGTAAAATCTGTCTACCCCAGGCCCCAAACTCACGACCCTCACATTGGTGGATCTTCCTGGTGCCCACTTCGCCAATGATGACCCAAGAATGAACGACGTGACTCAAAGCCTTGTGCTGGAGTATATCAAGGAGAACACCAAGAGCATTATTGTGATAGTGTCTGAAGTAGGGGACCCTACTGGGGACAGTGCTATAAACCTTGTCATGCAGCAGGCCCAGGATTTTAGGAGCCGAACCATCTGTGTGTTGACCAAGCCGGACAGGCTGAGAGAGTCGGACGACATGGGAAAGAAAGTTGCCATGAATAAGTCAAGTTTTACGCTCGAGGAAAATCGCTTTATTTTGTTAAGAGGTGAAAACTATGAACTTCGTTCGTTTTTATTTGCCGCTATGATGTCTGTCCCCATTTTCAATTAATTTTCGTTTCGATTTTCTTTCGGTTTGTTCCGGCAGTCACATTGCGTTTTGTTGGTACCACCACTAAATATCAGACTAAAACACGTTAATTTATCTTTTCCATACTTATTTATTTATTTATTTACTGTTAAGTTAATACCTATGGTATTAGGGGGGCAGAGTTGGCGCAGTGGTGAGAGCGCTCGCCTTCCACCTATGAGTCCGGACTCGGCGTCATAAGTGGGCTGAGGTTGTTGGTTCTCTACTTTGCTCCGAGAGGTTTTTCTCTGGGTACTCCGGTTTTCCCCTCTCCCCAAAAACCAACATTTGACTTCATTTGATTCATTTAGAGTTGATTTGATTTAGTCTCCCCAATTAGTAGAACATCTGTGTTCGGTTATTATTATTATTATTATTATTATTATTATTATTATTATTATTATTATTATTATTATTATTATTATTATTATTATTATCATGGTGAGTTCTAATCACACTTCAAGACTTATTCGCAGCTGCACTCTAGCTCATTCAGTTTTAAGCAACTAAGATGGATAAGGTTTCATCCGAAACGTGTTTTGTTTTTCAAGAAGCTTTATCGTGTCCTTTCTCAATAAAGCAGTAAAGAATATTTTTATTTGTAAAAAATCTTTTCAGAAACTTACTGAGAGTCCTGGGTCGTTGGTGTTGTTTCTTTTGTCCGTTTTGGTTTGCTTCATTTTGTTTGTCTTGCTACTTTTGTGTAATGTAGCCGCGAGATTTTCCTACAAAAATAGTGCGCAGTAAGTTTTGTCTCTCGACAAACAGGCAAAGATGGCACCGACGACAACGAAAAAGACTGGGACGCAGAAACCACCCGTGTAAAGGAGAAAGAATGGTTTGCGCGGCATCCTCAGTACAGCAGTATCCAGCACCTGTGTGGAATTGACAGGCTGATGGAATCCATGATATCTTTACTGGCAGATAAGATGATCGCAGAGATTCCTACATTAGTGAGAGATATGAAAGACCGAAAGAAAGAGGTCAGTAGGAATATAAAAAGTTATAACCCACCGATCAAGTTTTGCGCGATTTTATTGGCTATTTTGGATCACGAAGGTCGCAAAAAAGACAAAACAAAGCCAGTCTTTTTAATATTTCTCAAATAGAAGAATCCATTCACAGTTTAAATAAAATAAACTCAACCAATCAATGCAGTTGTTGACAAACACAACCCGTCAAATGCAAATCCAGTCTACATACGGACGAAAACTGCAATTCGCTAGCCCGACTCAAACTATAAAAAGGTAACATGAAATCAGCCACAAGATTTGTTTCTTAATTTTCTCCAAACTTTAAAGGGAACCTGCACTCTTACAACAAATCGACGCTACATTATTGGAAATTATTACTAGATTCCATACTTTGCATTCAATGTACAAAAAAATCTATATCATCGGCCATTTTGAATTTCATGACGTCATTTTTCTGCTTCATTTCTGACAATAGCTGCAATCAATTGACGTCACCAAATCAAAATGGCGACACCTGGGGTTAATGTTATCCAATTTTTTGGGCACTTTAAATGCTATTTTTACGTTACATATAAACTAAATTTTGGAAATTAATAATAATTTCCAATAATTTGGGTCAAATTGTTGTAAGAGTGGAGGTTCCCTTTAAAAATCCTGAAATTGCCGAATTATTTGATACTTTTGTTTGGACATTCCAGAACCAATTTCTTATCTTGGCAAGTGAAACTTTGTGAGGCATAACACGCAATTTTAACCCAAAAAAGTAAAAATCCATTGCCTGAATTTTAGGCGTCTTCACTCACCATAACCTAGGTTTTTTTATTTGAATGAGGGATCGAGAAGAATCTCGGACCACTGATACAAAATCTTCCTTTAAAACTTCGCCAGTGGTATTTCGCAACATCGAAGACCGAGGCAAGACGAGCTCTTGTAGAAACTCCTTTCATCTTCAAGATAATACGAATGAGTGTGACCTTATGGTGGGTTTTAGGTGGAACAAGAGTTCAAAACTCTGGCCGAGAGCGAGGTGCCAGAGTCGAGCGAGAAAAAGGGGGCACTGGTGATGAAAATCAAGCAAACTCTCATCTCCGAGCTGCGGAGACTGCTGTTCAACAACACAACTGCCACTGAAGGAGGGGAGAAAGTCAGGCATTTGTTTAATCAATTTCATGACGCTGTTTTTAAGGTGAGCAAACAAGGAAGTGACTTGTGTAAATGTTTTACTCGAGCGTCCCTCGGGAAAGCCCGACTCTAAAACTGCTGTTCGTTCGTCTTTGTTGTATTCTTTGTCGTGTTTCATTCACAAACACGTTTCTGTCCAAGCGCAAGCTAAATATAGCAGTACCTCTCGGAAGGTCCTGGGGACGAGGTTGCCAAAACAAGGCCGCCATGTTTAGGGATGAGAAACATCACGAACATTAAAATGGCGATTCACCTTGTGTTTACGAGGTCTGAACAACTAATATGTTGTCAGAAGTGTCTCTACAGGGACCGCGCAGGGGGAGGGGCTGGGGGGCTTAAGTCCTCCCCCCTCCCCCCACTTTTGAACAGTAAAAAGCAAGTAATACAAAAAAAATCGAATTTACTTTCCTATTTAACGTTTTACTGAAGACTGATTAGTTAAGCAAAAAGGTAATTAAATTCTTGTTTTAAAACACCACTTTTTGGGTGCTGAAAGTATAAGTTTCACTACACCATGTTAGTTTTAAACGAATTTCAAGCCATTCCAGAGGACTTTAATTTAAAAATTTTCAGGGGGAGCATGTCCCCGGACCCCCTAGTTGACTTACTGTAACGGGTTCGAAGTGAGCCCCCCCTTAAATTGCAAACTTGCTGCGCGGGCCCTGCTATACGACTGTTTGCAAGTTCAACAGCGAGACGAAAGGTTTTAACATAGCCAAACCGAACTTCAGATGTTTCAATCGTGCCCCTGGCTCCTACATACTAAACCGCTGTAATTTTGAGTGGTACATTTTGCTGAATAACTCCAGTACAGGATATCACATACTCCTGAGACTTTTACAGGTAGTTTATGTACTATTTTTGTACAAAATCTCAATTTCTTGACATTATTTTTGAATGATAAGCGATTACATTTTTTACATGCGTGACGTGAAATCCAACTATAGAAGTGGCTGCAGAAACCTTACTCTCTTTTTCATAGCAATGTCTCTGTTTCAAGTAATGTAATTGCAAACAGTTTCACCCTGCAGAATATTTTTCTCCTCAAATTTCACCGAGATTCCAGTAACGTTTTTGCCAAAAAATCCTCTGTTCTGTAATGGTCTTTAGCGCAAGCTAGCGGACCTATATGAGGAAAAAAACTCCTGGGATCAAAAGCAGTTAAAAGCCACTAATCATTCATTGCTTTTATGGGTCATCGTTTTCTACTTAGTCTGTTTTCTATGCCATCGTTTTTTGGGTCATCGTTTTCTAGACATCCATAACACAAGCAGTGTTGACTGTACTTGAAGAATGCGTTGTATTAGAGAAGGCTGTGCTACTATCTGCACATGATGAACATGATGCAATAGTGAAAATAAAATATGGAAAGGGATCTTGTTATTCTAACTTTGTCATAATATTACAACCGTGTAGGTGAATCAGTGAAGTAGCAAATTGCAATTTCTGTTTTCTTTTGCGCGAAGGCCGAGTGAAGGCCAATGTGGCCTCTTGTCTAAAAGTGTCTGTGGAAAATGGGTTACAAAGTAAAACATTCTGAACCGTGGGCGAAGGTCGTTGCTAAAGCTTAATTTCGTTTCCCGATCGGTTGTTCTTATCACTGGCCTTAAGGAAGTACTTGTAACGAGTTGGAGATTCTTTGCAATTTTTACAATTTTTACGAAATATGAAGTCTAATTAATCTTTTTGAGAGAGAAGTGCAACCGTAAACTTCGCTCCTTTCACCCTCAAATCAAGGTGATTAGCGACAGGATGTAATGCATTCTTAATTTGATGTTTCTGCTGTATCTAGGTGGATCCACTTGCTCTGCGTAATGATGAAGAGATTCGTCGACAGCAAAGAAAACTTGAGGGAGTGGGCGCTCCCTTGGGAGACAGCAGTGAAAATAGCCAGCTGCTTCAAAAGCTACTGTATGAGAAATACCAAGGAAAAAAAAAGGTTGCTTCAGCTGAAGGTATTCTAAGTTAAAATACTTTATCAAAAGGTGAATATCTTGATCCTCCGTTAGCAAGATAAAAATTGATCTACCACGTTGAGTAAATTTTTCAGAGCGACAAGCTCGTAAGGCTGCCCTTGTAGTTTCTGTCTTCGAGGTATTTTATGGAATTAGGTTTTTAAGAGAGACCTCTTGAGGGTCAAAAGATACTCAGTGTTAGAGGTATAAAAGATTTTGAGGGAGGGAATCTGAGATATGAAGCAGCCCGTTTCGGCAAACATTTCTGTGGGAATGTATAGTATTTAATGAGTGTATGGGTATTTTGGTAAATGATGATGATAAGGCGCTTCAGATCACAAAATTGAGAACTACAAACTAAATCAATATTTAACGAAATTAAAGTCACTACGAAAGAAAGAAACTTTTTAAAAAGCTTAGATTAAAAAGTGCTTAAATTGTCACATGAGCGGATGCTATCTGGAAAACTGTCCCAGAGTTCGGGAGCAGAAACAGCAAAGGCTCGAGACTCATAAGGCTTCAAAGATGAGGAGAGAAATTGAGATGTGGAGTCTTAGATTTAAAACAAAATGACCGAGAAATGTAAAGGGGATGAGTGGGGATGGGCTCCAAATAGAAGGGGAGATGACCATCGTCGTTCAATGTTATCGATGGAAACGGAGTTATACCATTTGATATAGTACGTGACTTAACGTGGGGACAATTTTTTAGAATGTGTTGTTTATTTTTCTGAGGATCAAAGGATCTTATTTTTCTTCAAGGATCAAAGCCTTCAACAGTTGAAGTCGTTGAAGTTCAATCCCCAGTGGATCAACTGATACCGATATCTGAGAATCTTGTCAACAACGTGGAGCAAACACTGCGAAAGATAGTCCAGGGTGCAATCGACCACAGCCTGTCCAAGTTCCCCACCCTCAAGCAAGCGGTGGAGGCAAAAGTGGTCAACAACATTTTCGAAACCAAACGTGATCAGACGATCCAGTTCATCCGACAGTTTCTTGAGATGCAGAAGAAGAGCATTGACGTGGTGTTTGCTCCCGTCCCGTTTCCAAATGATATAAGCACATGGGATTCTTGCAGGATGTACCAAAACTCGACATACAAGACACACCCTTGCATGGAGTCTCGAACCATGAGCCAGTTGAGGTACCTGGCCAAAACGCTTTATCCTGGACAATTGATGTCCGAGATCGATAACAGCAACTGGCAAGGAAGCTGCAAGGTTAGAGAATTCGAAGACCATCGCTGTTATTTACTAAACCAAGAGAAAAAATTTGAAGAAATAGACCCATCTTGGATTTGTGCCCAACTTCAAAAATGTGGCCGCCTTAGAGTGACCTGGTCTCTTTGGAGATGTGTTCGTCAAACAAGGTGTCTGGCTTAGCTAAGTGTTCGCCACACAGTGTCCACCTTAGAGAGGCGTTTGCCTTAGAGAGGTGTCCACTTTAGAGAGGCATCCTTCATAGGGAGGTTTGCGTTCTTAGAGAGGTGTCCGCCTTAGACAGGTGTCTGTCTGAGGTATCTGCCTCAGTTGTTCCATCATCTTAGGTGGGCGTCTCCCTCAGAGAGGTGGCAACTTC
>JAEMWC010000022.1:90000-160000 GCA_016490735.1 Pachyseris speciosa
GCCATCGATGTTGTGGATCAGCGAGATCTCCGTGGTAACCCCTTATATGGAATAACTAGATCGATTTGACCTCAAACCCTCGAAAATTACAGAAAAACACGTACAAAATGGCGGACAAGAACGAGTTAATATCGACCTTGCTTGTCGGAGGCCTGGTACCTATTCAGCTAGTTTTCAAAGAAAGCTGACAATAGATTCCGGGTAAAGGAAAATAATTGTTCGGATCTCTCTCTTCCTATGCTCTGTAGAAGTTAGCCTCCTTCGCAGCCGTTGTTTGTGTCGGTCCTATTGGCCATGTTCTAAACGAATGAGGGCCTGGGAATGAGTTTTAAAATTTATCGATTGGAAAAAAATTGTTTACACTGCATGAAAGAGCATCTCAAAAATGGTCACCTTACCAACTTTGACGCTGTTCAGTTGAATTGGAGCTGAAACAAAAGTTTTTTAAAAATTGTGAAAATTAGAGGCTTTGTATGGTTTGGAGGGACAAACTTTCCGAAATAGAGGCATTTGATTTTTTAAAGATCTAAATGCATGTCAATTAGCGACTTTTCGACCAAACATGGTCAAACTTGCTTAAGTACTTATTTTGAGATACCCTTTCATATGAGAATCGATTTAGTTCAATGCCATTGATTTTCAATGAAGTTTAGATTCGTTCCCAGGCCCTTACTCGTTTAGAACATGGCCAATTCTCCCTGCTCACCAACGTCTGCTGAACCGAGCCGAACATTCCATTCCAGGAACTGACCAATCACGTCGTGGCTTTTAAATTTCGGTACCTAAGTTTCCTTAGCCTCCTTTGGGGCCGTTGTTTGTGTCGGCTCTATTCTCCGTCCTTATTGGATAATCAGACACAATGGGAATGGAATGTCCGGCTAGGTTCAGCAGACGTTGGTGGGGAGGGAGAATAGGACCGACACAAACAGCGGCTGCGAAGGAGGCTATAAAGAAGTGGGAAGTAAATTCACTTGAAATAATTCGAACGCATCTTAACACACTGTCGAAGGTCTGATAAAAGATTTCAGCCACTATAAGGTAAGCCAGGTAAATCTAAGCTTGATAGTTCCTTTCAACCAGATAAAATTTGATTACGGAATCGAACGGTAACTACAGAGAGGAAAATACTTTGATGGTAAACAGTCAAGTTTAATAGTTCCAAGCTCAGTTTCCGCGAAAGACACAACTAACTGTTAAATTTAAAACAAAATTCAGTGAAAAAAATGCAAGCTCGACTCGAACGGACATAATTCGCTGGTGTCACCCACTTCTGATAAGTTTAAGTGAAACAGGGAAGCCGGTAAAACCTTTGGGCCGCTATTTATGTAATGTTTAATAAATGAGCAGTAATGTTTTATCGGCGCAGCCGATTTAGGACTTGATAAAACACGAATTGCGAATTTATTGTACATCCATCCATTATCAAACTAAAATAGGTTCATTGACCTCAAAAACCAAATAGCGATCATAAAACAAATATGACATTGTAATATGGCTACTACAAGTCATACGGCATAAATACGTCATGAACCATAACGTATTCAGACCTATCAACCCCCGGAATGCAAAAAAACATTGGGATTGTCAAATATACCTAACGGAAAAGAAAACTTCAAGTTATGTTACAGGAAATCTATAACATCTTGGGAAAAAAATTTTCACCGAGAAATGTTTATTTTAATCATCCGCTGTTTCATTAGCGCAATAGACCCTACGCAAAAGTGGCTGGCTTTAAATTATTCTTTTGTTCTTAGTTACTCAAAATAGCCTCACTAACCTCGCTTTTGAGATAAAAAATTCTAAAGAATTTTTCATCCCGAACGGGATTAGTGAGGTTATTTTGAATACGAACAAAAGATCGAACAATCTAAAGGCAGCCATTTTTGCATAGGGTCTATAACCATGCTAAAGCATCTTCTGGAATTTCATTTCCTTTTATTGTACTGTCTATTATGACTTTGGAAAAACATTTTAAAACTGCAATGACAGCAATAACGAGGTCCGCGGTTGAGACAATGATTGCACGCATGAACGACCGTGCCATGAGAAGATCTGAGAACCGCATCAGTTTGATTAACTCTTCGGCTGACTGTACTGATAAATTATCTTGCAACGCACCCGAACAGATCAAACTTTTTTCACTAGAACATTGCTTTGCAAAATTTAAGATACCACTGATTAGAATTACTGCAATAAATTGGGTGATATCTGCTGTATTGTGATCAACAGTGTATTATAATTTTTGGCATGAACTGTCCTGAATTAAGTTATGTTTAATAAATGAGCAGGAGTGTTTTATCAAGTTTAAAACACGAGGCGCAGCCGAGTGTTTTAGGACTTGATAAAACACGAATTGCGAATTTATTGAACGGCTTCAAAACCTTTACTGTACATCTATCCATTCTTATACTAAAATTTAGATTTTGGGTTATTTTGGCCTAGAAAATCGGATGCAAAATTTAGCCGTGTCTTTATCAAATATAAAGACGCTCATTAAAAATTAATTTCTTTTGTATTTTCTTCACTAATTATTAATGATTTTTTTAAATACACCACCAAAAGAGACCAGCTCAGGAGAGTGCTATTACTGTTTCTATCTCCGGTGATCAATCACGAGAGCTGAAACTTATGAAAAAAATTTTAAAAATACAAAAAAATTTATTCAGAAAGAAATAGGCTCTCTGAAGGTAAAAATGTTTAGTGCGCCAAGGCAAACATCGCTAAGAACATTGTACGTCATGAACGATCTTGCCTTGAGGACTGCATCAATGAATAGTATTTTTGACTAACTGTATATGCGGGTTTGCATGTTGCGTCACCGCGCCATGCTGGTGGACTTAAACAATAGATCTCTCGATTGTGAATACATGAAATTCGTATATTTGAACTGTGGATTAAAGAATGAAGATGTAAGAGATCGTCGCAGTTATGAACATGACCTCTGCGATACCGGTGCAGTGCTCTACCAACTGAGCTAACAAGCCAACTGGGAGCAGTGGTCATTGTGTTTTGACTTCATAACTGCGACGATCTCTTACATCTTCTTCTTTAATCCGCAGTTCAAATATATGGATTTCATATATTCACAGTCATTTATTAATCACTCAGGGTTTCGTATTGCGGCCCAACAAAATGACCAGCTCCCAGAAGGCTTGTTAGCTCTGTTGGTAGAGCACTGCACAAGTATCACAGAGGACGTGGCCGGTTTGAATCCCATAGAAGCCTAAATTTTTATCAGGCTATATTTTCACTACTGCTTATAAGTAGTGCTCATAACTACAATGATCACGCACACATTCATTCTTTAACCCGCAGTTAAAATGTTAATATTCATTATCACATATTTATCACTCACGGGTATATTATGAACCAACAAAATGACCAGCTCCCAGTTGGCTTGTTAGCTCAGTTGGTAGAGCACTGCACCGGTATCGCGGAGGTCGTGGGTTCGACTCCCGTACAATTCAAGCCTGAATTGTTTTCATGCTTTATTTTCACTACTGCTTAAAGTGCATATGACACAAAACATTTCATTAGCTTGTTCTAAAGAGCTTTCAAAATGACGAAGAACGGCGTTTATTTTATTGTGATAGTACTCTTGGTTGCCGAGTTATTCAAGATTTTGATTTATGCAAATTAGAGGACTTGTGACGTCGAAGGGTAGACACAAAATGAAGTAAAATCACAAAATATGGTATATCTGTGCAAATATTAAGTCTACAGGGTTGACATTTTGCAGGGTTGATGTGCTGCCAGAACTATACATTGTGATAGTGGCTATGATGTCACCATAGAAACATACTCGTTACCAGACCACTGCCTTCCCAAATGAAAAATGCCTTATTTGTTGCTTCAGAGTCTAACAGACTTTCTTATACTTGTGCTGTGTAATGACCATATTCGTTGACACCCACTGAATGAACAATGTGTAGTTCTGGCAGCACATCAACCCTGCAAGATTTCAACCCTGTAGACTTAGTATTTGCACAGATATACCATATTTTGTGATTTTACTTCATTTTGTGTCTACCCTTCGACGTCACAAGTCCTCTAATTTGCATAAATCAAAATCTTGAATAACTCGGCAACCAAGAGTGCTATCACAATAAAATAAACGCCATTCTTCATCATTTTGAAAGCTCTTTCGAACAACCTAATGAAAAATTTTGCGTCATATGTTCTTTAAGTAATGTTCATTACTGCGCCGATCTCTTGCATCTTCACTAGATCTCTCATTAGCTTCTTTTGTTCGTCCACCAGAATTTGTTTGTTTGATTTCACAATTGTTAACCGGTTTTACACTAGTTAGAACATGCTATTTTCACTCGTCAAGTCATAAAAGTTACCTCTTTCAGAAGAGGAACGTGAAACGTCAGTCCAGCGTAATGTGAATATGTTTGCTGAATAGCAAACTGGTTACCTTAAACACGCCCAGACAAGACAAAATTGTTTCTCAAGACTCTTCTTTACTAAGTACGAATACCACGAAATCATTGCTGTTAGCCACATACACTAGTGCGAAAGTATTGCAAACAAATTTCGCGCTTTGTTCTCGCGAAACTTCGCCGGCATTTCGCGACGCCCAAACTGAAACGATATTTCCCTTGTACTCTTCATATTACTCAGCCAATCCAGCTCAGGATGTCAGGAGTAACTGAAACACCCGTTTCCAAATATGGGCGAAGTAGCGAGTTTGGCGAGGTTCTGGATTTCATTCAAACCATGATCAGCAACAACACGCTTCGCCAGGCCTTTAACATTCCACATCTAGTCATTGTGGGCCGGCAGAACATGGCTAAAACAACGCTTATTAACCGATTGATCGGTCGTTATCTTCTCCCCATGCGACGCAATGAAACAGCCAACACGCTTCAGGCGCGAACAACATACCCCATATTACTTAATCTTCGGCATGGCGAGAAGACGGCCGTTGAGGTGAAGTGCGATAGTATCCCAGATATCGGGGGCAAAGTTGAGAACCCCTCGGACGATATGGTGGAGGAATTCCTGAAGAAAGTATCCGGTCAACTTCCCAAGGTAGAAGGAACTCCGATATCCAAGACCCCGGTAAATGTGACCCTGCAAGGTAACTGTTAAGCCCATAAGTTGTTACAGTTGGTCATATAATTTCCCATAAAAAATCAAGAAATAATCAGGCAAGAAGACCCTCGCTGCTGTTCTACTCTTATCCCGAGATGACTTCTTCTGGGAAGAACGTCCATTATTTTTTGCGTGTGTGAGTCCATTTCATGACGACTAAAACCAGTTTAGTCCTGGGACGGTTAAAACGTAAAAACCCCTTAACTGAGATTAAGCTTTTATCTTATGGCAGTTGTAGAGACCCTCAAATCTTACATGTTGGCTTCATTAACGCTAATCAAGAAATCTGCTTGTGAAAGCCATATGCCATCACAGCGTTAAAGCTCTATAAGGACCCATAATAGTAATGATAACGATAACGATAATTGATAATGGAAAAGGCAAAGGCAATGGCAATGGCAATGGTAATGGTAATGGTAATGGTAATGACCGGTTAGCTCACCGGGCTACCATGCGGGAGGTCAAACCCCGACCGGACCAACACTCAGGGTCTTTAATAATTGAGGAGAAAGTGCTACCTTTGTAATGACATCTACAAAAAGTTAGACTTTGTAGCCAGTTCACGGATAAGGACGATAAACCGTAGGCCCCGTCTCACAATTCTTCATAATTGATTCTGTGGGAAGTTAAAGAACCCACACACTGTTCGAAAAGAGTAGGGGACGTAGTTCCCGGTGTTGTGGTCTATCTCTCATCTGATGGTTGCGTTGCCATAGTTGGTAAATGCTCGGAGATATTGGCTGTATAAGCTGCTCTAAAATCCTAGGTTAAATAAAGTATATGTATGTAGTAATAATGATTGACCCATCTCTTTATTTGTACCTCTCTATCCAACAATTTCACACTTTCCAATAAAAACAGTCCTCATTCTCGGAGCGTTATACAGCTTTCACTTACGCCATATGATTCTGTAAAATCTGTCTATCCCAGGCCCCAAACTCACGACCCTCACATTGGTGGACCTTCCTGGTGCCCACTTTGCCAATGATGACCCACGAATGAACCACGTGACACAAAACCTTGTGTTGGAGTATATCAAGAAGAACAGCAAGAGCATTATTGTGATAGTGTCTGAAGTAGGGGACCCTACTGGGGACAGTGCTATAAACCTTGTCATGCAGCAGGCCCAGGATTTTAGGAGCCGAACCATCTGTGTGTTGACCAAGCCGGACAGGCTGAGAGAGTCGGACGACATGGGAAAGAAAGTTGCCATGAATAAGTCAAGTTTTACGCTGGAGGACAATCGGTTTATTTTGTTAAGAGGTGAGAACTATGAACTTCGTTCGTTTTTATTTGCTATGATCAGATGTCTGTCCCCATTTTCAATTGATTTTCGTTTTCGTTCAGTTTGTTCTCACAGTCAGATTGCGTTCGGTTGTTACTACCACTAAATCAGACTAAAACACGTTAATTTATATTTACCATACTTATTTATTTATTCACTGTTATGTTAATACCTATAGCGAGTTCTAATCTGAACTTCAAGACTTGTTCACAGCTGCACACTAGCTCGTTCAATCTTAAGCAACTAAGATGGATAAGGTTTAATCTAAAACGTGTTTTAAAAGAAGAAGAAATCTCATCGTGCCCTTTCTTAAAGCGATAAAGAATATCAGTTTTATTTAAAAAAAAAATCTTTTCAGAAACTTACTGAGAGTCCTGCATGGGTCGTTGGTGTTGTTTCTTTTGTCCTTTTTGTTTTGTTTTGTTTTGTTTTGTTTCTCTTGCTACTTGTGTGTAATGTAGCCGCGTCTTGAGTCGAAAGAGACTTTCCTGCAACAATAGTGCACTTTACGTTTTGTCTTTCGACAAACAGGCAAAGATGGCACCGACGAGAACGAAAAGGACTGGGACGCAGAAACCACCCGTGTTAAGGAGAAAGAATGGTTTGCGCGTCATCCTCAGTACAGGAGTATTCAGCACCTGTGTGGAATTGACAGGCTGATGGAATCCATGATATCTTTACTGGCAGATAAGATGATCACAGAGATTCCTATATTAGTGAGAGATATGAAAGACCGAAAGAAAGAGGTCTGTAGGGATATAAAACGTTATAACCCACCGATCAAGTTTTAAAAGTAATTTAAAAGTAAAAAAAGGTTAATGATTTCCAATTTTCCGTGCACTTCAAATGCTGTTCCCACGTTACATAGTTTATAAACTAAATTGAAGAAACTAATAATTATATCCAACAATTTGGTTCAATTTGTTGTAAGAGTGGAGGTTCGCTTTAAAAATCCCGAAATTGCCGAATTATTTGATACTTTTGTTTGGACATTCCAGAACCAATTTCTTATCTTGGCAAGTGAAACTTTGTGAAGTATAACATGCAGTTTTGGCCAAAAACAGTAAAATCCATTGCCTGAATTTTAGGCGTCTTCAATCGCGAGAAACCTGGGTTTTTTATGTGAATGAGGGATCGAGAAGAATCTCGGACCACTGATACAAAATCTTCCTTTAAAACTTCGCCAGTGGTATTTGGCAACTTCCAAGACCGAGGCAAGACGGACTCTTGTAGAAACTCCTTTTATCTTGAAGATAATTCTAATTAGTGTGAACTTATGGTGGGTTTTAGGTGGAACAAGAGCTCGAAACTCTGGCTGAGAGCGAGGTTCCAGAGTCGAGCGAGAAAAAGGGGGCACTGGTGATGAAAATCAAGCAAACTCTCATCTCCGAGCTGAGCTGGGGAGACTGCTGTTCAGCAACACAACTGACACTGAAGGAGGGGAGAAAGTCAGGCATTTGTTTAATCAATTTCATGACGCTGTTTTCGAGGTGAGCAAACAAGGAAGTGACTTGTGTAAATTTTTCTAATTTATCTGTGGAAAATGGGCTACAAAGTAATAAATTCTGAACCGTGGGCGAAGGTCGTTACTAAATCAGAGTTCGTATAACTATTGGTTGTTCTTATCACTGGGTTAAAGGAAGTACTTGTAACAAGTTAGAGATTCTTTGCAATTTTTATAATTTTTATAAAATATGAAGTCTAATTAATCTTTCTGAGAGAGAAGTGCAACCGTAAACTCCGCTCCTTTCGCCCCCAAATCACATGATTATCGGCAGGGTGTCAAGCGCCATTGATTAGGCGTTTCTGCTGTATCTAGGTGGCCCACTTGCTCTGCGTAATGATGAAGAGATTCGTCAACAGCAAAGAAAACTTGAGGGAGTGGGCGCTCCCTTGGGAGAGAGCAGTGAAAATAGCCAGCTGCTTCAAAAGCTACTGTATGAGAAATACCAAGGAAAAAGAACGCTTGCTTCAAATTTCGGCCCTGAAGGTATTCTAAGTTAAAAACTTTCTCAAACGGGAAGAACCTTGATCATCTGTTAGCAGGATAAGAATTGATTTACCGCGTTGATAAAATTTTTCCGAGCGATAAGCTCGTAAGGCTGCTCTTGTTGTTACTTTCTTCGAGGTATTTTATGGAATTAGGGTTTTAACAGAGACCTCATGAGGGTTAAAAGATACTAAGTGTTAGAGGTAAAAAAAAAAAGAATTTAAGGGAGAGAATCGGAGATATGAAGCAGCCCATTTCGGCAAACATTTCTGTGAGAACGCATAGTATTTAACGATTTTATGGGTATTTAGGTAAATGATAATGATAATAATAATAATAATAATAATAATAATAATAATAATATTTTTAATTACAGAAGGTATGATAAAAAATATATTTACCTTAATTTATTAGAACATGGACTTTCCCTGGATAAAATAATAATTTCAACTGAAAAGTGATGATGATAATAATAATAATAATAATAATAATAATAATAACAATAATAATAATAATAATAATAATAATAATAATAATAATAATAATAATAACAACAATAAATAAGGCGCTTCACAAAATTGAGAAAAATAAAACTAAATCAAAATGTAACAAAATTAAAATCACTACGAAAAAAAAATTAAAAAGCTTAGATTTGAAAGTGTTTTAATTGTCACATGAGCGGATTCTATCTAGAAAACTGTTCCAGAGGTCGGGGGCAGAAACAGCAAAGGCTCGAGCCTCATAAGGCCTCAGAGATGTGGAGAGAAACTGAGATGTGGAGTCTTAGATTCAAAACAAAATGGCCAAGATATGTCAAGGTGGTGAGGGGGGATGGGCTCCAAATAGAAAATGTTCCAGGGAAGGTAACCCTCGTCATTTAATGTTATCGATGGAAACAGAGTTGTACCATTTGATATAGTACGTGACTTAATGTGGGGACAATTCTTCAGAATGTGTTGTTTATTTTTCTGAAAACAGTTGAAGAGAACGTTGAAGTGCAATCCCCAGTGGATCAACTGATACCGATATCTAAGAATCTTGTAAACAACGTTGAGCAAACGCTACGAAAGATAGTCCAGGGTGCAATCGACCACAGCCTGTCCAAGTTCCCCACCCTCAAGCAAGCGGTGGAGGCAAAAGTGGTCAACAACATTTTCGACAACAAACGCAATGAGACGATCCAGTTCATCCGACATTTTCTTGAGATGCAGAAGAAGAGCATTGACGTGGTGTTTGCTCCTGTCCCGTTTCCAAATGATATAAGGACTTGGGATTCTTGCAGGATGTACCAAAACAAAACATACCAGACACACCCTTGCATGGAGTCTCGAACCATGAACCAGTTGAGGCACCTGGCCAAAAAGCTTTATCCTGAACAATTGATGTCGGAGATCAACAACAGCAATGGCCAAGGAAACTATAAGGTTAGGGAATAGACCTTTTAGGCTAGTAGATTAGCTTGGGAAGATCACATGGTCTACATTGGGAAAACAAAATCTTCAAGCTAAAAAGGTCGATTCTAAGACCATCGCAGTTATGTGCTAAACTTAAAAGTCTCCTAAGAGATGTGTTCGTCAAACAAGGTGTCTGGCTTGGCCAAGTGTTCGCCACAGAGTGTCCGCCTTAGACAGGCGTTTGCCTTAGAGAGGTGTCCACTTTAGAGAGACATCCTTCGTAGAGAGGTTTTCGTTCTTAGAGAGGTGACCGCCTTAGACAGGTGTCTGTCTGAAGTATCTGCCTCAGTCGTTCCGTCATCTTAGGTGGGCGTCTACCTCAGAGAGGTGGCAACTTAGACAGGCGTCTGCCTCAGACAGTTGTCCGCCAAATGTCTTTTTTTGAGAGATGACTAAATTAAAGAATTAGTTAGCTTGTAATAGTGTCTGCGGCACAGAGATCTACATCTTAGAGAAGTGCGCATCTTATAATCTCAAGCAGTTTAAGGCCTGGGTTTAGAAATATCTTCAGAAATATGGTTAATCGCCAATATCTTTCTCCAGATTGCCTAGAACCGGATGAAACTTTGCCTGAAGATAAATATTGTTGTCCTTGTTTGCCTTAACGTATGATTTTGATCACGTGGTCAGTCACGTGATCAAAATTTGAAAAATTCTTAAATCAGCGATGCGGTGGCGGATTTTAAGTTTACAGATAAATAAATCAGCGTTTCTAATAGAAAGCCAACATATCTAACTTTCTACGCTTGGAGTGATTGTTCACGAGTCTTAGTTTTTCAATTATCAGCAGCTAAAGGTTGAATTCTGGGCCGAAAAATGACCTTTGCCCTCACAATTTTTTTGTTGAGATCGATGGACTGTCACTCCAAACGTGAGATGCTGGAAATAATCAAGACGAATAAGAAAAGCGTTTTTATTCGATATTATATCCTACAACCGTCGCCTACTCCTTAAATAAGTGATTAGTTTAAAGAAATGGTCACGTGACATGCACGTGATCTATGATGACGTTAATTGCACTCGAAAATGTTAAGAATGATGAGAACTTCCCATGGGATGAATTTCGTTTCAGTGTCATTCCTCTGGGATATTATATTTCGAAAAACCCGTTTTCTCAAATAAACGCCCCTGACCCAGGCCTTAAACTGCTTGAGATGGTGTGCATTTTACACAGGTGTCCACCATACAGTAAGTGATGTCCTTTTTAAGGGGAATCGCTGCCTTAGAAAATCAAGTTGTCGTGTTTTCTCTCCTTCTTTCAGGACCTCGAGGATATGAAGAAAATGAAACAAAACGTAGTGCGCTGTTTCAACGTCATCAAGATGAACGCGTGTGACACAGTTCCCCGCTGCATCCTGCATTTCTTCATCACTCAGCTCGTGGACGATCTTGGCCGCGCCTTAGAAGATGAAGACTTGGTCGAGTTTCTACAAGAGAAGCAGGAGATTCGTGACCTGAGGAACCTGTGTCGGGCCCAGTTCTCCGCTCTGGAGCAAGCTCTGCCTCGCACTGATAACGTGCTGGCGAAACTACTGCGCATGCGAAAGGGGCCAACGAGGGGCGAGAATCTGCAGCTATGAACATTCTTCTCACAGTGGCAACAAGGATATATTTCAACAGGAGATTGATATAAGCAGGTGTTTTGGGATTCATTTTTCTCAAATTTCAGACTTAGGATTTGTAGAGTGGATAAAATTAAAATAGAGTAAACCATAGGTAAGAAAACGGGAAAAATAATTATGGTAAATACGGGAAGAGAAAGGAAAGAAAATAGAGGTGATCGTTAAACGCGAAGTCCCGGTAGAAAGGAGTCACTTCAGTTGTGAGAAATGCGTGAGATCAAATAGCAAAATAGCATATCATCACGTCAAGCGCGCGTCCTCACACAAATAGATTGGTCTCTCCTCGTTTTTTCCCGCTCGCTCACATTTTTCATTTCGCTTCTCTCCACAATCTGAACGTCTGGAACAGGCTAAGATTGGTCTACCTGTGGGTACAGTGATGAAGTGCAGTTAATTTTCAACAAATATCCAGTTAAGAGAATCACGGACTAACATTGCTGTTGCATAATTTGGTTATTGTGAAATATGGAAACATGTGTATTTAACAAACGCTAGAGTCAACCACTTGCCGCGACTAAAACATCGATCGACTTTTGCATCACCCCAGAGAACTGGTGTAAAACAAGAGCGCAGCTAAAGATCGAGTCCTTTCACCGGAACTTCTTGTTAAAACACAGAAACAAATTACAGACTAAATTAACTCTCACTCCACGAGTCAAACTCGGAATTAACTAATGTGGTTATAGCTTAAAAAGCTGTAAATTAATGCAGTCCTAAAGGATGAATATTAAATCTTCTGAGAATTTCTGTCATATATTGTTCTTTTTTCAGTTATGATTTTCGACAGATCATTTGATTACACTGCCTGCAATTTGACTGTTTTTAACTTGAGAATTGACAGATTACATCCAAGAAGTACATGATCATCCAAGCCGCTACGCGCACTTGTGGTTTTGTTTTTGTTTATTACCTAGCAAGGTTATTGTTTAAATGCTTACAAGAATTTTGAAAAAAAGTATTAAATAAATTCTCAAGATAGTTTGAAGTTTGAATTAATTTTTCCTTCGTTTTTATTTCATTTTATTTTAACTAGTTAGTTTGTACACGACCCCACAAGCAAGTAGTGCTTTAATACCAGTCGTGTTTGACTTGACGGTGAATTGAAGAATTTGTCTGAGCAAAAATAAGCGCGGCGCGCATTGCAGTTTAGGTGAACACGGGCCTTACATTCCGTTTCCGACCATGTCGCTTGGATTTTACACCAATTTCATTTCATTCATACGCTCGTTGGAAAACTCCATCAGAGCCGTATCTAGCAGCTACTTGAAAGGTCGTCGGGAGTTCATTAACTAGTCGGAATATATGGGCTTGTCGGATTTTATCGATTCGCCGAAATCGTGTTTCATCGGCTCGTGAGAGGAAAAGGGATTACACAGGAACCGTGTATTACAACATTGGAAATCATACCATCACTTACCTCTTTCAGTGACCAACCAACTCCCTAAAATGGTCAAATCTTCTACTCCCGACCATGAATGAGTGGTGTACTGTGTAAGCCTTGTACATTTATTGGTTAAGTATTTAAACAAGGCACTTGATAACGTCATTGTAACATTCCTCAATGTTTATTTTTTCAACAAAAGTTGAGATGTTCCATTTTTACGTAACTTCCTTTAACGGCAAAACCGCTATTAATTCGCAGAAAACACATTGTGTTTAAAATCTGTGCACGTAAAAACGACAAACACTGTATCCTCTCGATGAAAAGCAATCTTTAAAGTAGAATTGTGGCCAAAATTCTGTTTATTATGAACAAGTCCACTGCGACAAAAAATAAGAACATGACATTCAGACTGCTAAACTCGATAGAAGAGTAAGTATACGACAGATAAATTAACTAGAGGCAACCTGTTACACTTTGTTAAAACCGATTACCCACTCTAGTTCACTGCAAAACTTTGCATCTTTGTAACCTTTAAAGTATCTTTGTCTTCATCAAATATTGTGCTTTTAAAATTTCAGTACATGGAGGAAATCCTCAGGCGCAACCATTCAAGATTAACTTTCTTCTTTGGTCTTGCAAGGTAGGCATGGTTGTAGTGTCATTTTTATGGAATTTTACCGATATAGCTTCGTGAACGATGAAAAAAGGAAACGTCATCGTGCAGAAATGCTCATAGATCAAGAGTCCCCAACAAACATCACTTTGACGGAATGAGCAGGCAAAACTGCTGATGCGTGCGCACGCATTTCACGGGATGACCACCATTGCAGTTTCAACACGTGATCATACGTTATGATATTGTGCACCACGATCGCGACACACTTCCAGTGTTACTGACGTCATCATCGTCATCCGAGTCGTCTCCCTCGGGTTGGTCGTCGTCATCTTCGCTACTCTCCGTATCGCTTACCTCAGGGAGGCCGTAGCGCCGAACGTGCTTGGCTGTGACGTACACGTCATCTGTTTCAGGTCTGCATAACAGAGCGGGAATAATGAGTGTCAAGATTTTGCGGAGGATATAGTGGCCTTTCACGAGACATCACTGCAAAAGCGCCCGTTGGTACGACAGAAACATTTGACTGACTATAACAAATACTAGTAATAGTATTTGTAGTAATAACAAATACTAGCTATAAACAGGGGTGTGTGAAGGCAGCTGTGATTCTGGGTCCGAGATCCAAAGCCCCGTGCTACTACAATTGCGTTTAAAGCTTAGAAATCTCCGCTAGCATTACTGACCTGGAACGTTTCTTGACCTTTGAACTCGGTAGTTGGTCCCACACTTTCAGCTCCAGTCCCCCCGTGCACATTCTGTGAAGCGTCGCCTTGTCTCGCGCGGTCTCTGTGCATGATAAGCACGTGATACACCCTGTGTTTTCGTCATCGACGGTTGCTAGGTATTCCTCAGAGGGAAGGCTGCGGACTAAACCAGTACAAAACAGGTTTTAGGCAGGAATAGGTCGCAGTACTTTAATTTTGATCAGATAATCAGATTGATTTGACCTTAAAGGCTGTGCACAAAATCCTGAAAGGCAACTACAGAAATGAAAATTGTGCTACTTTCCAGTGGCGTAGTTTATCTGATGCAAAAGAGGGCTATTACAGCTGAGTCCAAGGTTTTCAATAAAAATAAAATCTTCGGAGTAGTATTTTCTTTTGGTCGTATTACTCTGTCACTCTGTCTCTTAAACGTCATCTTACCATTTAAGTATCCATTGCCTCGATCCAGATCGTAGCCCGCGCTCACGAGACACGAACCAGTGGTTGCCATGGCACCAGTGGATCCGAACTCTGTCACGTGATTACGAATCTTACGAAGTTGACCTGTACAGTACAAATACAGTGGGTCGTCAAATGACCTACAAATAGCCCCGACTACCTGCGTGGATTTTGAACGCATCGAAAACCACGATAAATTATGATGTAAGAGACAAAGTCAGTGGGTATATGAACGCGGCAACCTGACGCACTGCAATGCTTCCGCATGGATCTAACAACATCGAGTAAAGCTTTGTGTCTGAAGAAAAACCAACAACCTTTTGACGCCTTAATCAATTGAAAACCAAGCTTAAGCACTTTGAACTTCGGGCGTAACTTAAATAATTATATTTCATACCTATGAGCGTAAAGCACCAAAAATATACCAAGCCCGATTCGATTACACTTGTGTTTTACTAACAATGATGTAGTAGCAAATTAAGGCTTTGGAATCACTGAAACTAGAAACAGCAGAGCGACGAAATTAATTTCCACTGCCTGAAATCAGCTTCCCGCGGGATTAACTTGCCTTACCCGACTTTAAATCCATGGCTTTCATATTCACCCCGTCATCTCCCCAGTAAACTGTGTCTTGAGTCGTTGCAAGGCAACGCACGCGTCTAGGTTTCACGGCTGCGTTTCCGGCAGCGCGATCTACGGAGGACTGGTCCGAGCTCATCACAGGTTTAAGAGAATTATCCCGGATGTCCCAGACTTTCACCACTCCAGAGTCCGAGCCACTGATCACTCTGTCGTCCTGGAACTAAACAGTAAATGCAAGGAAAGGGGTGAGCTTTACACACAATAACGTTGGCTTCTCGCTAAACCAACGCGATCAAGTCAAAATGAAGCAATGCATAAGATCCAAGGCCACATTTCTATATGAAAGAAGTTGCATAGACAACAAGTACGTGCGTATTTGTAAATAATTAGGTAAAAAATGTAGGTATTAAATTTAGGTATTAAAATACCAAGCCGTTTGTACACTCCTCCCAGCTTCCCTTTAAGCGAAAGGTGAGTGATGGCCAGACTACACAAAACATGGCAACTTTAAACTCATAAAATGTAATATTTTAAGTTTTTGCTCTCTCGCGCGAAAGAAGGCCTTCGAAAGAAAAAGGCTAGAGCGAGCGAAGAAATGGGAATTAGGATTGAGGGGAGACAACTTTGGTAAGTGCGCGCTATCGGCGATGTGCGTCCCATTCCGTGAAAAAATTTAAATTTCTTTCTATAACTTGGTGCCCACACTTCAAAACTTATCGCCTTTACTGAGTAGTGGCTGCAGATAAAGTAACCTGTTTTTGTGGGCAACAAACAAGGTTTGAAGAGTGCGTGACTTTCGCTCACACAATAGTTGACGTTGCTATAGTTACCTTGACGGCAGTGACAGTATCCTCGTCATGTCCTCGCACGGATCTCAGGGTAGTTCCAGTTTCTAAATCCCAGAGCTCCACTTTGCCACCATCTGAAGCAGATAAAAAGTAAATTTTGTTAGAGGAAGGGGAAAAACACACAACACAGTGTCAAACACACATCCCCGCTGTGCTGATCGGTAGGTTTTATTGAAGTGAACTTAAAAGTTAGAGGCACCTTGCACAGTATAACGAACAGCGCCACAGGAAAGTGTTGCTCAGTAGCTTTCATTTGAGTGGTCATACTTTAGGATTTCATTCACAGATTCAACAGTTACAATCACCTTATACAGTAAATCCAACAGCGCAACGGAAAAGTACTGCTCAGTAGCTTTCATTTGAATGATTACACTCCAGGTTTTTATCCACAGACTCAAAAGTTAGAACCACCTTGGACAACATAATAAACAGCATCACAGGAAAGCACTGCTCAGTAGCTTTCATTTGAATGCTCTAGGTTTTTATCCACAGACTCAAACCACCTTGTACAGCATAATAAACAGTACCACTGCAAAGTACTGCTCCATAGCTTCGAAGGTATATCACCAAGACAACAATTTCAGATTGAACGAGGCCTCGCATTACGTACATTGTCCGAATTCAGAGGACAGATACCGAAACGAAGACTGTAATGGTGGTGTTCGCATATTTGGAATTTTCTGCTGACAGAATTAGTGCTTGAAAAATGTCAGCGTGATCAATGCAGAAAATTTGGTGTAAATTCCATTTTAAAATGCGTTAAAGTTAATGAGGAAAAGGTTGTTATTCCACAGAACTATAGGCCTTCCATTTAACTTGCCACAAATAGAAATATTTGCTTTCAAAAAATATGGACTCTATAAGGGGCGGGCCCTTACTTGGTGCAAAGCGTTGTGCTCTTATCTTTCGAGATCCTATAACAAAATTGCGCCACGAGAAAGAAGACACAAAACTTGTGACATCAGGATGAAAGACTTCGACTGAGCTACTCTAAAATCATGGATGTAAAGTTTATCTGAATTTTCGCCTCTTTGGGACTGTCCGTTCTCCGTGCAATACCCACACAACTAATTTTCATTCGTTTTAATTTGCTGCCCGACCCCCTGTATTTCGCTCACTATTTTGTGCTTTCAAGCGCTTCAAGAACTCTAAATGAGCAAAAAGTGTGGCCTTCATTTCCGACGGAAAAGGAGAAAAGTCTCACAAAATATTTATTGGTCTGATTACAACAAAGAACTGAAGTCAGGTTATTCCTTGAAGATTTACAGCCCTCGTCGATGTCAAACCAGACGAAGAACGTCTGCAGCCAACCACCATAACCGATACAAATGAAAGAACAAACATGTTTTGCTTAAGCTGTCAGCAGTGACAAACCATGAAAATCACCGAAACTAGCGGTACAAAGTTCGCTAATAAACAAGAACGAAACACGGCTATATCACATGCTAAGCCGAGAACTTTGACCTACCTAAACCAGCTGCGGTCAGATGGTTACAGTTGCAGTCCAAGCACTCAACGGGCGAGAATGCGTACATGGATCTTTTGATTTGACCTTGAGAGTAGGAGAAAAGCACTTGTTAGAGAGAAGCCATTAACTGCGTAATGTAATAACACACTTGAAAATGTACACAATGAGTTACGAATAAATGGGCGAAGATTGAAATTTCAGCTTACGAAGAAACCGCATTTTTGCCTTAAATTCTTAATAAACTTGCTCGATTGTACAAACAAAATAAAGTTTCCTATCCAAATATGCAGTTTCGTGTACAAACGATTTCATTTATTTGTTTACAAGTGGACTGGTAAAACCAGATTGACTCGGTCAACAATAGCATCATTGTTCGATAACGCGTTCGGTGTTAAAAAAGCGTGACTTGGTGACACGAGATGAGAGGGTCACGTTGCAATACCTCGTTGCCACGTTTGTAAATGTACCGAGGCCAGGCGTGCGTTTCTCAAAACCCCGGAAACCTTTCGGGTCTATTTCGGGTGCCACAATTTCCTTCATATCTTAAAAACGAAGACGTTTCCGGGCATGAAATTTTGCAACAAATTTGCCCTTTCGTATCTTGAAATCATACTTAAAGGCCAGCTTTTTAGAATTGATGGATCTTAGGTTTTGAAATGGCTTTTCGGGCCCGAAAAGTTTACGAGACTTTCGAGAAACGGCCCCCTGGTCACGAGACGAGACTGCTTCGAGCAGTCGGCACTATCACGAACAACAGCCACATGCGGTGACATCGTGACTATAGTAATTACAACACAAAACCAATCGCCTTTTTCTTTTGTGGGTTGTTTGAATGACGCCACCAACTTTGAGTACTTTTTTTGTTTTTCGAAAACAGCGTCATAACCAAAGTACGCTTTTGGTTGGCGGCGAAGTTAACTTTTATGAGAGCCACTTTTGCGGATTTTTATTTAAGGTGATTTCAATTACATAAACAACAAATCTAGAACCACGGTCACTCGGGAATACAAATCCCCAGAGAATAGAACCCATGACCTTGGCTTATACAAGGGTGTCCGTCAAATTCAACCTCGTCCCTAGGGCTTTTCCCTCACTTGGCAGCGGAGCGGAAACGAGGCTTAGGCAAATTCCCATCCCCCCTCCCCCCACCCTCTCCACCACTACCACCACCCTGCCCAACCCGACAGGAGAAATGCACTTACCGTTCGCAAGAGACCAGATTTTCATGGAACAATCTCTTGAGCCCGTGAGCACCGAAAAATGGTCAGTTCGAAAGCCGGACGGAACGGCTAAAGGAAGGAGAAAACTAGGTGAAACCGTGAAGATGAATTGTAGGTATATCTTTTGAAGTTACAAAACGTTCAAAGCAATAAGCAGCATAAGTGCTGGAAACTAACTACGTTCACGCATTCTCAAGCAACGTGAATTTACTTCGCCCACTAGTAAACTAGCCCATAGCAGGCATGCCACAACAGCCTTGTAACGAACGCATAATACAATCGACTTGAAACTTGGTCCTGTTTATTTAAAACATCGTTCACATTTTAGGCGAATTTTCAAGTGTGGAGAGCCTTCTGTGCGCTAAATTTACATGATTTAAGGAGGGGCTTACATGTATGCCAGCGAAACCTTAACTAGTTTCTAATAACGTGCCAAAAATGTGGAAGACTGTTGTAGAATCCGTTCTTTCCAAGTATTCGTGTTTTTGCCTGCAAGCAATATTACAAACCATACCACTGGATGACATGTCCTTATTTGGTACAAGAAGCACGGATGTAATAGTTCCCGTATGTCCCCCATGCTTCTCATCTCTCGGCCAGTGTCGGCATCCCATAGTTTCAGCATGGTGTCGCGGCTGCAAAGAAGGTCGAAAATCAACTGTTATCCATGAACGAACGAACGAACGAAAAACTTTCCAGAAAAAGGAACGGAAATAACACTGCTTTGTAACTTTCCCCTTTTCAAATTAGAACAGCAAAAATGCACATCATTTGGCATTTGAGACCACTATGGAAGCATGCAAAATGGTTGTCAATACGGTCCAGGGTTTCCACTCATCTTTGGGAGAGAAAAAATTTCCTTGAGATTTCCCTGACTTTTTACTGACCACAAACCAAGTTTCGCTGACCATCCAAACATTTAGGGTCCACAATAGTGGCTGGTTTCAATTTTCCACTGAAACGGATAAAAAAAGGAAAATGTAGCCCAAAAAAATAGCGGTTTCTGTGAACGCAAGTAACACCGAACGAAAAGAAATCAAAACACTTTGACTGATATCTCAGGTACCTGCAGTCGACAAAGAAACCAAAATTAAGAGAGTCTTATCATAATTCAAAACAGTCAGTCATCACGAAATGTTAACATATTCTAGAAAACATTCAAAATATTTACATCAGTAAAATAGATGCGAATTCAAATGAATTAATTTTTTTCAACGGTGAAAATCTCTTTCAGACTGAAAAGAAACAATACGAGGTCTACATGGAATAATACTGTACGGCAAGTAAATAACAGGTAGAAGCAGTGTTGTAAGATAAGTTTCAAATACCTGCACTTATCCTTCTTCACGTTCAACAACATGGAAAATATTGTCCACATAAGGCCATGTGAGTGAGGTTAAACCACATATTAAGAATTACTTCTCCATATATCCCGTCTATCCAGCCCTCTTGCCCTCTCAACAACTTAAGTGCACGATATAACTTGCTTTTCAGCCAGTCGATAATATTAAACTCAAAGCCAAGGTTTCTTGCAAATTAGATGTAACCAAACTGTCATTAAATATTAAGAAATTAAAGCCCGCAGCTTGTGCCAGCTAGAAGAATGTCTTTACGCCTCACGTGGTTTAGAAGTCGAAAAAATCGTCACAAATGGCCGGAGAGTTTTACACATTCAAGTAAGAAAATTTCGGCGAGGTCCAGAGATTTACGCAAACACCGAATAAGATTACAATGCTTTCACTCCAGTATATAATGGTTTATTTTCGCTGAAATATGTAGAGACAAAAACGAAACCAATTGTCTAGGACAGGGAATGCTGATGCATTCTCTTTTGCCAAACGAGTAACACCCTTTATTGTTTTTCTCTTTCGACTGTTTTTTTCCTAGGATTTAATTTTTACCAATATTTGAACCTTTCACGATACTTCGGAATATGAAGAGTGTCTGCGACCCACGCGAGCCAAAAGCATTCTAGTAGCTGGTCTTTCGGTAGGTGGGTAAATCAGCGATCTCGCATAAGACCTAAACACAGCGGGGTACTACAGCATTCAGAGTAAAGGCCTGTTTACACAGGCGATTTTTGTCGCGGCAACTCGATGCAATTTTTGTCTCGCTTAAGTTTCAACTTCAAACTCGCACGTGTAAACCAGGTGCGATTTTCAGTGCAATTTACCGCCGTGATATCGCTGGGGCTTCCAACTTACTCGAACCTTGATGCAATTTGCAGCGATTTTTTGATAAAACCTTGTTTCGTGAGTTGCATCTCAAATCGCCGTGTCTCGGCAACAAATTCCACTAATATTGTGCTGAAATCACACTTTGTTTACTTTTACGAATTTGAAGTTGCAACTTGAGCGCGACAAAGATTGCATCGAGTTGCGCGACAAAAATCGCCTGTTTAAACGGGCCTTAAAGAAGTAACCTGTCATGATATATATATTACGAATATACTTGGCATACCATGCGACTATTGAGAAATCTATTCAAGTTGTTATTTGCATTGCTAATTTGCTAGCTGGTTTAACTCTCGAGATTAATATAAGAATCAAACGGTGTAATCTTCTGAGTGCTGTGAAGTGTGACAACCTTATAAGTTCATGTGGACTTAAAGTTCTTGTAAGGAAATACCACGAGTCAAAGGACAAATCTTCGGTCTCTGTGAGGTTCGAAATAACGGTCTCTAAGGCCATGTAGCGGGCATTACCCCTTAAATCTACCAAATAAAGTTTGAGCCCGAGCATTAGCAGCCATGGACAGCTGTTTCGGCCTTGCTAGGCCTCATCAGCATGGCACAGCTAATACCCAGGCTAAAGTACCCACATGAATAAAACAAGCAATGAAAATGTGAAGCTTGTGGGATGTGGCTTGGAGTGACAAGAATACCTCACAAAGCCACTCATTGGGCACGAAGGCTTTCAGACGCTAGACACATTAATTTGTGAGGTAGTCTTGTCACTCCAAGCCACACACCTCAAGCTTAACATTAACGGTCTCTATGGTCTAACTAAGTCTCTGTTGAATTTGAGCGAGTTTCAATCGACTGCCATCACAGGAAAACCACATAAGATACTGACCAATCACAACACAACGCAACGAACCAATCAAAGAAAACGCTCACTTGTCTCAGTGGCAACAAGCGCGGGAAAACACACGCGCGCGCTCGACACGACTGTTTTTCACAGTTTTCCTTCTTACTGGTTGACAGACGCGAGTTGTTCTTTTGTTTAACCCAATGACGGAGGGTAGTGAGGCAAATCAAAAGCTACCATGCAAATTTTTTTCGACAGTCGATTAAAAACCACTCCAATCTCCGTCTAACTTCGTTTTAAAAACCGGAATTTAATTCTAACGACTCCTCTAAAACCAGCTGCGTGGGAGGCTGGGCAACGCTACGATTAAGGTTTCCCTTGCAGCTACAGGCGGACGGGAGAAGGCAAGGAAGAAGGGGGAGAAAGAGGAGATGAAGAGCGATAACGCAGGACTGCTCACTGGCAAAGGGAACATGCTACGGTTACCCTACCTTCTTATATGAATCTCTTAACAAAATGCGAATTCCAAATTTCAAGAATCACCCAACAGTTACGCCTTCTACGACCGCCATTGATAGCGAACAGAGGTGCCAGAAAGGGATGGAACATATTTAACGCATCGGAATCAAAAGGTTACGATGGTACGTTGTGAACGTTTTATGTCAATCCACAAAGTTGGTTTAGGTTTTAAGATGCGCTTGTTGTTTCGACTTAATTAGGAAAGAGGGCAGTAAAAGTGTAATCATCCTCTGGTGCCGGGGTCATGGCGGTGAATTTCAGAGTTCGCATTAATCCCTGTGGCTAAAGAAACTCAAACTTCTTACCCGCCAGATACAAGTACTGAATCGCGACAATGAATCCCGAGCACATGATCAGTATGCCCCTTTAAGCTCCTGGTGTAAAACCTGATTGTTTTCCACAATCCACTTGAATCCCTCACTGGTGATCTTGTCTTCATCCCGACAGTAAGCACTGAATCCTCGGTAGCTTCGTTTCCCAACGTTGCCTGGACGCTAGCATGGCGCATCAGGTCTGAACCACGCTGCGCTGATTTGCTTGAACCTGGTCGTTGACCAACGATTCTTCCTTTATCCCTTCCCGTGTTTGTAGCCCTTTGCGGTTGAGTCTGATCCCGATCATGACTTCCATCAACCATCATTCTGTGCCAAGCCTGCCCTTCTTTTTCAAGTCCACTTGAGAAAGTCACTTTGTATTCACACTTGAGATGAATATTGAGTGCGTTTTTTGACAACAAAGTGTGATCTGGATCTTGGCTTTCTTCTGCTGTCAGCGGGTCTTCAACATTTGCCATGGATGAAGATGCCTGGCTCAATTTACTTGAAGACAAATCTTGATCTTGGCTTTCTTCTGCGGTCAGCGTGTCTTCAACATCTGCCATGGACGCAGATGCCTGACTCAATTTACTTGGAGACAAAACTTGATCTTGGCTTTCTTCTGCTGTCAGCGTGTCTTCAACATCTGCCATGGACGCAGATGCATGACTTAATTTACTTGAAGAGAAAACCTGATCTTGGTTTTCTTCTGCTCTCAGCCTTTCCTCAACATTTGCCATGGACGAAAATGCTGACTTGATTTATTTGAAGAGAAAACGTGATCTTGGCTTTCTTCTGCTCTCAGCGTGTATTCGACATCTGCCATGGACGCACATGTCTGACTTAATTTACTTGAAGAGAAAACTTGATCTTGGCTTTCTTCTGCTGTCAGCGGGTCTTCAACATTTGCCATGGATGAAGATGCCTGGCTCAATTTACTGGAAGGCAAATCTTGGTCTTGGCTTTCTTCTGCTGTCAGCGTGTCTTCTGACAAATCTTGGTCTTGGCTTTCTTCTGCTGTCAGCGTGTCTTCAACATCTGCCATGGACGCAGATACCTGACTTAATTTACTTGAAGAGAAAACCTGATCTTGGTTTTCTCCTGCCGTCAGCCTGTCTTCAACATTTGCCATGGACGCAGATGCCTGACTTAATTTACTTGAAGAGAAAACCTGATCTTGGTTTTCTTCTGCTCTCAGCCTTTCTTCAACATTTGCCATGGACGAAAATGCTGGACTTGATTTACTTGAAGACAAACCTTGATCTTGGCTTTCTTCTGCGGTCAGCGTGTCTTCAACATCTGCCATGGACGCAGATGCCTGACTCAATTTACTTGAAGACAAAACTTGATCTTGGCTTTCTTCTGCTGTCAGCGTGTCTTCAACATCTGCCATGGACGCAGATGCCTGACTTAATTTACTTGAAGAGAAAACCTGATCTTGGTTTTCTCCTGCTGTCAGCCTGTCTTCAACATTTGCCATGGATGAAGATGCCTGACTTAATTGACTTGAAGAGAAAACTTGATCTTGGCTTTCTTCTGCTGTCAGCCTGTCTTCTACATCTGCCATGGACGCAGATGCCTGACTCAATTTACTTGGAGACAAAACTTGATCTTGGCTTTCTTCTGCTGTCAGCGTGTCTTCAACATCTGCCATGGACGCAGATGCATGACTTAATTTACTTGAAGAGAAAACCTGATCTTGGTTTTCTTCTGCTCTCAGCCTTTCTTCAAAATTTGCCATGGACGAAAATGCTGGACTTGATTTATTTGAAGAGAAAACGTGATCTTGGCTTTCTTCTGCTTTCAGCGTGTATTCGACATCTGCCATGGACGCACATGTCTGACTTAATTTACTTGAAGAGAAAACTTGATCTTGGCTTTCTTCTGCTGTCAGCGGGTCTTCAACATTTGCCATGGATGAAGATGCCTGGCTCAATTTACTGGAAGACAAATCTTGGTCTTGGCTTTCTTCTGCTGTCAGCGTGTCTTCTGACAAATCTTGGTCTTGGCTTTCTTCTGCTGTCAGCGTGTCTTCAACATCTGCCATGGACGCAGATACCTGACTTAATTTACTTGAAGAGAAAACCTGATCTTGGTTTTCTCCTGCTGTCAGCCTGTCTTCAACATTTGCCATGGATGAAGATGCCTGACTTAATTGACTTGAAGAGAAAACTTGATCTTGGCTTTCTTCTGCTGTCAGCCTGTCTTCTACATCTGCCATGGACACAGATGCCTGACTTAATTTACTTGAAGACAAAACTTGATTTTGGCTTTCTCCTGTTGTCAGCCTGTCTTCAACATTTGCCATGGACGCAGATGCCTGACTCAATTTACTTGAAGACAAAACTTGATCTTGGCTTTCTTCTGCTCTCAGCGTGTCTTCAACATCTGCCATGGATGAAGATGCCTGACTCAATTTACTTGAAGAGAAAACCTGATTTTGGCTTTCTCCTGTTGTCAGCCTGTCTTCAACTTCTGCCATGGACGCAGATGCCTGCCTTAATTTACTTGAAGAGAAAACCTGATCTTGGCTTTCTTCTGCTGTCAGCCTGTCTTCTACATCTGCCATGGACGCAGATGCCTGACTTAATTTACTTGAAGAGAAAACTTGATTTTGGTTTTCTTCTGCTCTCAGCCTGTCTTCAACATCTGCCATGGACGCAGATGCCTGACTTAATTGACTTGGAGAGAAAACTTGATCTTGGCTTTCTTCTGCTGTCAGCGTGTCTTCAACACCTGCCATGGACGCACATACCTCACTCAATTTACTTGAAGACAAAACTTGATCTTGGCTTTCTTCTGCTGTCAGCGTGTCTTCAACATCTGCCATGAACGCAGATGCCTGACTTAATTTACTTGAAGAGAAAACCTGATCTTGGTTTTCTTCTGCTCTCAGCCTGTCTTCAACATTTGCCATGGACGCAGATGCCTGATTTAATTGACTTGGAGAGAAAACTTGATCTTGGCTTTCTTCTGCTGTCAGCCTGTCTTCAACATCTGCCATGGACGCAGATGCCTGAGTTAATTGACTTGAAGAGAAAACATGATCTTGGTTTTCTTCTGCTCTCAGCATGTCTTCAACACTTGCCATGGACGCCTGAGATGCCTGACTTAATTTACTTGAAGTGAAAACTTGGTCTTGGCTTTCGTCTGCTGTCAGCCTGTCTTCACCATTTGCCATGGACTCAGTTGTCTGGCTTAATTTACTTGAAGAGAAAACTTGATCTTGGCTTTCTTCTGCTGTCAGCGTGCATTCAACATTTTCCATGGACGCACATGCCTGACTTAATTTACTTGAAGAGGAAACCTGATCGTGGCTTTCTTCTGCTGTCAGCGTGTCTTCAATATTTGCCATGGACGCAAATGATTCACTTAATTTTGTTGAAGAGAAAACTTGATCTTGGCTTTCTTCTGCAGTCAGCGTGTTTTCAACATCTGCCATGGACGCAGATGTATGACTTAATTCACTTGAAGAGAAAACTTGATCTTGGATTTCAACTTCAGCCACTTCAGTTTCTACATTTTCTGTTTCCATAACGCAAGCTTTGCCTTGAAGCTGTCGATGTTTAGTGGACAAAGAGTCCTCGCTTTCAATGTTGATATGAACATGACTAGATTTTCTGGAAGGCAGATGTTCATCGGTACCAGGACAATATTCTATGTCCATTTCTTCGTGACCATCTTCGTTCAGCGCAAGTGGCTTACTGTCTACTTCGAAATGTTGAATCTCTGGAATCTCCTTGTTGCCAGACTCACGATCAACTTGACCAGAATTCCTTGGTAACAGAGTTAGGTGTCCGTCATTACACTGCTCTTCAGCAACCGATGCATCATTATTCTCCTCCATCGTAAGTACTGGAGTACGAACTCCAGCTTGTAGAAGTGGGTGTTCACTTGGTAGAATCTCTTCTTTCTCAGACTGTTGCTGAACTAAGCCAGAGCCGTTTGACGACAGAGTTGGATAAGGATCTACAGCAATTCTTTCGTGAGTAGTTTTCACCCAAATATGGCTGCAGCACCCAGCTACTTGGAAGCTGGTAAATGACTCTTGGCGCTCATTTGTTGAAGTCTCTTTGCTTTCAGGCCTTAGATGAACTTGACCGGATTCGCTTGATGATGGATGTGGATTATCCGAAGCTTGACTCTCAATTACAATTATCCCGTCTTCAACATTTAACGGCTGCCGTGCGACAGCTATATTTCTTTTGCTCTCACACGTGAGACCAGCTCCATCAGAGTTTCTTATTTGGTCTTGATCATCATGTTCCACTAGCATGCCACTAGCAACATTTGAATCCATCTCAGCTCCGTCGTAGCTTATACAAGTCTCTTTCTGTGGCGTATACTGACTTGGTTGGGCTCGTGTCTTCTCGGACTCAAAACAAACTTTACTAGATTTGCGTGAAGACAGAGCTTGGTCGGTCAGCGCTGTGTCATCGGCAAATCCTGCAATAACAGCTTTGTCCTTGCTGGACTTTGCCCGCTGCACTTCATGAAATTCACCTTGGGTAGTTCTTCTGTTCAGTCCTAGTCCCTTTGTCCTCATACCGAATGGTAACTGTTGTGTTTGATCTGCAAGCGTTCCATGAACAAATTTGCCTGTTGCCCCCACACCCTCCCTATTGGTCGTTTCTTGTGGTAATTCACGTACACTTGAGCATATTTCTTCGTTAATTTTTCCTTTCTTTGTTCCTAAACTTGACTCCGATGTAAGCCGTTGTTCCTGTCTTTCACCCACAATACCATCATCTAAACTTTCAGTGACAAAAGCTCTCTTCCTCTTGCTTGTCTCGCCTTGGAATTTACCAAATCCACTTGAGCATATCTCTTTGCCTTTTCTTCGTTTCTTTGCTGTGATGCTTGACTCAGCTCTCGATCGTTGATCTGGACTCCCATCTTCAACAATTCGATCGTCCAAAATTTCAGTGATTACAGCTCCCCCTCGCTTTCTAGTCGCTCCTTCCACTTGCCCACGTTCTGTTGTTCTAGCGCTTGACTCCAACCTACTACTGTGACCTTCACGTTGACGCTCTGTGAACCTTCGTTTGCAGACCCTAACTCTGTGAACGGCACTCTGAACTTGAAAATTACCCCTGGTTGAATGTCAATCATGAAAAGTTAAGATATCTTCCCAACGAAGTAACGGCTTACTTATCAGAGCTTTCTTCACGAAAGTGAAAGAGGCCAGAATTTCGTTCTGTGGGCGTAGCCCTTTAGGTAATAAATATTTTCAACATTTTTATTACAATGTTCTACTTTTGTAACATATACCTCGTATTTCAGACGCACCGTCGAATGTGATTCAAGCTAACAACAAATTGGCAACTATCGCACTAAAGAAAAACCCAGTCACCGCAGAAACAAGCCATGCAATTGTTATTCGCTTTCAGAGATGAATTCAGTCTGCTACAGGCGATAGAAAAGGGGAGGGGATGGGATGGAAAGGGAGAATACGGAGCGCGAGAAACGAGGCGGGTACCTGGGTGGGGACAAAGAAACCATCCCTCTTCCCCTCCCTCACCTCCCGTTTCGCGCGCGTGTCCTCCCCTCCCCTCCCCCCTTCGCCTTTCTAGCGCCTGTGACGCAGCCCAACATGAATCACATAGTTCAACAGAGCGGCGCAGTTTCGATTGTTACCTGTAATGTGAATTGGATTGGTCGCATCTGAAATACGGTACGAAATATAAATTGGACCTTAGAAAGCCTGATAGGTACTGTGATCGGGACAACTAATTACCCTTTCAAATTCAAGTTATTTGCTTCCATCGTCCCAACTGGCTTTTTGCTTGCAATCAAATTAACTAGAGTAAAACGCATTTCACGTTTTAAAGCAAAACTGAAAGTAATCACAAAAATACGTGCCTGTAGCCTGGGTTATTCATTGATCAGGTCATTATTATTTGTTTTCAAGGGTAGTTAATTGCGAGAGTGATGCAAGAATCCTGAAGCCTTTGAGTGTGTTTTTGGAAGCAAAATAATGACTTCTGGTAGGCTAAAATACTCCTCTGCTAAACACTCAAATCACAGTTCCTCGCTTTTCTGAACCTCTATTCTCTCAGTTGTCTTCCTCATAACTGGAGGCCTGTTCTTTAGAGAGTCTTGAGCACAACAATAGGGAATCATATCAAATGTAACTTTCATAAGGTGTTCAATGCCATTTTGAAGAATGGAAGCAAGTATTCTCTGTTTTGCCTTAACTGGCAAGCATCCTGTCACCTTCAAAGGAGCTTGGTCACGATATTTTGGGTCATTATTAGAGACACAAAAAATACATTTCAATAATGGGGAGCAGTGACATAAAAATTTGTTAGGGAAGAATTTAAGCAACAAAGAGACAAGAATAATGCCAGTGTGGCGAGGATGGTGAAGGATGGAGAAGATTGAAACGGATTACAAACGACCTTTTTAAAAAATGGAGGCTTAACTGACTTTTCAAAATCCAAAGACCATGACGTAGCTCCTTTAAAAATGTTACTTACAAAGAGGTTTGCAGAGCCAAATTATTGGTCACTTGTGTTACTTAAAGTGGCAATGTCATGGATTTTCAGCAGAACTCTGGAAATCAAAGGAGACCTGTTTGCCAATGGGAAATAAAAAACAATGGCCAATCTTTTTTCAAATTGGCTTTTCAAATTAGCTCACAGAAACTAAAATGTTTTTGGTTACACATAGCCAAGATTAAAACTGATGATGTTTTGGGCTCACAATTTCAAGTTCTTCCCTTGAATCTTGTTGTATCTTAAATTGAATTGGTAATAACTTACTGCAGCTCATTTTCACTTTTAAAATTTACTTGATTTAATCTCACTGGTGATCAAGAAGCAATTCACAAGTGAAAAAGTAACTGAAAATTTGATTTAAGGAATACGATGATGTCCATGATACTGGCACTTCAATCACCACTTGGTTCGATCAAAAGCAGTCTTGATAATAGATAATTTCTACAGATGAAATAACATCCAACCATATCGTCATGCCCAACAAATACTGTTCATGCAGCTTAAAATAAAACAGCCATATCATTATGCTTTAACAAACTCTTGTCTTCTATCAATAAAGATAAAGATTCTTACATGTTGCTTTAATTTATTTAATTTTATTTTTACCTACATGGAATAACAGGATGTTCAGATCCATAACAGCAGGGCATTACCAGTTACTAGAGCAGTTTTCAATTGAGTGTCGTAAAACCAAAACCAAAGCAATTACTCTGACCAATCACAACAGAAGTAAGCAGTGCAATGACCCAATCAGAATACCAAGCAATTACATGTAGCCGGAGCAAAGTGTGGGAAAATACACGTGTGCAAGTCACGATTGGTTTTGCTTTTGCTTCTCATTGGTTGAGAAAGTGGCAGGAATTTTCCTGGCCAATCACAGAATGAAGCAATGCAAAACCAAAGGAAAACAAGAATTACTTTCGACACTCAAATGAAAACCGCTCGAAGAGCAGCTACATTACTGCATAACTATTAAAAAGAGTCAGCCCATGAGAAATGGCCCAGTCCAATGACTAAATGGTAAAAGAATACAATTGAACTAAAATGGAGTGTGATGATCCTTGATAGATTGGAATCTTGTGGTAAAACAAGTCCACTGGCCAGTTCTGCAGGCTATCAAGCATCTTACTTAACCCTTAAGTTATTTCAAGTAGCCAGCACCCCCATCATTTGATATAATAATGTAATATTTTTTCTGTTGAAATACTGGGGTGAAATTTAAAGTGTTGTTGTTGTTGTTGTTACTCTGTGCAGAAAGAAATTACTTACTTAGTGTGGAGTGCTGGAATTGAATAAAGAGGCTTACCTCCCAGATACAAAGACAGAACCTTTGCAATCAACACCACATATTACATCATTGTGGCCTTCAAAATTCATGACATGAAACCTCATCAAGGTCTTATCAGAAGTCACCAACTGTGCTGGCCGTGTCTGTGCTGTTGTTGCAACATCAGGTACAGTTATGATTGGGCGTGGCTGTAACACAGCAGCTTGATCATAAGCTTCATTTATTGAAAGTTGATTTCCATCCTGTGCAACAGTCTGACTTGAAGCTTCTTCAGCGCCACTAGATTGTACAACTTCTTGAGCATTTTCATTGAGCAGTTGCTCTCCTTGTTCAGTTGTAGCTTGTTCATTCTGTGATGTGTCGCTTTCCATATTTTGCAGTTTGGATTTCAGGGCATCAGCTCTTGTGACAAGCTGCTGCACTTTGCAGCGCACTTCATCTTTCTTGGAAAGCTGTGATGAAACAATTGACAATCATGGTCAGAAACTAAGTTTTCAATCTCAAATTTCACCTTCCAAACCAAATTAGCAAATATCCTCATGTAAAGATTACTCTTATTGCTTGGAAGCTGTGTTTCTTTACCTCTAAGAATCAAGGTATAATTTTGATAGATGATGTTCATCATCAAAGTTAATGGTTAACATTTTGTGCACATTTAAATTTGTCATATTTCTTTTGATGCTCCATGTTTCTCAACTAGAACACATCTAATACTTGCAATAAAAAAATATATTCTTATAGCAAATAGACTTTTCCTTGGCCATGTAATGAAAATCTGTTGATCAAGTTCACTGCTGGAAAAAGCACCTTAAATTTAGTAAAACAGCCAAATTTGGGAGTTGTATCTTAAAGTTTTTTCTTCGCAAAGTCAGGAAATTTTACAAACATTTGTATGCTGGGGACAAAAACTTGCTCCCCAGCATACAAATGTCTGTAAAATTTGCTGACTTTGTCGAACAATATTTTCGCTATTTTGCAAGATGTGACTTGCAACCTGGTCATTTTGCTAATTTAAGGTGCTCTTTCTAAGTGTCCAGATAGTGGAAAGGTCTATTTAACAATTAGATTATGAGCTCGAGATTTCTATTGCGTGATAGCTGATGAGGGCACAGCCCAAATCAGCTATCACGCATAGAAATCAAGAGCGAATAATCTAATTGTTTTAGTATAAATCTTCTAGTTGTCCAAAACTAAACAAGTAAATTATATAAATCCTCCTCACAGACACTTTGAAAACGCGAAGCGGCCGCCATTTTGTTGACAACTGCCACTCGTAATCTATCACAGAATAGATAGTGAGTAGCATAACCAATCAGAGAACGGCATTCGTGATAGAACGCTAGTAGATTTATACTAATAAAAATTAGAAAAACGACACCCTAAGAACATATAGCAGAAAGCAAATTTTTGCACTGGAAATAAAAGGTTAAAAAGTCATAAGCCCGCAGTTTTGAGGGCCAAAAAAGACTGACCTACAAATTTGAAATGGAAGGACAAACACAACAGAGACAGAAAGGTAATGCGCTACGACGAACGAGGTTCTACCGTGAAAGACTAATGCTAGTGTTTACAAGCGGTACCAGAGTATTTGTTTGCTGAAGGTCTGCTCTAATCCTACAACTTCTTCCAAATGCTCTGCATCCGATAAGCTTCTCCGGTCAAGGCATCATGCGGTGAAGATTAGCAAACGCATTGATAAGGTAAGATCCACAACAAACTGATAATTGCTAAATGATACAATTAGCTGATTCGTTAACCAATCAGGCTACGTATGAACTACGTATAACACGGTCGTATCAAGATGGTTAGATTACGTTCGTAAAATGCACCACAGCAACGGACATACATTCAACATACATTTACTCTATCGTGGAAAATGCAATTCACGGAAACAGGTAAGCTAACTTTATAAACAAACCATGCAGTTTCTTATATAGCTAGGCGTGAACAAGTTTCCTTAGATACAGCACCAATTTATGAGGAAATAATTATTTTTTCACCTTAAATATTTCTTCTTCAGTCAAATCGCGTTCTGTTTCCTCTAATTTCTCGATCTGACGAAGCTTTTTCCTGAATTTTCGAAGTTCAACCGCAGTACTTTGTAGCTGTTCCACGTCGGCCATCATACAAACAGTGAAAGAGAGAAGACTGGGGCGACAAGGAATTGTTACAGCAAAGCCCAGGGTGGGGAGGGAGAGAGGGAACGAAAGCGGGATGAATCGAAGGGAAGTAAATCGCAGCGCAGGTACGAGTGATTTTGAAAACTCGACGTCATATGTCTTCTCTGCTCCGAGAGGTTTTTCTCAGGGTACTCCGGTTTTCCCCTCTCCTCAAAAACCAACACTTCTAAATTGCAATTCGATCCGAATACTCGAACGTTTAATACATGAGCCCCCGCTCGGGAGATTGGGCAACCACTCCTCACTTTATCGAGCTTGAATAAATTGATTTGATCACGAGTATTCCGCGGCCGAACACTGAAGAGGCCCTCAAGAAGAGTTTTCGTTATAGGGGCGCAGTAACATGGAACAGTCTGTCAGCGGAGGCTAAGCAGGCCACTATATTCCGCTATTGTATATTAGAAATTTCTTAACTTAGTTTAGCACTTATTATAAGATTTTTCAACAATGTCTGTAATTTTTAAGTCTCAGCTTTTAAGTACTAGGTATAATGCGCACGGCTCTTTAGAAGACCACTTTTTAGTGATAAGGATCCCGTGGGTAAAGTTATTATTATTATTATTATTATTATTATTATTATTATTATTATTATTATTATTATTATTATTTACTTATTTATTTATTTATTTTACGAATAATTGCATTTTTATTATGAATTGAAATGATTTTAATTATAATTAATTGTAGATAGAGAAGTCAGATCGTGGCGGATTGGCGTGAAGTCTTTCACTTAAATTGTTGATAAGAAAGTAAGAAACACCTATTTAATGTAAAATTATTGCTCTTATTTGAGTTTGTTTTTTAGCAGAATGTATTTTTGTAAATATTGTTTCTAAATGAGTAAATAAAATTATTGTTACTATTATTATTATTTATTACTATTAATCATGAATGTACGAGAAGGTCGTACGGTTTTTTATTTGTAGTACACTAAACTTAACTTACTTAATAGGTACTCCCGAAGAGTACTATTTGGGATTAATTCTACTGCTCTCAACCAATCAGAATTGAGTAATTTTGTTGAGTGTACTATTAATTAATTAATTAATTAATTAATTAATTAATAAAAGTTTGAAGAGTTAAAAAAAATCCAGCAGAAGAAAGTCGGGAAAGAACAACAACAAACCGGCTTACCAAACAGCACAATACAAGTAAAACTAACTAGACACATTAGATTTCATGGGAGGCTTTCTTCTTGCGCCTTAGAGCGTTCTGTTTTCTGAGAGGAGGATTTCTTGAAGGTTCAAACAGAAAATATTGCAAAAAAATATAAATCTAATTTTCTTTATTATTGAGATAATGCCTCTGTATTGTATAAACAGTTGAAAAATTTTTAAAAAAGATAAAAAATAAGTATGATTTGCTTTAATGTTTCGCTGTTCAATGTGCATTTTTTTCTTCAACATGTGGTGTGATGATATGAATCAGTAATTCTACATTATTGAACAATATTAAAGTTGAACAATAGATTTCGTACAATTTTTTATCGCTCTTTACACCTATGAAAAGAAGGTATGGTAGCAAAATTTGCGGATATCACCGCTCGGACAGTTTCAAATTTGGGTACAACGAGTCCTCGATTAATGTTGGTAAATTTGAAAAATTCATGGGTTTCTGAAAGCAATGCACTTGTATACACAAGGCGATCTTTGTCTCGTAAAAATATGTTTATTTAGGCTCAAAGGCCGTGTCTGATTGGCTATTTCACGCACGACATTGTGCTCACTCGTCGAAAAGAAAATCGACAGATAAGTTTTCGTTTGGCAGGGCCATTAGACAAACTGGCGTGTTGCTAATTGGCAAACAGAAATACTCATTCGTTGAGAGCTTGTTGTTGTGTACAGACTCTCATAGCGGGGTATTCTGTGTCATCCGCGTTGTCTGTGCATCTGATCGCATCGACGGTGTTCGAGTGTTCTAGTCGCCCAAAACCCCGATAGCTCTTCATTCAAGAGCTTTGTTGTTATATGTCAAGTGTCCGTGACAGAATATGTGATGAGTCACTTAAAAGAATCTTAAATTCTGCCTCTTGAGGACAAATTGCTTCGACAGAGACAACTCGACGATCAATACAATCCTGATTTATCTTTATTGCTGACCTCAATTTTCGCCAACTGAAGGTCAAATGCTACCGTTTCGCAGATGGCTGCGGCGAAGGCTAACTGGATTATTGGTCAGCTCTTAACGCTTTGGATTAGGATATGTTTTTGTTCTTGTGGAAACCACATCCAAGGGAAATCTGGAGACCTGCGATTTCCACTAGGCGGAGGAAATGCAGGCGAAAAATTGCATTGTGTTTGGACAATTTCCGTGCAAGAGAGGTTTCGCGTGAAGCTAACATTCACAGACTTCGTTATGAGAACATCATGTTGTTCCTGCGTTCACGATTTCTTAGAAATTCGTGATGGCTCGCTGAACAATTCAACGCTTATCGGGAGGTTTTGCGCCAAGAAAGAACCTAAATTCGTGTTCTCTACTGGAAATGCTATATGGATTAAATTTGGCTCAGATTTTCGGACGTACCGAGGCAATCGATTTCGGTTGTCGTACGAAGCTGTTTGCGGACGCCATTTTGCAACCATATCTGGTAGTTTTACCTCTCCCGGCTATCCATTTCCATATGAAAACAACAAAGACTGCATCTACAGTATTTCTGTACCTAGGGGAAGAATTAAAGTGAAGTTCGAGAGCTTTAGCGTGGAAGGGCGCATGCCTGTTTGTTTGTACGATTTTCTCGAAGTGAGGGAAATTCGATATGTGGAATACTCGAGTTCTCAAGGACATTCTCGAAAGCGTCGTTATTGTGGCAATGAAAAACCGCCTATTATATACTCTACAAGGGGCAGCGATCTCTGGTTTAGATTCAAAAGCGACGTGTCCGGTGGTAATTCAGGATTTTCAGCTAATTATCGCACCATTTCAGCTGGAGAGGGAACTTGTGGAGGAACGCTGAAAGACAAATCAGGGTTCGTTTACTCTCTGAATTACCCTTATCACTTTCCAGTCGGCCAGGAATGCACATGGAAAATCCAAGTTGCGTCTGAAATGCATGTGCATTTATATTTTGACACTATAGATTTTGGGCTTAACACAGGTGTTTGCAACAATGCATATTTGGAAATCTATGATGGGCCAGACACCAGTTTGCATAAAATTGGACAGTACTGTGGAGATGTAATACCCAGAAAAATTATATCCAGGACAAATGAGCTACTCATTAAAGCAGTGTCAAAGCCAGGATCTGAAGAAAGTGGATGGTTTTCACTGCGTTATGAATCATCCACCAGTAGTGCTTGTGGGTTGCAGAAATTTACATGTGTTAACCGACAGTGCATTGAGGGTTATCACAGGTGTGATGGTGGAAGACACTGTAATGATGGCTCTGATGAAGATAGTTGTCCTGACACTGAAGGATCTAGCTATTTTTCATGGTATAGGTTTTGGCCAGTCAGTTTGGTGGGTGGTATGCTCATAGTTGGCATATGGCTTTGGAGGGCATGGAAAAGGATCATGTCAGCGCGATCTGAAGCAGACAACCACCATGCTGCAACTCCGTCTCCAAATCATTTTGAAATGCTGTCATGTGCAACCACAGAACTTCCAAGTTATACTGAAGCCGTAGCTCAAGCTGAAAGACCACCGCCTTCCTATGAAGAAGCACTGAGAGAGCAAATTAACCCACAGGACCCTGCCCCAGGAGCCAATAACCAAGAAAGCAATGCTGACTCTGACTTAAATGATAGCAGCACAGGGTCACCACCAAGAAATACTGGTACATCTGCTGCTACATGCGTGGTTATTTATAGGGTACCGGCCTTGCCTTATGATAACCATGGTGTGCCTTACGACAGCCATAGAGTGAAAACAAACAAAAGGCATCATGCTCAAAGAGTTTGATGCTCAGATCTGAGTCTTGCTGCTAAGCTAGAAAATAGCTCAGACGTTTTTCCCAAGTGCATTTTTACTAGCTGTACATAATTGAGGGCAAAATAATATTAGCATTAGGGATCGTCTTTATATGAGCCTGGCAGAAGGTTATCTTGGTCAGGCCCTGTGAAAGGTCAACCTCATTCAGTCAATCAGGGACCTTAATCACCGATGACAATGAGCTCAGAGGACGAAAACCGGTATGTCCCCTTATTACACTATGCGTGTGCTCAACTCGTCGCCAATGTGAAGTTCAGGGCATGAAAATGTCAGGTTTGCCATCCTGAGTGAACATGAATATATATTTATCTATTCACTTAGTGTTTGAGACAGAAAATTTATATCAAAGAGCTGGGTATTTCTTTAACCTCAAAGCTTTGTATCTACTGGATTTTACTGCGAATTTGGTGAAGAAAGTGTTGCTAATAGCCAAGAGTTATGTTTGCCTATTTGTTGTGGAATTTGCATGAGTATAACTCTCCATTTCATTTTCTCCTGATTCCTATCTATATGTAGGCTTTCACTTATGTTTTTAGAAATTATACATTTTTATACCAATGATGAAGGTCATTTTAAATTGTATCAGGTCAGAAATTCAGCATCATTCATCTCTTCCAAGTGAAAACCTGTTGTATTCCTCGTATGAAAAACTGGGATTTGGGGGCATAAATTCCTCACATAGGACTGAAAATTTGTTGTCGTCCATATATAGTGCCGTTCTTGCAGCCCAAGAGAAATAGGTCTTGGAGCCCGTGAAAGGAAGATGCGACAAAATTATTTGGCAGTTTTAGGTCGCTGTTTCCAAGGACTCAGCACTGTTTACATGCCCTCGCACTTGGTTTTCACACTGTGAACGATGTCCTCAACCCAGTCTCCAGCAATTTTACTCATTGTCATTTTCCCATTCATTATTGGTGTTTAAGGTCCCTAATTATTTTCAATTGTTCACTTTAGATAGCATTCCCATAATTATATCACTGACAGGTTGATCCATCTAGTTGACAAATTGTCTTAAAGGAGAGATGGGTCATCAGCTTGAGCTGCAATATAAGATTTGCTCATTCACTTCTTATTTTAACCACAAAATTATTCACAAAGCAGCCACCAGTTTTAAATCAGACAAGAAAAAGAGTGCATGCTTGTTAAAAGTGTTACAGGAAACAAGAACTTCATTGAGATGCCTTCCAATTGATGAATAATTTGATCTACTGATCTAAACTAGATGTCTTCTTGGCATCCCAACATTGACCAACATATTCACTTGTTTGTTTGTGCACTCGTTTGTCAATGGAAATACCATTGATTGCAAAAGTTGACTTGTGGGAGCTTATGGTTGAACACATCTCTAGTGGGTCTTGAGAAAGGGCCATGGAATGCCCCTTCTCTTTAGAGAAAATGACAAAGGAATTTTTAAATGTTTAAGACCCTTCTAGTACCCTTAAGTTTTTGCCTTAACCTCCAACTCTCTTTCACCCTTATTAATCAATCCATGCACATGTGAAATTTAAACAAATTAAGAGAGTGACCTGATCCAGACTCATATAAAGGCACCTGTAGTGTGAATTAGTTGATCTATATACCATAACAAGTATGTCCAAGTAACAGACATTGAGTACATTACATTACCTATCATTAATAGTTGACAGTTTAGGTGAAAGAGCAAGAAAATGACTGTTGATTGATGGTTTGCACAGAAGCTTTCCCAACCTTTCGTGTGGTAAAGACTGTAACATGAATGTGAAGATGAAAGACAAACCTTTTTTACATGTTAAAAATGATTTTAGCAGTTTTGTAAAGTGCATTCTTTCATTCCAGCCTGTGATTTGACCTGTAGTGACATTTGATGAAGTTGCAGTGATGGGACAAGGAAATTGGTCTGTTGCTTGTCAATGTTGGTGCTTCAAATTCATTTTGTACCTTTCAACTTTTATATTTTACGAGTATTTTTAAGGTTTCAATCTGTCCCAGAATACCATCATAGCTTTGTGTGATGCACATTCTCATTAATGCTCTAGGATGTGTCAGGAGCTATGTATGTTATGCAATGATGAATAGGGTAGGGGGCAGGGGGGTTGGATTGAAGAATGAAAGTTCATAAAAGTTGACAATAATATTAATAGAGGAGTATTAAAAGGTTACTGTGAACCTAATTTGCTGTTGTTTGAAGGCAGACTAACACTGTGTGAAAAAAATTCTCTTTTGTGTGTTTTCTAATCACAGCCTAGTCAAAAGATACACATAATGCCCCCATTTCACTGCTGCACAGATCTTGAAATAACAGGTAACATGCTGGCTGTATGTATGCTTGACATCTGCCTCAGTTCAGATGATTGCAACAATGGGCAGCGGCATAAAGATGTTAAGGTCGGCACACACGAGGGGACTAGTCACTGCGACTAGTCCCTGCAACTAGTCCCCTGAAGAGTTTACACGAAGGGACTGGTCGCAGGGACTAGTCCCACGAACAGTTCACACGCAGGGACCAGCATAATTTGAGGGGAGAAGTCCCTGCGACTTGTCATGTTTGAATTCGTGGGACAAGTCGCAGGGACCAAATTTTGGTCCCTGCGACTAGATTTTCTAATTGAATGGGTAGTTCACACGAAGGGACTTGGTCCCTGGGACTAGTCGCGGGGTCTAATCGCAGGGACTAGTCCCTCCGTGTGTGCCGACCTTTAGCCTTGTACTGTATCTCCCTTGGCACATTATACAAGTCTTGTGGGATGTAAAATGAAAGCCACACACTGTTTGCAAACAGAAGGGAATGTCGTTCCTGTCGTTGTGGTGTGTCCTAACATCATAGGGTAGTGAACGTGAAGGCTAAGCAGTAGGCTGACCACTTTCACCCTGAAACAACACCTTGATTACAAAGACCAACATTCACGTAGACTGTTGGCCCTTTGCTTCCAATGAACCAGACAAGGGTCTGTGTGTTGGCCCCCGTGAAGTTTGACCCCAGGGCACAATTCCATTCAAAAATAATTTCTGGAAATTTTGGTCCAACTGGCATCCTAACAATGCTGTGGGAGCATTTTGGTTCCATGACACTTGCCATCTCTGGAATTAATTTTGAACCTGTTGATTACAGCATACGAAGCATGAAGAAACTAGGAGTTCATACCCCCCCTGAGCCCCACCCCAACCCCTGCCAATGGGATGCAACTCCATTGCAGAATTTTGCTAGATCTCTAAGTGATTCACAAGTGTGCGTGAGCTGGGTAGATGAGTCAATACTGTAGGCTGTAAAGGCTCTGCCAAAGTAATGCAAGGGGAGAAGTAACATGTATGGATAATGAATATGCTATAATAGATTTTAATTAATTTGGCATAGATAAAAATACAAAGGTAAAAACGCTACAACCTTTAAATACCATAATCAAATCTGATAATCCTACAAAATGGCAATAGCTAATATTTTTCATTTTGTATGTAGTTGAAAAAGAAAAATGACAGTACATTGACAGTAAAAATTCAGTACATTGTGCTATCCTGAATACCAGATCGAGGACACAGTTATATTGGTATCTATTAATCATCATCTGAGAGGATACAAATGTGTTTAGAATGAGATCACCGACACTACACAAATAAAGCAGACAAGCATTTAACATCTTGGAATGTTATTTCTGGTGTCAGTCTATGGCTTCACAAGTTTTCAGGCAATCTTAATGTGATGGGGAGTTAAATTTTATTAAAAATTTCTGCTGCACCTTACCCATGTGACTTAATAAGACAGAGAAATAAAAAGGAGATTGAATTGTAATTGAAAGAAACTGAATTAGGACATATGGGCATTGCTTTCTTCACACTTGTACCTTTGTTTATGGCTCAGCAACATCAAATGTTTTTTTTTTAAATTAAAATTACAACCTAGCTTCATACTGCTAACAATAATGAATAATAATAGAGCCAATGTCCTTATTCTGACAGATCAAAGCAATGACTTTCATATTTAAAAATATTCAAAACACTCGGAGAGCCAGGAGTGAGGCTAGTGCACTCACTGCTAACATCTTCATAAACATTCTCGTCAGTCACTCAGCCTGAGGTATAATTATGTTGTTTGAGGACAAGCTGAACAAAATATTCCTCCTTTTGACACCACCTTACCCATTTAAGCAACAATTTAATTTAAATGCATAATTTCTCACTACTCTCTATAATTGAGCCTCTCTATGGGTACCTTCAGACTGATTTCTGAGCCCCTTTTTGGAAATTTTTTCATTTTTAAAAAAAAATCTTCGTTTTGGGATTTCAAAGGGAGAAGTCAGACAATTATTCATAACCAAATAAATGACCAACTTCAACAACAAATGGCACAAATAAATACTGAAATATGTGAAAAGCAATATATAAACATTTGCTAAAAGGATTTTTTTCAACTTTCGCTTTTTCCAGTGTTACATGTACCTTTTCACTAAACTAAGTACACCATATCGTCAAGCATGCACGTTTCACTCTCTCTAAGTCTACAAATTTCAGTCTATTCATGTGCATCAAAGCCATGCACATGTCAAAAATTAAGCAATGATGGATAATTTTGATTAACTTTTAGCCGTAATGCTTTTTTTTGTATTAATAATGACAGTATTTTATCTGACCATACGACATTTATAATCTTTGCTGGAAACTTGAGACCTTCATTCTTTCAGCAGTAATCACTGTCAGCATCTTTGATTTCTTTGGAAGTACCCACAGAGAACCTCATTATTTCTTGTGGTCACTCGTAGGGAGAATCTGCTTAAACGTCACTTCTAAGATGTTTTCTCTTAATTTTTCACGCTAAGATGGAGGAAAAAAGAACACTTTCTTTGTTAACATGACTACTGGAGCAGGGATTTGTTTCTTTCTGTTGGACGACTCAAACTCCCGCGCAACTTTACCATTCACTCTAATCAGCATGCTGACGACATCTTCTGTGTGAGCATGAGCACTGAAAACATCAAACAGTGCTTGTACAAACCACGAGCCTTTCTGCAAATTGCTCCACGACACATACCCAGGTACAGTGGAATATGCCACTAACATGTCTGCTTCAGCAGGAAGAGTTTCTGGTTCAACAAACTTCTCAGCGTTGTCAGTGGGAAAAGCTGCAGTTACAAGTTCAGCAGTTACGCGGGTGACACGGTACTCTTCTGCTTTAGCACTATAACCGCCATCTGTCACGTCGGCACCATGATCATAATCACTTCCACGACATGCTTGAATGAAAAACAACTTTGGTTTACCAATCAGATCTGTGGCCATGTAGCCATTAAACATTGCTAGCAGATCAGGTATTGATACCAGCACACCATCAACTCCATAAATTTGTCCCTCAAGGCCATGGCTCAGAAGACAAACAACCATTGAATCTGCTGCTTTGTGGTCATTCATCTTAGCAAATTGTAAAAGTGTATCTTTGAGCTGTTTTGCAGTCTGATTTCTACACATTTTGATCTTGTACTGCAGTTTTGTAAACAGTTCCTTAAGCTGGTTTGCGTCTAAATCAGAACCACTGCGTCTGCGAAGATTTTCAAAATCAACATTGTTGATGATCAGGCACCAGCCATGGGGCTTGTTATTCATGGGGTACAAAAAATCTTCGTCAGTGTGTTGTGAGGTGTTCATGTTTGCTTGTGATGAGGTTGTGACATTGGCATTAACTGCAACTGTGTGCTGAGAGGTGCTGTTGCTACCATCATTTGTCTCCAGTGGAGGGTTAGCTTTCAATCCAGTAGTCGTACTTGAAACTGCTCCTGAGAAACAAAAATACAACTCCAACTGAAACAACAGATCCCACTGATGGTACCATCTTCCTTGAACTCAGTTGAGCTATAAAAATGAGGCCACACTTGTCAATAATTTAAAAACTTGAATGGATTCAATTGAGGCCTGTAGCTACTGTCTTAAAAATAAAATCCAGGCTTTTGCCGATCCACAGCATCATCAGGGATAATAAAAAATATTCAGCAGAGACCTTATATATGAAACGATCATTGTATTTATACTTTTGTATTCATGTTTTGCATTCTCATTTTATTGTGTGCATTTCCACTCATTTCTTACCCATTTTTACATTTTTCACACATCTTATTTTATCATTTCGTACTTAAGGTCTCCGCCAAATATTTTTTATTATCACTGATGATGCCATGGACTGGCGAAAGCTTGGATTGTAATTTTTTAAGACAGTAGCTACAGGCCTCAATCGAATCCATTCAAGTCCAAAGACAATGTTACTAAAGGACAACATCCAAAGGTTATCTAATTTAAATGCCGTCTTCATATGGATAGTGTCCAAGCATGGGTCAACAGAACAGAAAGGGAGGTGGCGAGTGAGAGTTTAGCGGGGGGGAGGGGTAGACATATCTTCCCCCACTTCTGGTCGTATTTTGATTGGCGGATCTAAAGGCGGCGAAATACGAGATACAAAAAACCTCGACTTGTCGCGCAACATTGTTTTGTTGCAAGTTTTGGTCGATGTTTCGCGTATTTCACCTTGCATGATCAACTTGACCCGCAACAAAAACATTTGTTGCGGGTTGAAGAAATGCAGCGCGCTGATTGGTTGATTTGCTAGGGCACGAGCAAATTTGTTGCGCGACAACTTGTGAGTTTGATGAAAACGAGCAACAAAGCCAAAATTTGTTGCTCAAAGTAGACCCGCGCTCTACTTTTCGCAACAACCTTCTTCAACCCGCAACAATTGTTGCGCCACAAGTTGATCACGCGAGGTGAAAAACGGGAAACATCGACGAAAACTTGCAACGAAACAATGTTGCGCGACAAGTTGAGGGTTTTTGTATCTCGTATTTCGCCGCCTTTAAGGGAGGATGCAAGTTTAATTAATCCGAGATACGTGACAGATTTTGATTACATGTTCTAGCTACAAATTACCTGAGGAAACTGATCCATTCGGCCTCAACAAACCCACAAGGTGGCCTTGCCCGTCTGTATTTTCCAGTGCACCACAAAATGCATCAAACGCTTTCGGTCCTCGCCGAGGCAAAATGTCCAGAAGTTTTTCCGCTTGTGCATTACGAGTACTCTCTACTTTGACGGTATCGAGGTCATGTTCTGATAAAATCTCCTCTTGAAATAGATAATTTAACAGCCGTAAGGCTTCTAAATCTTGTACTAGAGAAAGCCTGTTTCTTCTTAACAAATCTTTATGCTTTTTCTCCATTTTACAACGATTTTGGGCCGCTACTTGCGTTCTCTGCCAGCACAAATTACTTCCCCTTCTTGAGTTGTTTTCTAACAAAGCATGCCATTGGATGGTTTTATTCGGAAGATCTTAGGACCAATCACAGTAAGTTTAATAAGGTCGACACAAATGTACGTTTATCAGCAGTCGCGTCGGTCAGTGGTAAGTCCCATGAGTTACAAAGTTGGAAGAAAAATAAAAGATGGCGGAGTTTCATCGCTGCCACGGTTCCCTGGTATTTCTAAGCAACGGTAATCGAACGGCTCGAAGACGAAGCTCCGCCGCAGAGTTTAACAATGGCCTGATATTCAGCAACAGTCCGCTCAGGGATAATGAAATATTTGAAGTTCGGTTGGACCGAAAAATCGGTAATTGGTCTGGGTCGTGGGCTATTGGCCTGACAAGTGGTGATCCAGGCGGCATGGAAATCCCGTCGAGCTCAAACGGGCTGAAAAATGGATCTTGGATTATGTCTGGGATGTCCGTTTTAAAAGACGGTTCCTCTTTTGTAGACGAATATGGTCAAGATCTTGACGAGCTGAAAGAGGGGGACAGAGTTGGCGTCCAAAGAACAGCGCACGGAAGCCTGCATTTCTTTGTTAATGGTGTGGATTTGGGTGTAGCGGCGACAAATATTCCTCCAACAGTTCACGCTGTGGTTGACTTGTACGGAAGATGTGTTGAAATATCAATTTATAAGCCTTATAATAGTGTTACCGGTAAGTGACGGCGAGATTAGCAACAGGAAATACTTAACAGCTACTTCTAGTGCTTTAAACTTTAGGCGCGCAGTGGGAGAGGATTTATGCAGATTGAAAATATCACATTTTGTTGTGTTTTAAATAGATCAAGGGGGGTACTTCAGACAACGGAATATAAAATCAAAAACAATACCTTGTAATTAAAGGGTTAAATATCAGTTTCTGGTATTGCTTTGAATCCATTGAATCCATGTATTCTGGGGTAGATTTCACCGCAGAAACACTTGTTTTCTGCGTCGGCTGGGTGCTTTGGTATGGCATGCTTCAATCAAAATTTGAGCTTAGTGTAAATGGGCTTACAAATATTGGATAAAAGCAACAAGAGCTTGAGTTATGGTTGCATTGGCCAGTGACTAATAAAAAGCACTAAACTTTATAGTTGCCTTGGGATAGTTTTGTTTCAGGGAATTTTAGGATTAGCAAATGGTTTACTAGAAACTTTGTACAAATTTGAAACTGCCATTTTACTTGGAAAGATTTCTGCACAGCCCCCATGCATTACCCTCATACTATGGTCATGACTTGAAAAATTGGAAAATGCATGCATAACCTATGTATGGGCTGTGCAGAAATCATACCATTTTCTCTAAACTAATAAAAATAGAATTGTTGAAAATTAGACAGCTCTTGTGTAACCAATAGGATGACACATGAATAAAGGGGATTAGTTTCTTAAGAAACTGTGGTGCTGCGTCGGTGGGGAAGTGAAACACGAAAATTTGGTTTATCAACAGAGTTGATAATGTAAATTGACCACCGTACAGGGATTCGACTAGCTGACGTTTCGAGCGTTAGCCCTTCGTCGGAGCGAATCGAGGAATTGTGGGTTGTGTATGGTTTATATACAGAAAATGGAGCTACGCTATTGGTGGTAACATGGTAACGTGAAAAAACAGGAATAAATTACTTGAATGAAAAGCGCTCGTTGATACCGTGGGGATTAAGAGTGCCAATTTGAAAGATCAGTTTTTGCTCGAGATTTTTACGGCTTTCCGTGGTACCTTGATGTAGGGAAAGGCCGGAGATCGACATGTGTTGTTTGGAATGGTTAGGGAGATTAAAATGCCGAGCGACAGGTTTGGATGCGTCTTTGTCATCTTTCTCAACATCACGAAGATGTTCTTGGAATCGGTCACCTAGTCGTCTTCCTGTTTCGCCGATGTATAACTTTTTGCATAATGTGCAGGTTATGCAATAGATAACATTTGCGGAGGTACACGTGAAACGATCAGTGATCTTAACAGATCGCTTAGGGCCCGATATTTTGTCATTGTTTTGAATGAAAGGACAAGTTTAGATGAGGACAAGTTTGGAGGATGACACGTTTGCCTGATAGTTAGTCAATGGGCTATGCTAATTATTGACAGAGATATTGTAGGTCAAAATAAAATTCCTTTGTCTCCTAACCCTAATTATTCATGCATCATGAATCATTAGGGTGGCTAAGCTAGTTCAGCCACACTTGTAAATAGCCAGCTGGTTCGCCTCCTGCCAGTTGGGATTTTTAACCTCTGTTATGTTTATTTGAATTATTTGTCTCATGCATTTGCTCGGACCACTAGCCTCTTTGTGCTATAAATACTGCCAAGAGTAAATAACAGTCATTTATTATTGTTATTTTTTGACCTACATGTATGTTAAAATCATTTTGACCTGAATTTCATTTTGACCTAGAACAGAGATGTTAAGATGAGATATTTTGATGATAAGATGTTGAGAACCTCTAATAAAGGAGAAACTCCAATAACCCCACAATGTTATATGCAGATTTAGCAAAGACAACGTGATGACAGTGACGACGGCGTGCAGATCTATAAACTAACTTGACCAATAGTAGAACAGCAAATTGAGCACTGGAAGTTTTGTTCAGTTCTTTTTGTGCTTTCGTGTTCTCATTTTATGTTGCATTGTCTTTGCTAAATCTGCCTAATAATTATTTTGTTGACTCTCCTCTGACAGTGAAATTGAAATTTGACCAAAATAATGTCTTCCACTCCCTGTTGCTTGGTCAAGGTGCTTTTGAACATTTTCAGAAACATTTCATGTATAAACCTAGGTGTTCATGTTCTGGTTTAATGTTTTTTTAATATTTATTTTGAAAACTGGTATTTTGGTTTGTACATAATGTATCAGAGTCAAAAGTGCCACAATCTTAAAGCATTTAATTATCTGACAAAATTGATTGGGGGAAGTTCTTTCCTGCTCACTGCTTGCTAGGCGTTTTTGGAAGAAACAGACTAGTGAAATAAAGACAGGCAGACTGCCTTTATTTTAGCACAATAAAAAGTTTAAACCTCAACAGCTTGTGGGGTCTGCAAATAAAATCAAAAACATCTAAAAATAAAAATGAACATTATACAGACTATATACATAATAAAATCGTTCATCTAAAAATTAATTGTTAATTGTTAAGACTCTGACTAAGAACTATTTACATCAAACAGTGAATATCAAACTGTTTTGGAAGGCAATGTGCATGCACTTGACATCTAACTAATGACCTTCAAAATGAATGAATGAATGTCCTTAAAAATAGCTTAAAATCGTTACTTCTAAAATTTGCAGTCGATACAGAAGTCTCCCTGAATGTTAGTTCTTTAAAAAGGTCACAAGATTAAAGTGGCTTTTCCAGACACTTGTAGCTCTTTTCTGCAAAGTCTTGTATATTACATATGAAAGTGTTCCACAATCTGCGCATTCATAGTCATTTATTATTCACATCAGGCTGTCATAAAGCTCCTGGGAAGCTTGTTCCACAAGGAACGCAGTGGATGCCCCAAACCAACTTGTATTAGGAACATAATATGTCTGTGGTCATTTTAAACGTGTTCTTGTGATTTTTGTTGGCAAAATTCTAACCCATTTATTGTTCACTGTTACATTCACTCAGATGCATCTCTATCCGATGTGCATACAACTCCATCTACTGCATCAGTGTGTTTCCATCCTCACTGTGGCTCCCTAATAAAACTCTCCAATAATAACAGGACTGCTGAACGACAAAGACCAACAGAGGAATTCAAGAATGCTGTGACGCTTACAAATGTACCCTTAAGAAATGATGACTTGTTTGAGGTGAGTAATTAAGTAGGAAAAAAGAAAGACAGAGAGAAAGAAAAAGAAAGAATGACAGACAGACAGACAGACAGACAGACAAAGAAAGAAAGAAAGAATGAAAGAAAAAAAGAAAGAACAAAAGAACAAACAAAAAAAGGAAAGAAATAAGAAAGAAAGGAAGAAGGAAAGAAAGACAGACTGACATGAAGGAAGGAAGAAAGTGATTGACTTTCTGATGGACTGAGCCAGCAAGCGAACAAGCAAGCAAGCAAGCAAGTAGGTGAGTAATTTATTGAGCTCAGGCTGGTTGATGAGTTTAAAAAATCTTCTGTGAATTTCTTCAATGACAGTCTTTAATGAAGCACCTGCACTGTAGATCTCACTGGAAAAAAAGTTGGGTTACAGCTAAATTTTTGTTTTCCAGGTTGAAATTGAATGTGTTACCGAGCTATGGGCAGGCTCTATTGAGGTGGGTGTCACCAGCCACAATCCCGAAGACATAGTTTTACCACCAACCATGACAAGCATGCCCACAGGGACGTGGATGCTGAGTGGGACATCAATCATCGCAAATGGCAAAGAAGCCAAAAGAGATTACTCAAGTATCAACCTGGAAACACTTAAGGTACTTGCTTTATGAAAAATATATTTTTCTGTCTCTGTGTTGTAGGGTTTATGTAACATATTTGAATTCCACACAGCATAAAAGTTCAATGGTGTATTTTTTTTTTTTCAGGTTAAACTTTGTGTTTTAACTTCAATTTTCTTCTGGTTAGTTGTGAAAAAGAACAGTTAAGCAACAAAGAAAACAAGGATTACTTTCAAAAACTCAATTGAAAACCACTCTGACTATTTATTTTGCACACTAGAAAGGAGACAGGATTGGAATACTGAGGAAGAGTAGTGGATCTCTTCATTTCTTCATTAATGGCGAAGACCAGGGAGAGGCTGTAACCAACCAGCTGCCTGCTAATGTTTATGGTGCTGTTGATATTTATGGTGCTGCTGTAAGGGTTTCCATAGTTTCTGGCAGAACAGAAGAGGGGCAGGAGACTCAGCTGTCTAATAGTATGTAGTAGCTAACAGTAGTTAGTCGTAAGTAATTCAATAACACAGCGGATGACACTTAACTTGACAAGTTTTCCTTGTTGACCCGTACAGATGAGCAGGTTCTGCAATGTGACAAGTTTTTCCTTGACAAGTGCACTTGCTCAAAAACTAGCATGCTAGCTTTGGAACAAGTGCACTTGTCAAGGAAAAACTTGACAAGTTTTTCTTTACACACCAGCAAATAAAGTTTATCAAGTCAAAGCTTGTCAAGAAAAACTTGCTCGTGTGTAACCGGCTTTAGGCCATGATATTTTAAAGTGCCCCTAATGCTTTGAAATGCATTGTGCCTTTTTAAACCAAATCTTGACTTTTTATAGGCTATAAAAAATACAAAATCTAGCCATCATCTGTCCCACGACCAAGCTATAAAGGGCATGGATCTATTCCTGGTTTGACGTCACAAACTGATTTGTGTCACAGCAAGTCTTTGTAAACATGCATGCAAAGCAGTTTGTGACGTCAAACCAGGAATAGACCCATGCCCCTTACTTGCTCGGTTGTGGGACAGATGATAGCTTTTACAGCCTATAAAAAGTCAAGATTTGATTTAAAAAGGTGCAAAAAAAGTCTCAATGGATTTGGAACAGGTGTGAAGATTTATTTTGGGGCTAGGCGTACTTAAATGTTGCTCCTATGGCCCTCAGTGTTATCACTCACTAAAATTAGTCCACAATATGTCAAAAATGTGGACAAAGGTATCTTGTAATCTTATTGGCTTCTGGAATTACCGGAAGATCAAGGGGTGAATTGTTAAAATGAAAAATAATTTGTAGGTCACTCTGTCATTACATGACCCATTACCTAGAGCTTCACACCCATAACAAACATAAAAGTCAAGATGACCCATAACGTCAGATCCATCATAGGTATTCAGTTGTAACAGTTGTTACAGGTTACAGCCCTGGGCCCGGTTGTTCGAAAGCCGATTAACGTAATCCAGGATTAGCCTAAACTTTGGTTGCAGTTTTTAAGTTTTCGATGGAAGTGTCTTTTATTGCTTTTTGTTTTTCATGATAGACATTCCCTAATCTAAGATTTTGCAGAATATCAGCGTTGAACAACGTTCGTGGATAGAGAAATAAACTCCTTGGTTAAGTTTTAATCTTGGATTAGGGTTAATCGGCTTTCGAACAACCCTGCTCTGAGTGACAGTCCTGAGTGACAGCCCTGATCAATCCATTTCGTTATTTTACAGATGAAAGTGTTATCAGCACAGCTGGTAATTCGCTTGTGTTTCATCCATGCTGCGGTAGATCTGTGTCCTTGTTTAATGGCTTTCGCAGTGCACACCGTCCAAGGTAGGTTTCAACAGAAACTCTGTTAATTTCTCCCTTCACATTTTACACTCTGAATGGGAAACCCCATAGATTGGAGAACGTGTATGTGAAATACATGTAGGTCTGAAATAGGGTATCAAATTTTTGGTCAGGTCTGAAATAGGGTAGGGAAAATCGCAGATTTTGGTCTGAAATAGGGTAAGGGTTTCAGGAAGCAGGCCGCACACCCCCACCCAACTTTTCTGGGAGTACCACCCCCCCCCAGGGCAATGCCCCTAGCCCTGATAACAAAAGAAGCTATGGAAAATGCACTGTTTGCAAGATACTCAGCTCATCGAAAACGGACTTACTGCTCATCTTGCCGATTTCCCACTCTTAGATGAATTCTCCGTAATGTTCCCGCTGCGAAGTGAAAATTTTCCCACCGCAGCCGAACGAATATTCATTTCCAGTCCTCGCGAGAACTTTTCAAGGAGACAGCGCCCGCTGTGGTCTCATTGAATTGTGGGCATAAAAACATCCTTTCGAGCGCGCGCAACACGTCTTCAAACATCCGATATTTTTCGCCTATTCAAAAAACAACCCTCCTTTCCGAATTTCTAGCACGGCAACCTTTGGCAAATGGGCCAAGACTCTCAACTGCGAACCGCTTTTAAGACGAGAGTTGCTTTCAGACTGTCCCGCCTGGCTCAGTACTCTGTACTGCGAAACGAGGATTTGTTCCAGCGTTTGGCACGCACAGAGAAACACCACTGGCTTCTTTCAGAAGTGTCTGACTTGCCGATCGACAGACTTAAATGACATCCGTTCGACCGCCAGGCTGGCAAGTTTCGATTAAATTTAGCTAGCAATCGACACCTCACAGCCACGTAAGTTTCCTATCAATGTTTTAACCGCCAAATGTATAGTCTACGTCACACTATCAAACAATACTTTCCAAGCGTCAATCATTTCACATGCTCTAAAGGTAATTCAATTTGCGCATGAATATTAATACGCAACAGAATGAGCTGACGTGGGTTTTTTTGCATACGTTATTTCTCGAAAACGAAGAGGAAATCAGCCAAAACAAATACAGAGCAATGTTTTTTAACTGGAATGAAGTCCACATGCCAAATCTCAGTTTCTATTGAGCACATCGAAAATCGACCAAAAACCGGGAGGACGTTCTTGCCCCGAGCCCTTCAAGTGTTGTTTGCTATTTGAAGGGCTGAAAGCGAAACTGTCATATATGACGAATTAGTGTCAACATTTCAAATTGCTTGGAATTGGTTGAATTTTGACATGTGGACTCCATTTTTGTCAAAGAACATTGCCCTGTTTTTTTTTTTTTTTTGCTGTCGCGCTTCGTTTTCAAAAAAAAAAACCGGGCCTAAAGTACGTTTACACAGACCGTCACATACGATAGTTTCGCTTTCAGCCCTTCATTTCAGTTTAAGCCTTAAAGGGTTAAGCTAGATCATCATAATCATTTCTAAGATCTCCAGTTGCTTTAACCCTTTAACTCCTAAGGGGTCCCCCTTTGATGAGTAAAATCGTCTGGCACTAGACAGAGTAAAATCTATAAAGTCAATCTTAGGAGGGAAAGGTTCAGGAAATTGCAAACATTTGATTCTCAGTTTGGCTGCTGAAATTAATCCGTATACCTATAAATAACAAGTAAAAAATTAGTTAATAAAATAGTATTTATTAAACACTGAATTGCTGGTTTGCAAGTGACGTCACGGCAGCCATGTTGGAGGTCAAGAACAATGGCCTTTCTCTCCGCTGGGAACTAAATTCTATTTTTATGTAAATTCTTCGGAAAAATTTGTATTGTTTTGAGCTTCAACATGGCTGCCCTGTCACGTGGTTGCAAACCAAGAATAATCATTTATAACGGTAATAAATTGATATACATTATTTTTTCTGATCATGACCAGTAATGGTAAATAATCATTATTTTGCTATTTAATGTTTGCCCCCAGAGCCAATGAAGAATTCAACAATGCTGTTGTTCTAACCAGTCGTTGTCTAAATCCCAATGAACTTCTTGAAGTACGTGTTGACAACCAAGTGACCAAGTGGGCGGGGTCTCTAGAGATTGGTGTCACTACCCATGATCCTGAAACACTAGAGTTTCCGTCAACAATGACAAATGTACAACCTCCAGGAACTTGGATGATGTCAGGGGGAAGTGTGGTGTCTGATGGGGTGACGGCCATTGAGGAGTATGGACCCACACTGGATGAAATTAAGGTACCGGTACTAGATAAATGTGTTATTAATAACATGTTGTTTCAGGGCTTGAAATAACTAATGGGCAGACGCTGGTCACATTGTCTGGTCAAGCACGTTTTTGCTTGGACACGTCCCATCCCAGACTTCATGGGAATGTTAAAAATTGAGAGCCTTAGCTTTTTAGAATTGAGCCACTCCAACTTCCTACAAAAGCCTGGTTTCAATATGATCGCAGACGATTGTGGACCGCAGGTTGCAGATCGCAAACAATATTGCAAAATGCGCGGTTTCCTTTGTAAATGATCACAAATGATTGCAAAGCAAAGTTTTAGCATACATTTTGGTCAGAGGAAATTATCAAAAGTATGGTCTCAGGACAATGTACAGGTTCAGTTAATCAACACTGTAATCTCACAGCTCAATGGATGGAATATTGTCCCTGTCTAGAGGGTAGCATTTTAATTCGCCACGGAATTTGCTGCAGATTCTGACCAGACATTGTCCATTGACTACACCATGTACATGTAGCTGTTATTTCGAGCCCTGAGTTTGTTTTGTGAACTTTAACGCTGATAATTATGGTGTGGTTAGATATATTTGTGATTGTTTTAATGAGTCACAACAATAGATGTAAGTTCCCAGGAAAAAGAAATTTGACTCTTTTTGCAAAATTTGCTCCACCAGTTACCGTATTTATTCACTTATAAGGCGCACTCGGTTATAAGACGCACCCTAAACTTTCGAAGACGATTGTGACAAGTAAGCAAAATGAAAATTTCACCTAAATACCCTGTTATAAGGCGCACCCAGAATTAGGGAAACTTTGTTGACCACGTTCGCTAAACTCACAACAATTTTGCTTCCAAAAGGTACTAATTACGGTGCTTTCATTCTCAAAACAAAAGTAAAAAAGTCACACATGGACAATAGCATAAAAGTCACACTCTTTAATTCACTCAAGTCATCCTTCTCAGGAAACAGTGTTTTAAGTTATGAATACTAATTGATCCGTTTTACGTTTATAAACAATACTCATCGGACAGGGCTGGGTTGTTCGAAGCATGGTTAGCGCTAACCATTGGTTAAGATGTATTAAAGCCTATAGGTTGTCATGGTATTTAACACGGGTTAGTGCTAACCATGCTTCGAGCAACTGGGCCCAGATCTTTCGCTCATCTGTTGCAAAACACATCTTAATCTTCGAGCGTTCTTTCAGCGTACCGTAAATTTTCAGTAATTGTTCCAAGCACTCGTCGTCATTCCTATGATCTAAACTTCAAGCTGAAGATCGTAGCAGAAGCGGAAGCCATGAACAACAATCGTGAAATTGCTCGCGAATACAGCATATCGGAATGGATGGTCCGTAAATGGTGAAACCAACAGCATGTCTTGTTCTCCGGCGAGTTAAAGATGCTGATATTCAAAGGCGTTCGTCAGCTATGAATTCAGGTGCCCAGGAGAATGCAGGTTTCTATACACATGAAGGCCTGGATGGACGAAGAACGTTTGTTCTTTTGCCTTTATCATTTTCGGAGTATTTAATAGCGGCCATGATGATTTTTTCCAACGATTTGTAGTCGAGTTTGCCTCAATCATGGGAGCGAGGTTAGGAATTTGTTCAATTGTTTCTGACATCAATCATTTTCAAGCACGTGCTTTTTAGCATGTTCGCTCGTTGCTGAAATCACCCCGGCTTTGTTTACGAACTTGTTCGCCGTAGCAGCACTTATCGGAGTTGTTTTTCTTTGGATTTGTAGTTTGTTTAATTTGCTTTTAAGCACCTTCGGTTTGGGACGACGAGGAAGAAGACGCAGAAGAGTTGATTGTCAACGAGTTCGAGACAAATAGCGAAGCCAAGGACGATGAGTAGCTGAGCTCAGCCGAGATTTCAAACAAGCGGTTCTTTTCAGAGCCACCCCGGTTCTTTTTAGAACCAACAAATCAGATAAAGTCAATGATCAACGTTGTCTTTTGTTTATTCATTTACCGCCATTTATTTACATACTCATTTCAGTTTAGCATTAATTATTAGGGAAATTTGGAAAAGTTATATTTTGTTGCGCGAAAATACTCGGTTATAAGACGCACCCCGAGTTTTGAGAAGATTTTGATCGAAGAAGCATATTTTCTTGTAAAAAATGGTGCGTCTTATAAGTGAATAAATACAGTAATTTTTTTGTATCACTTCTTAATGCAAACCATACAAATGATACATGTATGTCTTACACATCTATGTTGCTCTGCCTTGAGAGATTTATGCCGACTTTCTCTTAGAGCTTTGGGGTAAAACCAAAGCAAAGTTGTCCATGCTGACTTAGTGTGAATTTGTGTGAAAACCATCAAATACTAACTAAAGTTTTACAGCAGTATGACAGCACATCAAAAGTCATAACGCAGAGCAATATACCAGGCATTGTTTATTGACCAATCAGAAAAAAAGTCACAATCTGAAAGATATGACATGTAAATGTACAGTGTATCAGAGCCTCTTTCCCCAGGGAAGGGCCTGATCCTAGGTTAAGGCGTTAACCTCCAAAATGTTTGAATTGTAAGGCCATTTTCAAGTGTTAACCTTTGTTGGAAGGTACTTTATGATAGTTAAAATGTTTTTAAAAAATTTCTTTGTCAGCGTTTCTGCCAAGCATCCCTTCAAAGGCCATTTTCAAAACAAAAAAATAATAACCTCATTGTTTGTTTTGGTTTAACATCATGGCAGGTAGGTGACACAGTTGGAGTGATGCTTAAGGAAGATGGCTCATTGCACTTCTTTGTGAATGGCACAGATCTGGGCTGTGCAGCTCAAGGTGTTCCAGCTAATGTGTATGGTGTGGTAGATTTATTTGGTCAGTGTGCGCAGGTCACTATCATCTCAGAAACAGTGGAAAATGGAGAGGCTGAATTAACCAACTCACTTAATGGTAAAAGTGCCTTGCCGTGATATTTTAGTGTAGAGTGGTTTTTAATTCAATGTCAAAAGTAATTTTGCATTTGCTTTGGTTTTGCTTTACTTTGCTCTGTGACTGGTCGGCAAAACTTGCGCCACTTTCTCAACCAATGAGAAGCAAAACCAAACCCAAACGCAACATTCCTGATGCCTTTTCCCACACTTTGTACCAGCTACATATGGTTGCTTTGTAATCTGGTTGGCTCATTGCACTGTTTGCATCTGTTTTGATTGGTTAGAGCTGTGAATTAACTTTGGTTTTGGTGTTATGACACTCAGTTTAAAAGTGCTCTATGGTTACAGCAAGATACAGTGAAGTATTTGGTTTTCTGTGACACAGAGTTAGTGATACCACAAGTACAAATTCTTCACTTTGGGTCTGGGGAGCAAAGTCTTAGTCAGGTAGCATGGTCATCCAAATTAAGAGCCCCTCTGAAACAAATTGAATGCAAACAAAGTAGCTGGCTACTTGAGTTCAAATAGATGACTGTATGCTACTGGTTATCACAGAATGACCAGTTGCTTGGGGTCTTTGTGGGTCTACATCCCTTAGACCCTTTATTGCAAGTGTCTCCTTACTGCCCAATTCTCAATGAATGGATTACCAGTAAGTCTGTGTTATTATGCCAGTCAGCAATTTATTTTTATTTAGGTGAGATATCAGTGGTAATCTGTATTCTTAGAGCATGAGAAATAACCAAAGGATGTAGATTTGGATCTTAACAACTTAAGGCACTGTTACACTGTGCAATGTTTTTTTGCAATTTGTTCAGCAACACCATTACAAGACAAGTGGTACAAAACATTGTACCGAGTGTAACATACCTTGCAATGGCCAAAATCATTGCAAGATGAGTTGTGCAGTCAAGCCATTACAGAAAGTAGAACTCGATTCTACTTTCTACAAACAGGATGTCACTGCAACCTCTCTTGCAACGATTTTGGCCATTGCAAGGTACCGGTATGTTACACTTGGTACAATGTGTCATACAACTTGTATCGCAATGGTGTTCCAAGACAAGTTGCTTGAAACATTGCACAGATTCAGCCGGCAGCTGGCAAATTTGCTGCCTACAGTAAATTATTTGCCCCTACTTTATGCTAGGACCTCACTGGCAGTTCGCCAGATGGCAAGGCTCGCTCACAGTTGCTACCTACTACACCAGCTATGCTGCTCACTACTACAAAACATTTTGACAGAGCTGGTAATTTCTGCATTAGCGCAATCTCTATTTTCTGTCACCAAGTTGTTGCTGAAGGCAGGTAAATGAAGGAAATCTTAAGCCAACAATGGACTGCTGCTCAGTTGTTTGTTTATTTACTAATTTGGGTTTCTTTTCTATAGAAGTCTCTGAAGTTGTCATTATTGCTCAAGATCAACAGCCCGTGGAATCAGCATCATCCCTGGTTCCTCAAGATCTTTCTCCATCAACCAGTGAACTTAACAACTGTTTTAAGTTCAGTCCCTTTCATGGTGGACAGGTGGCTGTGAGCCCTAACTGCCGCAGTGCTGTGAGGATTAATCCCCTATGTGAATTTAACAATGCAATTGTGATGAGTCACAGGCCGCTTAAAGATAATGAGGTGTTTGAAGTGATCATTGAGAAACTTGTTAGTCGATGGTCTGGCTCCATGGAAGCAGGTTTGTAAACAGGTCAATTAATTTTTGAGTTGAAGAAATTCATGTAAAAGGCATGTAAGTTGTATTTTTTTAATCCCCAGTCTTTCTACATACTTTGGATTTTGTGTGCTTATCTTTCTTCTATTTTCACACAAAGACTAAAGATTATTTCTAAGATTTTTCCATGTAGTAACAACCACCATTTTTACATCGTTGTTCTAACAAGTAGATCTGGATCAAAATTTGTTGTTAAATATTTCTTGGTGCATGCATGTGCAAAAACTGTGAACTTTGAAGCACTTTTTAATAGTCGATCCTTGATTATCAGGATTTGCCAGGACTGAAGAAAATAATGCAGATAATTGAGAGTCTGGATAATTGAAAATATGAATTTTAATGAGACAAAATAAAACTGAATAGAAAGTCTGTATTCAATGCATGTTACATGATGTTTCGATGACCTCATGTCATCATTGTCGAATGTGAAGAAATTAACATAAGTAACATTATATAGATGTATAATTATACAGAAATGGACCGTATGTATGTCAATTACTGGTACAAGAGTGTGAATAATGAAATAATAGCACAAGAGTGTTCACACAAAGAGTTTCTCTCAAATAGAGTCACTTTAGGTATTAAGCTTCAGTCTTCTGTCTCTTTGTGGGAAAACTCTTGTGCTATTATTTCATTTTTCACATTCTTGTAATTTACACAGTCACACACACTCCCTATTTCTGTATATAATAATATGTAATGTCACTAATGTCAATTTCTCCACATTCGATGTTCAGGAGGTTGTCAAAACGTCATGTAACATTTTTATCATAAATTTTCCTTAACACAGTTACTTTACTATGCATGATCAAGTGAGGTGTGTGGTAATAAAGGAAGTGAGAAAGATAGAATCTTTTAATGTTTCAACAAGTTTCCCTGACCAATATACTAAGAAATATATGTAGCTCAGTGGGGTGAAATGGCACAATGATCTTGGGACATAAAGGAATAAATTAAGACCTCCATCTTTAGGCACCCGTGTTGTAAGATTGCATAGGTGTAAACCATGGAGGAAGAGTAAACATGAAGTAATCCTTGGCATTGAAAACTTACAAAAGAAGTAAAGTTTGCACAACACAACTTCAAACACCTTAGATATGACTACTTGTGAAGGTTTTCATCTTATTGGAGGCATCAACGTCAGGGTTTTCCTTTTCAAATGACGTTGCAGTCAACTTGAGCAAAGCAGGCGGAGAATAGTGGGTGCGTTAGTTCCCAATGGAGACATGCGCAAAGTGCAACCATCTAGGTCATCTATTTTGTTTTAAGACCGAAAATTATTGACAGCAAGGATAAATTTTTCTTTATTGCACAATAAATTATATTTATTGCTGGTGACTGAGCTGTTCACAGGCAGGAAAAATCGTCGGTCACTGGCCAGAAAGGAAAACCCTGCAACATTTTATGAATTTTTTTCTTTGTTTGTGTACATGTGTCTGTACTCATTTTTAATGACTCAAGCTTAAAATAAGGGCACATTTTTTCTTTACTATTCTTCTTATTCCTATTCCAGTTTAGAATAAGTGCAGTAAGGTTTTCCAAAAAACAGCATATTCTAAAAACAGAATACTCTTGGCGGAAGTGACCTGAGAACAGCGCACAGAATAGTCTGGACAGAGCACCTGGACCTCACTTCCAGTGCCCATGTCACAAGCTTGACTGGCCATGTACAATTTCCCACCAATAGTTTTCCCATGGAAAACAACAACTGACCCCGCCACATCTACTCACATCTGCTCTTCATGCGGCAAGGACTGCCATTCCCGCATTGGCCTTATAAGCCACAGGCAGCATTGTTTAGAGCGAAGCACTATGAACTGACAGTGATAGGGCACAGTTTCCATGGTCAACTCCGACCGAAGGAGGCCTACTAAGTTTTCCCAAAGAAATGCATGTTCTGAGTAAATCATATATTCTTTTCATTCTGCCATTGGGAGCAGTATGAAAAGAATATTTTTGCGTTCATTTGTGATGAATGTTTGGAATGAATGGAACGTTAGTCCAAAAACGGAAAAGGAAAAAAAAGTTACTGCCTATCCCGGGCATTCCTATTACAGAGTAGTCCCAAAAGATGTGCCCTAAGTGTTAAAGCTGTACATGCTTAACCTGCCTTGTGAACCCAAGGGTAGAAACTAGAGCAAATGAGGGGTAAACCCCTGGGAGAGACTTGCATGTTAAAAAGATGACTGAAAGAAAACCCCGAGGGTACCAAACACTGATTTGGTAGGCTTGGCATCCAAAAAATATCCAAAGATGCCTTAACTAGACCTCTCAAAATTCCCATAGGTGGAAGTTGATTTTCATTGGAAAATGTGTTTTTTGACAGGAGTAACCACAACACCTCCTGACCAATTACAGTTCCCTTGTACCATGACTGATCTTGTCAGTGGAGCATGGATGGTGTCTGGGTCATCTGTGCTACAAAATGGTGCCACAACTGTGAGTGGGTATGCCTGTGACCTGGACAAGCTGGAAGAGGGGTCACGCCTTGGAGTGATGCGCAAATCTGATGGGACACTTCATTTCTTTGTCAATGGTGAAGACTGTGGTGTGGCTGCTTCCAGCGTACCTTCTGGTAATGTGTTGACTGTTCTCTTGCAGTTTTAAATGAAGTTATTTTTTTTTAAAACCCTGAACTTGTACTCCATGCTGGGTATCCAGTGAAGAACTAGCATTCCATCCAGGTTAGAGCAGTAGTACTCCTATTTATTTTATGCTGGGTAGCTTGTGATAGACAAGCATCCCGTGATGTATAGTAGTGCCCCCAGTCACTTTTTTCTTTGGAAATCAGGGATTAAGGACCTGCTTTGTGAAATGCCTTTTACTGCCATATCTTTTGAAAGCTGAGAATTCACTTCATGAATAACTTCTCTACATAGGCACTCACATCATTGTATTGTTTCTTTTCCAGGTCTTTATGCCATGATTGACTTGTATGGCCAGTGTGTTCAGATATCCGTATATGATGAGGATTACCAAGGAACTCAAGTTGCTGAGGTTGCCGATGAGCCACAGGTGGTAACAGAAGCTGTTTCTACAACTGAAGGAACAAGTACGTAATTTGAGATCAGAATCAAATGGAAGAAATGAAATCACATTGTCACCCAGGATTATCTTAACAGCCTGAATAAAAGGCTCCAGTAAATGAAGAGCTGAGTTCATAAAGGCTTCTAATTGAAATTTTGGTTTTCTTCAAACTTAACCACATTATTGATTTTTGCTTTTCAAGGTATTTCTAAAGAAAAATGTGGCTTTCACTCCTGCTGTGGCAAGAACATCCGTCTCACAAACAACAAGATGACAGCCATGAGGTCTCAGGGATTCAATTATGGCCTTTTGTTCAGTGCAAAGTCTTTGGAACAAGATGAGATATTTGAGGTGAAATTTTCAAAATTACATGCATAGGGGTTGAACTTTTAAGTGTGCTAGCCTGTAGCTATATAGAATAGCAAGCATTAATCCATTTGTCAATTATAACACATTAAAAACAATAAAATATTTGTTTCACTTAAATAGTCTTTGCACCTGATTGAAACACAATGCGCCTTTTTGCACCTTTTAAAACCAAATCTTGACTTTTTATAGCCTGTAAAAGTTACAAAATCTAGCCATCATCTGTCCCACAACCGAACTAGTAAGGGGCATGGGTCTATTCCTTACTTGACATCACAAACTGCTTTGATCCAATCTGAATAAACATTAAAGGACATTTCTGTTTTTAAGTCAATGAAATTTTGTGTTAATGTGATTAACAATTATTTCAGAGAGCTTGTGTTTTTCTTGGGAAAGATTGTTTATCTTCGCTACGAACCTAAATGTATTGCTGGATTTATGTGTTTATTGTTTGGTGTATATATTCCCTCGAGTCGTTCAACGACAGCACAACAGTTTTTTCTGGCTGTCAAATACCAAAGTGTGTTTGATCGTTTTTTGTTTGTGGTGGTTTTAAATCTTTGCTGTTATGTCTTATAATTAAGGGAGGCATTGTATCATTGGATGTATGAAATGTTAATGTTCGTAATAATTAATGTTATCACAAGGCCGCTGTTTTCTTTTGTTTTCGTGCGGATGACAATTTTCGTTTCAATCAGTTTTATTATCTAAATGAATGTAACATTTAAGATGCTTTTGGTAAATGCTCGAGGGATGAGATCTTTGGGAAAGCGTAAAGCAGTGTTTGGATGGCTAATAAGGCAAGTGAAATTTTGTAATTTTCAAAGAAGAATCCCTTGAGCATTTACTGTTTACATGTAAAGTAACCAATCCTTTTTGGAAAGAGGTGTTATCATGGTTAATTCGCAATATTAACCCATTGGCACCCATTCCGGCCAAACCGGCCGTAAAAAACTCCCATGCTTCAAAACATTGCAACTTTCTCAATCGCACGAATATTGCCTTAACTGTTAGTTGTGAGCACGAAATGGAATGCCCTTTAAATTTGGATATCCAATAAATGCAAGAAACGTAGCGATTTTTACCAAATATGGCCTTTTGAGTTTGGACAAGAACGAAACTGACCGTTTTTAACGTCAAAGAGAAATGACAAAAATGCCCCATTTTGCCTTCATGTTTTTTAAGGAAATCATCGCCAAAAAACCAAACTTCAACCATCATAACGAAATTCAGTCCTTTTTCTAGCTTAGAAATGACTTTTTTTGTTCATATTCTTCTCCCGAGCGTAGATACAGCCTTTTGTTCCAGTGCATTCGGGCCTTTCCGCCATTTTCAACATCTAGACCACATTGCATACTGGGAAATGACGAGAATTTTTAACAGCACCCGTTCCTTCTCCCAATTCTTTCACATATAAACTAAGTCTACAGCCACTCCAACCTACTGCCAAAAATTCCTGCTTGTGGTCATCTTCAGTACTCAGAAATTCCAAAATATGTGGCGGTAGGTCGAGAAATTCATCAATAGTCGAGTCCCAAAGGTACTAAGTGTTCGACCGGCCAAATTCCCAGTTCATCGAGTGACAAGCCAAATTCAACAACAAAGTACATCACCTTGCTCGATTCTTTGAGAAAGTGGACTCGTAGCTACCGTCACGCTTAATGATGCTCATCAGGCAGCCGCTAAAGATGAAAAATGGCTGTAAATTTAGCAGAAATCGCAAGCAAACCGAACTTGGGCCATTGTTGTCGCTTCACGGGTAAAAAATAGCTACGTCAAAATGACGTTTTCAGAAACCTTGAGCCTCCAGTGGCTTAGGACAGCACCACTTTTCCCTGGTAGTTCAAATAAAGAGTCACGAATTGCTATTCATCGTTTATAGGTGGAAAATCACTCCGAAAATGTAAAAACAGCCGGTAGTCAATGGGTTAAGGAGGGCTTCAATTTATCACTGTCAGATGTTTTGTTTGGTAAATTTGATATTCAAAACGATTTCTTGGTTGTAAATCATATCTTTCTAGAAGCGAAATTTTTCATTTATTGTTGTAAACTACGTAAAACCATTCCATTGATTGACATTTCAAGGTCAAACTAATAGCAACTCATGATTTGGAATATTTTATTGCTAAGGAAAATGTCAATCTTTTGAAACATCTAGCTAAATGGGAGTCATTAAGCTTTATTTTTTCGGAAGCTTCTCTTTCTTAGTAAACGGAATGTTATCAGTCAAGCGCGGCCTTTATACAGTTTTTAGGTTTTTGCTTTTCATATAGGGAATATAATGCTCCCACGATGTTTCAAGTGAATTATGACCATAAGTAGAGCTAGTACCGTATTGTTAGTTAGTGTTGTTGTAGTAGTGTATTTAGTATATCATTTGTACTGTTAGCACGGTAATTGTTAAAATATTTAAGTAGTCCAAGTATTGTGTTATTAGTAGTGTAAGTAACACAAATGTTTTAATTGTAAAAGTGTTTTTCTTCTTGTTAGAATAAATAAAATAATTCAAAAAAAAAAAACCTTTTTAAACCAAATCTTGACTTTTTGTAGCCTGTAAAAGTTACAAAATCTAGCCATCATCTGTCCCACAACCGAGCTAGTAAGGGGCATGGGTCTATTCCTTACTTGACATCACAAACTGATTTGCATGCATGTTTGCAAAGACTAACTGCGATGCAAATCAGTTTGTGATGTCAAGTATTGGAATAGATGCCCCCTGCTACTTTGGTCCTGGGACAGATGACAACTAGATTTCGTAACTTTTACAGCCTATAAAAAGACAAGATTGGGTTTAAAAAGGCGCAAAACGGCACAATACGTTTTGAACAGGTGGAAAGATTTATTTTAGTGAAAAAATTATTTTGGGGTTAGGTACACTTCAAGTCACTTGAGATCCAAATGATTAAATCTCACTACACAGTTTTTTACTGTTGGTTTTCAGATTGTCATTGACAAAGTAACAGGTAGCCAGTGGTCAGGGTCAATCATTGTAGGCATCACAACTAAAACAATCCCACTGTTAGCTGTTCCTTCCTCTGCGCTGGAGCTGCGAGATGGGACATGGCTCATGACTGGATCATGTGTCATGAAGGATGCTGTGATAATGAAAGAAAATTATGGTCACAGTTTGGATAGGTTACAGGTACTAGTTAGCCAATGTTACCTTGTTTCAAAGTTGCCTCTCGTAATGACATATGGGTGTGTTAAATGGGGGGTTAATGAGAGTTGCATGGAAGGTCCATAGGATGCAATTACTATGTCAAGCACAAAGAACAGTGGTTCATCACATATCCAAACACTGAGGAGGGAGTTGAGAAAATGAGGTGTAGCTGAGTTTTTTTGTTTTTATCGTCTCATAGGTGTTTGGATATCTAATGAAAACAGTCTTTTGAGTAGAATCAAAAATATTGCTTTCCTGCTCTGGAATCATGATTTTAAAACGTAAAAAAATATAAAAAATTTTTTTCCTGTACTCAGAGCACAATTAAAAGACTTAAAAAAGTGGAATATTTCGTTTGGATCAACCAAACTTCGTCAGCCACAATGTAAATTTGAAAGTTAAGAAGGGTTATATAATGGACCCGAGGGAGCTAAGATAGTGTCATAGATTCTGGCTAATTCGAACCCATTGTCTCTGTTCAAGGAGGGCTTACGTAATTTTATCTCAATTGCCTCCCTTATGCCTCGAGAGATCCCGAAGAATCTGTTAATGAGAAGAGAATTTATGCTTCAATGCCATACATCAAGGGCATTTCGGAACGCCTCCAAAGAGCATTCAAATCACACGAGATAACACTTGTACACAAGTCTTTCAATTCCTTAAGATCACAACTAGTTCGGGTTAAGGACAAAACGGAAAATCTTAGAAAGTGTGGAACAGTCTATCATATCCATTGCGAACAATGTGACAAAGACTATGTGGGCGAAACGTCTCGTTTATTGGAAACTCGAGTAAAGGAACATCTTTCTACAAACTCGTCAGCTGTTCGTGAACATTGCCACCTCACAGGTCATTCGGTGGATTCCAGTAAAACAAAAGTTCTTGCCACGGAAAGTAACACTTTCAAACACCGCATAAGGGAGGCAATTGAGATAAAATTACGTAAGCCCTCCTTGAACAGAGACAATGGGTTCGAATTAGCCAGAATCTATGACACTATCTTAGCTCCCTCGGGTCCATTATATAACCCTTCTTAACTTTCAAATTTACATTGTGGCTGACGAAGTTCGGTTGATCCGAACGAAATATTCCACTTTTTTAAGTCTTTTAATTGTGCTCTGAGTACAGGAAAAAAAATTTTTATATTTTTTTACGTTTTAAAAGTCTTTTGAGTCTTTGATAGTTTCTCAAACCTTTAGTAATTCTCAGAGAAGTTCAAAGCAAAAGTTCACCTGATGTTATGATAATTAGGATCACATATCCAAACCTCCTTCACGGTAATGATTTCCTTTCTTTTCTGTTCATGAATTATTAATTAATTTGAGAAGTTCACCCAATTTTATGATAATTAGGATCACATATCCAAACCTCCTTCATGGTAATGATTTTCTTTGTTTTCTGTTCATGAATTATTAATGAATTTGTGAACAATCTCCCTGAGCTTGCAGAGTTCTTTTATATGCATTAAACAAAAATAGAGTTACAGTTCGTTTTGAGAAAAACTTTTTAAGTGCCCCCTCCATTAAGCGCCCTCCTTCAAATAAGGACTCCCTCTTTTGGCTAAAATTTTAAATAAGCAGCTGGGTGCTTATTCAAGGAAATATGGTATTAGGCCAGCACCTCTGTCTTCCACCAACCTTGTGGAATGTTATTTATTGCCATCAAACATTTTCAGCTATCTTTAGTGAGTCCATGTTGTTTCACAGCCCAAGACAAAGATTGGAGTGCAGCGACAAAGAGATGGCACCTTTCATGTGTTTGTGAATGGTGATGATCAGGGAGTGGCCGCAATGGACATTCCTCAAGTGAGTTCTCTCGTCAATAATTATTTACATTTCCCTTTATGTTGATGTTTTTTTACTACTCTATGTTCAGCTGATGAAAAACGTTCCTCTACAAAACTGTTAAGATTGATCAGCACACACTAGACGAAAAAGGTCATAACGTAAATGTACCTAGACATAACCTAAATGTGCATGCTGTCACTGCGACCAAATTTTGTCCAAGGCATGTGACTTGTCAGGCAAATTCAAGCAGGTAACCATTACATGTCATGAAATCCAAAATGGCTGTGCCATGGAAATTTAAAAGCAAAAATAGGCGATGGTGATAGCCATTTTTTTGTACACTTATCCACATTTATTTGAAATCCAGTAATTATTGCTACAATTTAGCATCAATTTGTTGTAAGACTGGAGGTTCCCTTTAAGACAAATTTATTAAATGCTTTAAACTCTTGTATTAACCAGGTATTTTTACTTTTGTTTTCCAGACTGTTTATGCTGTGGTTGATGTCTATGGCATGGCACAGATGGTCTCCATTTCAAGTACATCCACTGGTACATCATACCAACACTTCATGTCAAATGTCGCTTCCAAGATGTTTACACATGGACAAAATTTCTTTTTATTCTTTTTTAGTGTAGCTGTAGAATGTCTTATCTCATCCTTTACATTCTCCTTTTACTTACCTGAGTGAGCATTTTAAATACTGGCGGCATGTGGCAATGTTTTGTTTATATGTTTTTCTTTTGGTGTTTGTTAAGCAGAAATCCCTCCTGTATCAACTGGAGAGTTGATGAATGGAGAAACACATCCATCAGTTTCCCAAGTTTCTGAGGTAACAAGTGTGAAATAATGTGGTATAACTCTGCTAAAGGATATCCATAATCTGTGCATCCAGTCCATACTTCTGTTTCCAGGGGCATAGCCAGGATTTTTCAAGGAGGGGTGGGAGGGGTCACACTGTGTCAAAGTGGGCTTTAGAACAATGGCTTATCATCATGGCATTTTTTGCCACCTGACTATTGTAGGTTTTTTGCTTACAAAAAGGCTTACAAGGGTGCGGGGGGTCAAGGGCACCCCAGGACCCCCTAGCTACGCCCCTGTTTTCTGGCCTAGTCTGTAAACAGTGAACAACTGGGGTATGTTCGAAAGTAAGGTTATTCTGTTTTGCAGGTAAAGGACCAAGTTGAGGAAGATACTAGAGAATCCCTCACCAATTTACAAAAGTAAGCTTGTGTGTCCTTAACACAGATTTTGCAGGTGTCCTGTGTAGTATTCTTTAACATTTGTTATGTGGAGTGGGTATCCTGTGGAGTGTTTCATGCTCTCTGGGTGTCCTGCAGAGTGTGTATGTTGTAGGTCAAATGAAATTCAGGTCAAAATGAAAGTCCTTGTCTATAATAATAATAATAATATAACAATAATAGCTTTATTTAATGAGGGAGACGCAATAACCTTTAGTTTTCTAACTTACGGTGCTCTAAATCGAATCAACTCTAAATAAATCAAATAAATGAAATGTTGGTTTTTGGGGAGAGGGGAAAACTGGAGTACCCGGAGAAAAACATCTTGGAGCAGAGTAGAGAACCAACAAACTCAGCCCACTTATGATGCCGAATCCGGCAAGCACTCTCACCACTGTGCCAACCCTGCTGACCTGCTCCTTCTAACCCTAATCATTCATGAATCATGAATAAATAGGGCTCAGCACTCACAGTATTTGAATATTTCTGAGAAAAAAAACAATTTCTTGAACCACCCTTGCTGGTTTATTTTCTTTATAAGCTTCAAATGGTCATTTAGTTAAGTAATTGAATATTCCTCTGAAATTATGACATTGTTTGCCCTAACCACTAGTAACTGTTTTTGATTTTGCTGTTAGTCTTCTCTTCCATAAGAACTGTGGTCAGTTTATTGCACTGGATAGTAATCGTACCACGGCCAGACGAGTGGACAGTTACAACCATGGAGTGGTGTTGAGTGAAAAACCTCTCCCAGACAATCACTTATTTCAGGTTGGACTTTTTTCTTTGTTAACGCATTACACAAATCAAATCTTAACTTTTTGTGGGTTGTAAAAGTTGCGGAAGCCAGCCATCATCGATATCACATAACCGAGTTAGTAAAGGGCACGAGTCTATTCTTGTATGGGTCTAGGCTTTGAAAACATGTATCATCATCATCATCATCATCATCATCATCATCATCATCATCATCATCATCATTTTATTTGGTAATGCAGATTACAAATTGGCAGCCAGTAAGGCTGATGTGGACCTACAAATCACTAAAACAATGAAATGATATATCCCATACTACTAAATACAAAATTGATCTAAAAGAGAAACTATCTTAAAATTGCATGCAGAGCAGTTTGTGACCTCAAATCAAGAATAGATCCACGCCAACGACAACAACAAAACAGCTTTATATTCAAACTGTGCACACAAATAAACGCCCCTTCTGACTTGGTTGTGTACCAACAGTGTAGTGTTTCTCAGTAACTGGAAGTTGTCAACTGAGTTTTGACTGGCCAGTTTTAAAATCTTTGGAGAGCAGTAAGTGCCCTTTAGTTGGCAAAAAACAGAGATAACACTATCACGAACTTACCAATCAGCCGACACGTGGACTAACAACATTACTTTACCCCCCTTTAAAACAAGGTCTGTATCAGGAAGCTGAACAGCCGCTGGACAGGGTCTGTGATGATCGGGGTCACTGCTCAGGACCCAGACTCTTTGACAAGCCTGCCAAGCACGGCCAACAGTATCAAGATTAGTCCGTGGATTGTTGTTAACAATGCGGTGTATGTCAACGGAAATAAGGTCAGAAAGTCACTTGCAGAAAGCTCCACCAGTAGAAAAACAGCCAGCAAATGACATCCACGATGGAAGGATGGAGGAGATGATGATTTAGCATCAAAATAAGAATTGCTTCAAACTAGTCCTATTTTTGAATATAGACATGTTTTCATTTGCAATATGAATTTCTAAATGCACAAATTTAGATCATCTACCCTGTAAGACCTGTATATTTTCAACAAGAACAACAACCATTTTATTTTGCAGTGATAGTTTTGTTGTTTTTTTTCGAGTGCCGAGAAACTGTTTATTCACAGTCAGACGTGAAGGGGTTATTCCCAAAATATCAGACTGTGAATATATAGTTTCTCAGCACTCGAAAAAAGAACAACAACAAAACTATCACTGTATCATTTAAATCGAGTGCTACGCAACAAAACCATTTTTTGTACTACTAACCATTTTATTTTGCTAGATATAGAAGATATATTACAGCAAAAGAAAGATAAACTAAAAAAAGCAGAAAAAAAAACTACTCAGAATGGTAAAAACTAAACGAGCTGAGTAGCTACAAGAATTATTGAGCTTTAAATGGGTTGAAGGAAGAATAAGAAAAGAAAAGAAAACAAACAAACAACAGAAAACAGAAATACAAACAAGTAGCAACAGTACCAGTTATTGATGGAACAAAACTTTTCCAACAGAACTATGCCAAACGTTCGAGCAACTAAAACAAAACTAGAGCTATTTTTCTATTGTTTTATTTCTAATCTTGAGAAAAAACAACTTTTTGTAATTACCGTTCAGATCTAAACAAATATATTCGTATTTGATCAGTCTTTCACGGTGTGAGCAGTCTAATCTTTCAGTTTGATACCTTTACAAACCGTTCGAAAGTCGATCTTGATTAATGAAGTACTTTTAAATGCAGGTTAACGACAACTTGCGTCGAAGCCTGGACAGTCTTCAAGAAGGAGACACACTTGGTGTCCTGATTGACAAGAAAAGCCGGTTACACCTGCTTATAAACGGAGAGGACCTGGGACCTATTGCCCAGGCTATCCCTGCCAGAAGATTTGCTGTTCTCGACTTGTACGGGTGTTGTGAGGAAGTGTCTATCGTGACTGCTGATCATAGTGAGCGTGGGCGCGTCAGCATGGAGGAGACAAAAGCTGAGAGAAGCTCAAGTGAGATTCTTTAAATGAGTGTGAATATATGAAAACAATATCTTAATTTGAACTGTGAATGAATGAATGTGTTATTGATCATCGCAGTTATGAGCACTACTTGAGCAGTAGCGAAAATAAAGCCTGAAAATATTCAGGCTTGTACGGGAGTCGAACCCATGACCTCTGTGATACCAGTGCAGCGCTCTACCAACTGAGCTAACAAGCCAACTGGGGGCTGGTCGTTTTGTTGGTTCATAATAAACCCGTGAAGTCTTAAGTAGCTTAATGTGACTAGTGTGAATTGTTTTGGAGAACTTTGATTTACCCACTTGATGGTATATTATGGATTTTCTTGTTCCGCTGAGTTAAGTGATAGTTTTCTTGCTTACCAAGTACAAAACATTACTTCTTCCAAACTGACTTCAATGAATCATATTTATTTATTTATTTATTTATTTATTTATTTATTTATTTATTTATACAGGGTGCTCTCTCACAGCAGTGGTTTTAAGAGAGGCCCATAGCTTTTTTTGAAGCCTGGTTAACTTTAATACAACAGAGTGGAATAATGTTATGCAGAAGTCTTTTGTATTCCTTTTCTGCTTTCTTTGTTTTGCCACCTAAAACTGATGTGAGCACGCTTTTGCATGAAAGTACACAGCAAAAAAGCGATGAAAAAGCGTGAATAGAAAGTAAAAGGCTTAATTAATGGTTGTGATCGTTAAACAGATTATGACGACATTATAATGCTTGATTCGTTAATCAGGTGAACACAGCAAAGGTCCTTGTGACTACAGACAGTTGTGCGACAGATTCCGTGCTAGTTTAGCCATACCAGGTCAGTCAAACCAATATCTACCAACACTTGAATCGTTAAAACTTAATACTAACTAACTAACTTCTCCCTAGCTGCTGGCAACCTAGACTCTCTTCAAGTCCTTCGCTTTATTTCTCCTGTGTAGGAGAT
>JAEMWC010000022.1:167500-180000 GCA_016490735.1 Pachyseris speciosa
GGCTCTTTGGCCAGCGGTTAGTCGCCAGGAGAGACTCTGGGATAATGGTAAAAATTAAATTTTTTGATTGGCTGGCCCGTAACGGCTTCCATTGTTTTACCCCAGATTTTCGCGACTAACCGCTGGCCAAAGAGCCTGAGGACTCTGGGTACGAGATTGTGACCCAGTGTAACATCGTGTATAAATGAAGTTATTTCATTCGATTTGATCTGATGTTTCTCTTTGTCAGTTTGTACCAGTCAGCGGCGGACTGGCACATCAAACAAAGAAAACGAAGTACCTCAGCTATGTGTATCTCCTACAATACTTTGCGCGCGTGAAACACAATCGAAGAGACAGGAGTAAGTAATGCTGAAGGCGTCGTTATGCAAATTTGCTCTGGTGGTGTAGTAGTTTTCGTGACTGTAAGACTGGGTGATCTCGATCTTAGATCTAAAACCAGTACCTAATGTCTCCACCCAGACCCGCCCCCCCTCCTTGCAGATATCTTTTGCATCGTGTACTCTTTCTCAGACATTCAGATTGCACTACGTCTTATCGAGAACCGCAGCCTTTGGTATGTATAATAGGATTACCTACTTTGTAATTTGAAAGTAATTAGATGAGTAGAATTTCAAAGAATGCCGAAATTGCGGCATTGAGAGCAGCTTTTTGGGGCCTGTTATATTTTTAGAATTGGACAAGCGTGAAGTGGTTTTAATTGTTAATTATATTATGGAAGTAGAAGTAGAAATCCAGTTAAATTGTGATTAGGAGGCATAATTAGCAATATTATTTTTAACAGTATGAAATTTCACTGCATGCACCAGATTTTAAGTGAAACAAGGAAACAGTGTTGCGTGAATGAGAAGAAAGAACTGATATGATTCTCTCGGGACTTTCCAGGTACCGTGATGGAACAACTGGAAAAGCATATAGAGCCCAAGTCGCGTTACAAGTTCTCGTCAAACCAGGATCTTACAGAACTGGACTTAGCCACCGTGAGGTGGATGCTAATGAACTGTTAGATCAGAATCTGGGCACGGAAGATCTGGAATGGTATCTACTCAACCAAGGATCACTGGTGTTCACCACTCTGTTGATTAAGATTGAGCCTACATGAATCAGAATTTATCCAAGATGTTTTGCGGTTGAGAAAATAGGTGTTGGCTGGAGAACCCAAAAAGGTGTATATTTGAATGTCATCGGTCCAACCGCGTCTTGTATCGGATGGTGCTAAATTGTGGTCGACAAGGCTGCACGTTTTCATTCGTGACTACGAGAGGAGAAAGATGTTTTTTAATTAAAATTCAAACAGCGCCTGTGGATTTGCTACTGAACTGATCTCAAGCGACTGTATCTTTAAATACATCTTACTAACTGAGTTCGAAGTCCGTACTGTAAGTTACGAACCGAGTTTTTTCCCGTTGATTTATGGCCCAAGCGTGAAGCGCGCGGGCCATAAATTAATGGAAAAAAAACGGGGATCCGTAACTTACAGTACGGACCGAGAAAACGAGGTTAGTAAGATATTTATTATATCTCTGAGGTTAATCCGGCGCGCGGGAAAGAAAACTAGTTGAAGTCAATCGGGCTGTACTGTAGAATACGGCCCGCAAAATTGACCGATCACAGCGCGCGTACTAAGTAAGAGAATGATAAAGGTGGTTAGTTGTGTTTGGTGAAGTTATCAGGAAGTTTGAGCAGCGACGACGACTAAAGTTTCTGTAACTACCTTGGGACTTATTCCAATTCGTTCAATTTGAATAATGTGGGGAACTATCAAATAGCTGAATTGGTGGGAAAGACCGGGCGTGCTTGCTCGACGTTCACGCCCCGCCATGCGCCCACATTTCGGTTCATTTCAAGGCGTGTTTTGCAGAGGACGGCAAAGAATTGGACCCAAATTTATAATTGCACCGATGTTCAGAGCGATGTTTTTGCTCATTTTTTTACTGTTTCGTTTGCGTTGCTTTCGTCGTTGCCTTGACTCCCTATTTTCACAAACCACTGACGTTATTTCCAGCAACAAAGGTCAGGCTTTTTAGATACAAAGTTTGGTCAGATTTGAGGAAAAAAAGAAACGATTTCTCCTGATTTATTCCCATGATCGTGCAGCATAAACGCCCTGGATTAAACAAACCTGTTCATTTTAAAAATGTGTCTTAATCAGACGTTCTCACTCGTGAACGAGGGAAAAACTTCACCGCCAAACCGTGTGGTGCTACTGCGGAACTTTTAAATAATTATATGCATGTTAAGATCGTAAAGAAAAGCAATTTTTCAAAGCTGTCAGCTGTCGAGTAAATAGTCGTTTTAAAGTTCAGCTGGTGAATTTTAAAACTAAGTTATTCATAGTTATGAGCCATGAAACGTTGAATGCCAATTCTGAGGAATCAATCTATTTTTGTAAGGAAAAACTGGAAATAAAATATGAAATGAAAGGTTACGAGTGAGAGGGGCTGAATTTTCCTGAATGGTTGATTTTGCATTCCCCTCATTTACGAAGTATTCGTTGGTAAGACATTTCGGGATCCCACTTTTCCAACGTGAACCGTTCCCCATCAGTTTCAATTGGAGAGCTTGAGGTCGCGCAGGACACTTGCTTATGAATAAATTCATGAGCCAAATTCTTTTGGCAAGCTTCAAATCTGAATTTTAAGAGTCGATTCCGCTGAAATTTGACAGGGATCTTGGTGGATGATGGAATTATATCATGATTGTCGTTCATGATAGGCGGATTGCGATTTATACGGTCGGTATTTTAGGCGGCTAAAGTTAGAACTGGGAAAATCAATGTTTGTGTCCGAGTTTTCTGATTGAGAAGCGCAGTAAAGTAAACGGTTTTATTACTTAGTGATAAAGGATAACCTCTTCTGTGATGTGACGCAGACGGTGAAACTATTAAAGACTTTGAAGCGTCTGATCTTCTTTGAGAAGTTAGTTTTTGCAATTTTGCTTGTGTTTCATCACAGTTTATCTCCCTGGTGTATCAGTTCCGAAGTTCCATATCGGTGATGAAAACTCGGGACACAAAATTGCAGTATTTTCCGTCTCCGAAGATCGAACGGGTCCGCTAATATATCCAATCAAAGTACAACTGTGAAGAAGTCGTGGATATTTGACCGTATTTGCGATAAGGTGGATTAAGCCAAGGTGACTCGAGAAAACGGCGTTTTAACTAGTTTAAACGCGTAAAAACTCTTTCTGGAAAGTGTTTAAACAACATTTTAATGCGTTTAAGCGGCCAGCTCTTTTGAGCATCAATTTTTTTTGTGCATGAGCTTATAAACGCAATTTAACCTCGGGGTGCATATTTACATATTCGCTTTTGAATGAATTATCGAAGCAGGAAGATATCGTGAGAGTTACAACAATGTGCTCCTTTTGAAAGCTTAACAGGTTACTGTCTTGTCCGTATAGTCGGATAAATATCAGACAAAAGGACGATTTCGCCAAAACGAGGACAGCCAAACTGCACTATTTCGAGGAAATTTGTTACACAAAGCTTCCGAACGAACGCAACCGAAATTTGACATATGCAAATTACTCTTTTTACTTCCAATGTGAAACGCAACATTTGCCGTCGTTTTCTTAAATAACCATTGATGCCATGTTTTTGGATATTAAAATAAACAAGTTTCATTCAAAACTTTTACTACAAAAATGGCGCGTTTAGTTAAAACGAAGAGTATTTCTCAAAGCAAACTTGTGTTTACATTGTGGCTGGACGCGATGGCGCCACAAAAAATAATTTGATCAGATTGCGTTGTTCTCGTTAGAATATTATTTCCAACGCTGAAAATGGCCGTTTTTATACTAGAGACGATAAAGTCGTCTGAGACGTTAAAGTCGTCTGAAGACGACTTTAACGTCTAGTATAAAAACGGTAAATAAGACAGACGCATTTAACGTCTGACGACTTTAACGTCTTCATTTAAGTGCGTCGTTTAGACGCACTTATCAGACGACTTTAACGTCTCAGACGTTAAATGCGTCTAGTATAAAAACGGGACGACCTAATTGGGACGCATTTAGCCCTGAAATCCTTTGTTAATCAGCACTTCGTTCCTTCCCTGCTCTCTCGGTCGCCACGGCGGACAAGCCAAGTGCCTCGGCCATATCTATTTCCTCGTCCATCGCCTGAAAAACCGCCTCCTCCAATGATTTTCTTCGACAAAAACATTTCCATCTCCATTTCTTGTCTTTCTTGACGACGTCAAGAAGCAGATTTTAGAATCTGCAGTTTCGCCATGTTTATTTCTTCTTACATTCGCACGTTTGAATGTTTATTTGGCGCCGAGTTTACTCGTTCCTATCATCCAGTCCGAGAATAGAACCCAGTCTATTTTTAGAAAAATCTTGTTTTTTCTATTAGGTCGTCTACTTTTATGCGTCCCGTTTTTATACCAGACGGCTTTAACGTCTCAGACGTTAAATGCGTCTGGACGACTTTAACGTCTCTAGCATAAAAACGGCCAATGGCTTTGCGAATACAGCTATATTTGTGTCAAAAGTTTCCGTCATCAATTTCTGTGCACACTTGGAAAATATCTTGGGTTGAACGGCTCATATTGAATTGGATGAACGTAGGAGGAGGAGGCTACATTGTTATCTGTGTCTCTAGATATGGCAAGCCGTTGCTGCCAAAAGCCTATCGAGTTGTAAATCCTGGTCCAAATGTCTTTCAATATCATCGAGTTAGAAAAGTTACATGGTCAGTTTTGAAATTACATGGTCGAGTTCTGGAGAATCATGGTTGAGTTGCATTTTGAAAGTTTGAGTTCTCGCTAGCGAGTTTTCAATTTCTCGCTAGCGAGTTTTTAATTTCTCGCTAGCGAGTTTTCAATTTCTCGCTAGCGAAATTTTAAATTCTTGCTAGCGAGTTTTCAATTTCTCGCTAGCGAGTTGTCAATTTCTCGCTAGCGAGTTTTTCAATTTCTCGCTAGCGAGTTTTTCTCAATCGTGCGCAAACGCAATATGCGGACGGATGTTGTAGACGGTGGCGGAAGCTGCAATTAAAACATAGATGGAAGTTGTAGGCCGCGAATGGAAGCCGTAAATTTCACAATTTTGAACTGTTGTTTTCTTTGAGGGCTCGAACTGGCGGGGTTCAAGTGTACCGATATTTCATTGACCCAAAGTACATGATGCAAACAAGACGCTCTGTGAGCGTTAACTCGGTACACTTTGGACACCTTGTGAAGTGCAGAAGTCGAACGCACGCTTTCTGATTCTCGGAAACAATCCGTTTGAAAAATGAAAATGGTTTGCTTTTGGGTTCGCTCAATGCATGTTTGTTTTTGTACGAGTGAATCACGTAAAACTGTTTTCGGAGTTGGCTATGCGAAAATAATGTCACTGGCTCCCACTTACTGTTATAATTCAGCCTCGCCGTAGTATTTGTAATCGTGGTATCGTTTCATGACTGTAACTAATTTGGGTCGACCTAAACTGTAATTAAGTTCGGCTCAGGAGAAGTACAGTGTCTGACCCGCGCTTTAATACGGATCGAAAGTAATTTTAAACTGATTTACTAGTGAAATCAAATCCCATTTAGATAAAATTCTTATACTCCAAAAGAGAGCTGTTCGCTTGATCTACTTTCTGCCTTTCAGAACGCATGCGATTCCATATTTCGCTCAATCTAACATCCTACCAATTACAATGCTCTACTTCAAACTCTCATCATTCTTAATGCTTGACATAACCACTAACTCTGCACCTCAAAATATCTGCAATCTTTTTACTCTTACCCAGCATCTTCTGGTAACTACTTCATTAATCCTTCTAGGCTCAATCACCATAAAAACTCCTTTTCCATCGTTGGGGCTAAAATTTGGAACAGCATTCCCGAAAGCTATTGAAGTCTACCAAAGCACATATTCAAAAAGAAAATCCAAGCATTACTATTTGTAACTTTAGAAACTCTAGACAGTTATGCTGACACTAGCACTCTGATTGCTGAAATAAAAAAGGCATCTTAATTACAATTCAATTTTAATTTAGATTATTTTTCTTCACTTTTTATCGCTTTGTTTTTCTTCTTTTTTTCCTCTTTTGACAAACAATGTATTCAAAATCGACCTTTTTTTAACGCCTTCAGATAGTAATTCATGTTTGTATGTCCTCAACACCGCCTGTCTAGATTAGCTCGCTATTTGCAGGCGGTGTTCATTGTAAGTAATAATTTTTTTTTTTGGAAGACTCAATAAACTCAATAAACTCAAAAATGAACTGCGGTACAAGCCAGACTCCGTGGCGCCAGTACGTGACAAGAAAAAGATCATTATCAAAATTTGCCATTAAGTCAAGCATTATTTGTGTTGCAGGACGCACAACAAAGTTCATCAGTGTTGGCATCGTTCAACTATTATGACTATTATAAATTTACAGTGGCTTAACATAATTTTTCCTAGGTTTTGAAGGAAAAAAAGAAGGTGTATTAAAAGTCCTTTCGTGACATGCGATGCTGAACACGTTTAGATCCTGAAGACTTTCATTGTTTTTTACAGTGCAAGATATACAAAATTACTGAATCACAACTAAATTCCAGCCGACAAAGAATATTTGTGTCACTTTGTCGAAAGAAATCGACAAGCTGCTCTGCCTAACTACTTCACCTCATGTTGCAAACCTGTATTGAAATCGCATCAGACTACAGCAGCAATGAATACCCGAATGCATGCACTTAGCCACTACGTGAATGAGCTGGCTTCAAGGGCCCTTTGATCAATTTTCGAACCGAAAGTCGGTTTTAGCGTATGTCTACTTCTGCACTTCGCAAGGTGTTCAAGGTGTCAGAGGTAAAAGCTCATAGAGCGTCTTGTTTGCATTATGTTCTCTGGCTTAATGAAATATCGGTACACTTAAATCCCTCCAGTTTGAGCCCTCAAAGAAAACAACCGTTCAAAATTGCGAAATTTACGGCTTCCATTTGCGGCCTTCAACTTCCCTCTATGGTCTAAAGTTTCCTCCACCGTCTTCAACATCCGTCCGCATATTCCGCTTGCGCACGATTGAGAAAAACTCGCTAGCGAGAAATTGAAAAACTCGCTAGCGAGAAATTGAAAACTCGCTAGCGAGAATTTAAAATCTCGCTAGCGAGAAATTGACAACTCGCTAGCGAGAAATTGAAAACTCGCTAGCGAGAATTTAAAATCTCGCTAACGAGAAATTGAAAACTCGCTAGCGAGAAATTGAAAACTCGCTAGCGAGAATATAAAAACTCGCTAGCGAGAACTCAAACTTTCAAAATGCAACTCAACCATGGTTCTCCAGAACTCGACCATGCAATTTCAAAACTGACCATGTAACTTTTCTAACTCGATGATATTGAAAGACATTTGGACCAGGATTTACAACTCGATAGGCTTTTGGCAGCAACGGCTTGCCATATCTAGAGATTGGCTGCAAACCACCTATTGATTTAACTTCATACTTTAGTCTCCCCAATTAGTAGAACTGACTTGTGCTCGGTTTTTAAGACTCGAGACTTAAACTTGCAGTTATTGGACGGGCTACTCCATTTCGCACCGACACAAAATAAGCCACTTACGAATTTAGTTTGGCTGCTTCTTCGAGGAAAATCCCGGTCATAATCTTCACTGTGGAAATTAAGTTTTATCCAAGAAACTGACTGTACCAGAACTCACGCCCTCCCATCAGTGGCCTAAAACATTACATGGCTCCTTGGAGATATCGGAAACTTATATTCGAGTGTTGAAAAATATTTCAACATTTTGACTAGAAATTTTAATACGTGAAGTAAATTCATCTCGAAGGTCAAAAAATCTGGAGTATCGGCGTTTCGAACCCGAACGGTTCCAGCGCTAAACCCCGAAACACTGTTCCTTGCAGGGGAACTAAAGGTCTATCCTCTCAGTTCTGTATCTGATACCTGGGGTACGCCAGTCCCATAAGGGAAGGGAATATTACACCGTGCAAACGACAGAAAATGTTCAGACTGTGGCCGATGGGAGCTAATGTAACCAAAAAGGTATTCCCCTCTGCAACAGACGCGTTGCGTGTTGACCCAAACAACGCTTGTGTAGGAGACTATGTACGTAAAGGGGTTCTGATTGAACTCAATAAGAAAGCGTCACCGTTTCTCTCTGTTCATATCACTTTATTGGGACAGAAGAAAAAGATATTTATCTCCAGAGAATAACGGGACACCACCCTACTCCTATTTCTTACAATGCAAAACTGCGCTCATTAAAATTGTTTCATTCAAGAATAATTGATTTATACATTCTATGATTTATAACTTGTCTGACACTAGCATTTAAGGCATGGAGCGTTTGGCTGACATAAAAACATCGTTGGCTTTTAGTTCAGAGATGCTCAGGGAATGCTATAGATATATAGAGTAACACTTGATACTAATCTGGTAGCTTTTAAGAACTTGTGAGCGAGTGCAAACAAGGAGAATGCCACACTAGTATAGCTAGGTATATCAAATGAAGAATGATCCTCGCAGTTGTTGTCATATATGATTCAATTCATATATCATTCACATAGCTAGGTATAGCTATGCAAGTAGTATATTATATTGATAACTCAATGACTCTTCATCTCGAACTGATAAAACCAGAACTTCAGCAGAAAAGATTAAACCGGCCAACCTTCACTTTGGCCTTACAAAGGAGTAGAGAATTTGTGGCATTTTTAGCCTCCGAAATGGTCTCACAACTTTAAGTGTTTTACATAAAAAAGACGTTCTCTTTACCATTAAAAATAACTCAAGCTGCATTTTCTGTACAAACCTAACCTTTAAAAAGCATCATGGCCACACTATTTACAAATGGAAATAATAACTAATATTATTATTATTATTATTATTTTTTTTTATTATTATTATTATTATTATTATTATTAATGGCTTGGCTCAGATATTTGTAGCGCATTTCCCACAACAACACTTACTGTCCATGACTGTTACCAAGCGTAATTTTGATAGACTAGATAATCTGTCCAACCAACACAAGAACTGAAAAGGAAAAAATTTGAACCCTAAAGCCAAACAACTTGCAGATAGATGTTAATGAAGAGCAAGTACAAAGACAAACGGGGAGGAGAGGCCATGATGGCCATGCTCCAAGCTTGGACGTGGCCCAGGCACTACATGTATTCCGCTACAAGGGACTCCAGTGCCTGTCATTCACCAAGCACATTTGCTGGTCCAGTGCTACCCATGGTAAGAAACCTTGTTACATCACGTCTACAAAGAATTCACAAGGATTGCCCATTGCCATTCTAAAACTGTTCCGACTCGCTGTCATGTTATCAGGTACTTGATCAAGTGGCCTTGGCATCATAGCAAGGCCAGGACCACCCGGTATAGGAACCCCAGGCACTGGCATAGTCACAGATGGTGGGTGCACTGACCCTTCTACACTGCGTGCATCACGGTCCTTCCCTTTACTGCTGCTACCACTCTTCTCACTGCTGCTTCCACCACTGCTTCTATTATCCCCATCTCCACGATTACCACCACCACCACTCCTTTTAGAGCTGCCACTGGCACTATGGGGGCTTTGGCTGCCACTGTGAGCACTATAAAACGATTGGGCATATCCTGGGGTTTGTGGATCCACCATAGCTGGAGGGGCTGTTGGGTATGGAGGCATTTGAACATATCCATAGCTTGGAGGCCCAGACATCCAAGAGATGCCCTGCTGATGTGGAGGCAGGGGTCCAAGAGTGTCTTGGTCACCATCACCTTCATGTTCATTAATTGAGAGAGCTGCCATATCTGATGATACAAACCACAAAACATCACAATATTCATTACAGGAGTACAGAGCAAGATAAACCAGGGCGTGGTTACTTACATGGTGGATGTGCCAAAAATAAGCAATCAAATAATTAATTCCAGGCCATGAAAAATCTAGTGATGCCATAATCATCATGGGCTAACCACCAGTCCCTGCAAAAACCTCAGCTGGTTACAAAAACCAACACTCAAAAGAGATTTGCTAAAGAAATGATATGCAAAAATGACTGAAAATTTTAATACTCAATGTTCTGGAGTCATCAAGATGTCATTATCAAGAGGAAAAAAACCAACATTTCCAAATTCCAAATTCCAATTTCATCTGCTTGTAAGGCGCATTTGATCATATATACATGGGAAATGTGCTATATAAGTTCTAAATTATTCTAAATTATTCTAATTATTCTAAAAATAAATACAAGGAAGCTAGAGTTGAAATTTATATACTAATTAGATGGCTAAACAAACACTTTTTGCACAAATTGAGTCAGTTTGCACGTTCAGTTCTGGTTTGAGTTTGCATATGAATAGCTTCTCATGAATGAGACAATCAAATTTTGCAAGTACGTGAAACTGTTCTAAAAAAAATGCTGTGGTATCCAGCCATTATGTTGGAGCTGGTAGTGTTTGTAAATGGAAGACAGCTTTAAAAAATTAAATAGAATGCAGGACTCACTTCCACAAAGATCCCCAAAAACATAATAGCACTGCTCTGAGAATGTGATCTTGTTTACAGTGTGACGAATATATCCAGCCTGTGATGAAAACAATAGGGAAAAATATGTAAAGAGGCAAAGCTTAAGTTAGGTCATTAGGTTGTCACTAGATAAAATAAATAATATTAGAGAGTTGACTTGATTGTGAAAAAGGGAGAAATATAATTATAATGAAATGATTTATGCAATTTAACTAGGAAGCTCTTTTCTCAATTAAATTCTACTTTGATTTAAGGATTCCCTAAGTTTTTAATTGAAATTTAGTGGTGGCATTGAATAGTCTATCATTAATTACACAACTATTAGAAATTCATGAGATAATTACCTTTAAAAGATTGCAGGCATATTTTCTTGCTTCCCGCCTGTCTTGAAAACCTTCTACATGCGAATAGAGCCAGTCTACTACATCAGAACCTGAATTACAACAAGTACAGCATTAACATTTCTAAAGGACTTTAAAGATCCCTAACTTGTGATTATTTCTTCACTGGCTTAATTGGAACTCTCAGCAAAGAGAAAGAGTTGAACAAACCTCTGTAACTATTATGGTTCACTAAGTGACAGTCTGTAAGTGACAGTCTCCGTCTGTTATAATGCAACGTTACCAAACAAAATAAAATGTGACCAACAGGAGTCTTGATAACCAAGAACACAGCATACACCTTAAGACCAAACTGCAATTAACCTCAACTCACCTATAAAAGCATTGGGAATAGTGATTTTCAGCCACATCCTATCTCTGACATCAAGGCCCGAGTCAGGTGCAGCCATTGTTTTAACTATTGTGCTCATGTCAGTGTTGACAGATAGTCCCTCTCCTTCTTGAAGTTCAGTATATCCTAGAACAGAAGGTATAAATGAAAGGATAAATAAAGCCAACAGGACTTCACACTACCATTCAGTTATGAATTTATCCAGTACATTTACATAAAAGAAAGAAAGAAAGAAAGAAAGAAAGAAAGAAAGAAAGAAAGAAAGAAAGAAAGAAAGAAGGAAAGAAACTTTATTTATACACAGTTACAATTTAAAGCTACAAGCTTGTGGGGCAGTGTGGGAGAAATGTTGGTTTTTGAGGACAGGGGAAACCCGGAGTACCCTGAGAAAAACCTCTCGGAGCAGAGTAGAGAACCAACAAACTCAGCCCACTTATGACACCGAGTCCAGGAATTGAACCCGGGACACATTGGTGGAAGGTGAGCTCTCTCACCACTGCACCAACCCTGCTCCCCTAATGATTCAGTATTTTTGTGAGATAAATTTACTCTGGAAGGCCCTTCAACAAAATTGTTATATGTGGCTTAATGTAATTAGCCCTGGATAGGGCCTGCACAGTGAATTTTCCATGAACAGTGGATGTCCATAGTAAAGCCAAATACCATGCCAAAAGTCATACAAGTACATTTAATCATACTATTTCTCCCCTACTAATAGAACTTCAGTATTTTCATCGATAAGATTATTAGTAAGAAACACAAAGCAACTCACTGTCAGATTCTGGTAAAGAGCTTGTCATTGATGAGCTTGTTGATGTCATTGTGCTGAGGGACTGACTGTTGACTGGCTGTTTTCCATATTGAGCTGCTGGAATACCAAGCTCTATAAATTAGTAATGAGCAGTGCACTAAACGAAATGTATACAGCAAAAGCTGTGTAAGTTCAAAGAAAGCCTAGCAGGCATATTAGTAACTTTCATGGTTGTGGAGTTGTGGAAGGGATTGATGCATTATTTTATGGAAATGAAGAAATAGGATACTGGTATCTCAACATACAACTGTAGTATATTATTACAGTGTTAGTTGTTATTTTTAATAGTAGTAATTTTAAGTTGTTATTTATATATCAAGTTCATGTAAGTTATTATGTTTTATATCATTAGTCTTATTTATATTATTTATACACATTGTAAATTAATTCTGAGGGGAAATTGTTATCAATGGCTTGGAGACGTCCATAAAGCTATAAGTTATTATCAGTCGAGTGGGGAGAATTAATAATAAAGTGTTGTATTGTATTGTAAGAATGTACAT
>JAEMWC010000022.1:185000-257500 GCA_016490735.1 Pachyseris speciosa
AGCATTCCATCAATTGTTTTACAGGCTCATAAAACAGGAAATGCATCAATGGGTGAGGTTAAATCTCCATTAAGACTTGGGCACTGCACACTTGAGTGGAAAACTTGAGAGCTCATGCATTCTTCACTGCAAAAATCCAATTTTGTGGATTTCCTTATTTGAACATGTAACCAGTAAAAGGTTGTTTTTCAAGTGCCCACAGCTCTGAGTGATCTTATTATAACCCTAGGATTTCAAAAGAATGTGTAGCATGAAATATTTCATTGTTGTTGCTACTGTCACCTGTCTGCTTGACAATGTCAGAAACTGTGTGGAGAAATTTCCTTGATCACTTTTTACATTTTCAGGGCTTAACCCTTTCACCACCAAAGGCCTCTGCTTTGACGAGTAAAACCGTCTGGCATCAGCCAGAGTAAAATCATTAAGGTCCCCCTTGGTGGTGAAAGGGTTAAGTGAAGCTGAAAATTACTTACTCGTTGAACTCTAGGCATTCTAGGCCTTCTTCTTCTCCTTCTGTGCCTCCCTCTGAGAAGTTGAGATCCCTCTGTTGTGCTTGAAAACCTTGAAACACTGCAATTTTTATTGATAAATAATTACTTCAAGCAAATGGTGTTGCATTTTACTTTAGCTTTCTTGTTAACTCATAATGGTAGCCCAATGCTCAGAGGTTTTACCGAGGTATCCTATTAACATAGTACATGAGGAAATGCCTCACTTATGGGAGTTTTCATGAAGTGTCTTATGTAGCAGATTGCATTATTTTGAAATGGTGGTAGCTTTTGGCTGTGGCCTTGTCTGTAGTAAAAGTAATCATTAAGTCGATAATATTTTAGGGTTTTTATACAGCAAATTTCAGTGGTTAGAGGTACACTCAGTCATACCCTAATAGGACTTGCATAGGAGGGTGAAACATTTGGATGCTGTAACACAGGTTTCATTAAGGTTTTGAGCAGGATGGCTATTACTTTTCACAGATGGACAAATATGTTTGAATTTAACTTCTTCAACAGAAAATATCACCTTGATAGGCTTATTGCAGGTGGGCAAAACTATCTTTAGAACCAGCCAATTTGCCCAGTGCCTGGCCCTTAATGAAATCCCTGGTAACATGAACAAAAAAGGTTACAACCCACATGAGATTTTCGACTGGATGACATGTGGATTTTGCAGAAGGCTTCAGAGTTTTTAATTTCACTTCTTTATTTTAACATAATCTCTTGAGATGCTTGAAAAACCTGGGGGATAAACATCTGTGACCACTCAAAGTACCTGAAGCCAAATCAAGAGACAAATTACCTGCTTTGATCATCTGAAGAATCTTGATAGCTTGTTGTTTCAATATCACTACTCATCATGGATGCACTTTCATATCTATCACTCTCATGCCTACCTCCTGGGCGATGTCGCCCATGTATCACTGCAACACAACCCATTTCACCACATATTAATAAAATACTGATCCAAGACGGATAGCTTGGAACAATCACCTTCCAAAACTTGACAGTTTTATTGCAACAACAGTTTCTAGAAGAGCATGGGTTGGGATTCTTGTCAAGACTAAGAAAATCCTAACAACAAAACCTTAATGTTCAAGGCAGTGTTTCTTTACATTCTCAATATTACCCTCATTGCTTTCTGTCACACAGCCTAAGCCAGTTTCTTCCACTTTCCTGGATTTTTGGCAAAAACCAAAGTTCAAGATACTCAACATTATGCATTGAAGGCCCTGGCAAACAAAGACACATTGTTGCTCATGATGTTTCTTGGGTGAGCAAACAAGTGGGACACAAAACAAAATAATTTTTTTCCATGCTACGCAAACTGGGAAACATTTGTTGCAGACAAAATGTTTCTGGAAAAAATCAGAAACATTTTTTGTGTCTCGGACACAAATTTTGTGTCCGCAACAAATGTTGCGCATGCTGGCAAAAGGGTAACATTTGTGTCCTCAACAATGTGTCCACTACAATGTGTCCTTGTTTAACAGAGCCTTAAGTAAGAAGTCAAAGTACTACCTTCATTTCTGTTTATGCTGTGTTTTTCCCTCCGTCTGGATCCTCGTCTGGAACTGACAGTGGAGTCTACTTCAGAATCAAAATCACCAGCAGTAGAGTGTCCACCATGTGGACTACAACAAACAAAATAATTTCAAGGTTAGAAAACCACTAGTAAACTCAATATTACTTTCTGGTTTGTGAAGGCAGGGTGCTAAGCGGTTAGTGCACTCAACATCAGATCTGAAAAGCCATGGTTTTAACAGTGTGTTGGTTCTTTGGAACACAAACTTTGCAAGAAAAGTATTAATTAGGAAACCAATGGGCCATCCTGAAAGCTATAGAGTCAAGTTCAAATAATTATTGTTGAGGATGACGTTGTTGCTGCACCTAAGCTAGGGAACCTGCTTGATTGGGGGTCAAAAGTTCTTTCGTGAGTTCAACTCAAGTTAGCAACTCAGGACATTGCATATTTCCAAAAAAAAGTACATCCGCACTTAGAGATTCTCTAGGGGTTTAGTGGAAGGGGAGGGGGTTGAAATCAAAACCTTTCACAGGAGTGAAGGGAGTTTGAATTTAGGTTTACTGATGTAACAACTACTTACTGGAAGGAAGGTGGTCTTGAATCTCCAATCCCCACTGTTCTGGGCATTGGAGGGTGAAGGTCAGATGCAGCTGATATGACGGACTGTTGGTCATCTCTGCCTGTGTCTGATACACTACTTGTGTCTGATGTTACAAGCTAAAACAACAAACACCAAGTAAAATGTAAGGGTGGCTAAACTAGAATGCATAATAACCAATGTTGAACCTCTTGGACATTAAATTTAACGCAATGAGAGTACATGAGAGTCTCAGGCTGCAGCAAAGTAGATATTTTAAACTTCATAACTATGAGACAGAGATTTCCTTTTTAGTCTGATTACATGAACTAATCCTTTAATCCTTGGACTGATGGGTATCTGACATCGTTTTACTATACAATCAAAATAACCTAACCTGATGTGTGAAGGGAGTATATACAGAAGCATGACAACTCAAATTATTACCATAAACAATTTGGAGGTTGATGATTCAAATTAAATCCTACCACATAAGAACGATAAGGCTAAATAAAATATTTATGACCTGCTATTTGAATGCTTCAATAGAATGTTATCTAAAGAATTGGAAGGGAAAGCCAACAAGCATAGAATTAAAGACAGAACCAAGAAAAGCACTACTCAACAACTTTCATTTAAAAAAATGCACTACTGGATTTCATACGTAACTATTAAATATATTGGTTAAAAATATTAAGACTGTAGGGGATGCTTTAAATATAACTTGCCACACATTTGCAAAAAAAAAACAAATTTAATATCAAAGTTAGCATAAAATCATGCTACTGTATCTGGAGCTCTGCAGGGACACCAGCCAGAAGATGTTTATAATAGCAGAAGCATCAATATCACCCCAAGAAAATTACTGTGACACAGCATCCTCTTCTTATATACAATAAAAATAAAATGTCAATTCACATCGACTGTTAACATTGCCATTGAAATTGCTGGTTGAGTTGTACTAAAAGCTTTTTAATGATCACAAGAAAGTAATTAATTCACTTCGCAGACAATATAATAGCACTAACATACTTTATGCTTGTGTAAATTATTTTTATCAGTCATTGGACCTGCAAATTTAATACAGTGATGTGTGGTTTCTGCTTTGTTTATCGTAAACCCACACGATTAAGTCTATTTAACAAAGAAAACCACAAGGGAATCTAAAACAAAGTTTCACAATTTAAAGACTGCTCTGTTGATATTCATCTTACTTTTTCAACATTTCAAAATTCTCAGGCAATTAAAAATCCTGGCATAACACCAAGCCAGTTGACCATAAAGACTGGTGAAACAAAGATCTTTTATTTCCGACAGGCTTGTTCAAGAAAAAAGCTTAATTGTTTTAATCTTGGGAAAGGATGATAATGAGTGACACCAACAGTGTAATTAGCACATTGAACCTACAATAAACGTCTCTGAACTCAATGATAATGTCAAGTACTTGCAAAACACCACTAACCAGCTCGACAAATCAACCATAATCAAGAAAGTACAGGGATGTCAAAACTCAGGACAATGACCAAACCAAGAGTATTTAATAAGTGTGTGTATAATCCCCCTCTTTCTTGAGATGTCAGCCTGAATTGTTGGTTTCTCTGCCTAATGAGTATTTTTACCAAACCATCTGCCCCCAACACATTTTTCCTGCCATCATAATCATTCACTTTGTTATCAGTCAATCAATGCAAAGCCACAACCAGTGAGCCAAGAAAGGTTATAAACAATTTTTATGATAAGACAGAGAACGTAAACGAAAACAAATACAGGCGTCTATTCAGTTCCTTCGCCATTTACATCTATATCTCGAATACTACGTTACAAAAAGCTGGCAAAACGGGTTACAGTTATGTTACTTTCAGGGGATCTCAATTGGCTTTCTAGACAGAACGTTACCTCGGGGCAGTAAACTACACAAAATAAATGATAACAGATTTCTTTGTGAACTCAAAATCGCAACGGGACTTTTGAAAGAACGGTAGTCTTCAAGCTGATGACAAATTAATGAATAGTCCTCTAATTGAAAATTTGGTAATAGCACTTTGCAACCATATTTGACAGATCCATCACCGTTGGCATTGGCTTAGGCCTTCACCCAAGTAAATTACTTCACTTTTGTAACAGACAAGGGAATGCAAATAACCAAGATAATTCGCCAGGGAATGACGGCTACAAAGCTTTTCGAACAAAGAGCTGTTCGAGTCGTCAGCGCACAGTATTTACATGTACGAAACGGTTACTATTCCATCCACAAAATCTTGATTAAATCTATCTCTACAATATGTCTCAGTAGGAACTCGATGTGGTATAAATAAAAGATGAGCTTTCTTACATTCACCAACACTTGATTATTGAAGCACAATCAAAGGACCAATATCTCCTTCGAGATAAGAAAACTACAACTAACATTTTGAGGTTTGGGTCATGTGGGGCACGTGAAATATACCTTAAGCCTTGACTTTACAGTCGAGGTTACAAATACATGTTCAAATATTTATATTTACGGCTAAGTCGATGCTCAGCAGTAGCGTTCCCTAATAAAAGCTGTAAAACAAGATTATCGCGGTAGAGTATAAACATGAAGTTTGGCGCCAGACGGATGTCTTGGCATTAGAGGAAGGAAGGACACCAGAAAAGCGGGAAAGCAATCTATCGGGGAAAGGTGGGTTTAAAAAAGGCAACCGGCTGCCAAGGGTAATCCTGATTGACTTACAGCATTAAATAAACTGTATTCCCTGCTAGGAAAATACATCAATAAATCCGATCTTTCTTCTTGGCTTCCTCGGTAATTCATTTATCGCATGGAAAGCCAAGAACGAGTAACTAAGCTTACTCACCCAAGCGACTACTCTTCCATTGAAACATGGTAAGTTCATCTCCTCATCACTAATCTCCTCTTTGACCACACTGAAGCAGAGATAGAAATTATAACATGAGCGAAAAAGATATCACTTACAATCCAAAACGCTATCAAAAAAGTTCGGTTGGAATGTAAGAAATCTGCGCCGAGAAGCGCTGGCAAAAGCCGTGGGTCACTTAAAATCAGGGAAAGGTGGTAAAGCAAGCAAAAGGTACGTACAGTCGTTATGAACAAAGAATGTCTGATCATGCTGATATCGAGCGATTTCATGCACAGTAAGATAGTTCATGACAAGAGGGGAGCATTCTCGCTTGTATTGGGAATCCAAAGTACTGCAATGGCTTCGCGGTGTTTTCCCAAACAAGCGCATTTCAAGGTCGATTATACAAACAGATGTCTACTTCGAAATTCAAAGGTGTTCCGCTAGAGAAATAACTGTAGAGCGACAAAAAACAACACAAACAGTTCCTAAGAAATGAATCTACACAGAACGCTATGCAACGCTATGCTAAGTACACAAACTCACCCGAAGTCATCGTCCATGCTCTTAAAGAAGAACTTGTAACTCGGCCGATTAAGGACATTTTTGAAGTCAGAAAGCGTTACATCGGCAGGACTCTTAGGCAGTTTCACTAAGTACGGTGTATCTTCGTCATCTATATGGTAAATAACCTTCGTTTCGTCCATTTTCAATCAATACACTTTACACCACACCAACTTGAACAAGAACTTCTGTTGCATGGCTTCAATGTCAATCACTGTGGATCACATGACGCTTGTCGCACCAATCAAAGAGCGGTATGAGACAATGAACCCAGACAATAACACTTTCATAACAAAAGATCCAAAAACACAGGGTTTGGTGATCAAATCGCATTTGCTGCCGAAAAATCAGTGTACGTTCGTGTTTTACTAAAGGCTAGGTAAGTCTTGCATGACGAGGTAGTTTCTATGCTACTATACCGTCTGAGAAATCCTAGATCTCAAGACGCGAAACATCAAGACAGGTCACGATTCCTCTGTATAAAGAACTAACAAAGGACTTCCGACCCGCCGTTTTGGAGTCAAAGTGCCGCAAGATTTGCTCGAACCGGACCGATTTCATGCTTCGTTTGATTTTCAAATCAGGTTACCCATGAATCTTGGAGATTTTACGAATTTGATAGTATTAAGTACTGTAAAGAGTTCGTCTGGTGATCGCATATCTTCTAAGACAGGAAACTGTCATGTGAATCATTCAATGGTATTTAATGTACCCTCTAAAATAAGAATAAACACTTAACTCTAAATGTGTGTATTTGTGTTGGGCCGCTTAAGTGAAATTGCTAATGCACGTTGCAGCGGACCGAAATGTTTACTCTCGCATGTTGACGAGAAAATGAGTAAGTGTGAGCGGTAAAACACATGCAATCAACGCTTTACACCGCTGTCACGGATTGCCGTTGGAGGTTAATTGATCCGATTAGTTCAATGTGAGATCTGATTCATTCGCCTACTCGTGTTTCCTGCCAGTTGGTCCTAAACAGGAACAGTCTAGTGACTAGAGGTTCAACAACGCGACCAGAGGTCAGAGAATATAATAAACACTTCAACTCGGACGTGCATACCTTAAAAATTTGAAAGGAGATATGAATATAGGCTCGATTACCAGCCGCTGTTTGGGGAATTGAACGGAAATCGACCCAGATATAAGCTTAAATACTGTAACAAGCTGATGTTACTACCAACAGTCATGTTGCCATGTACAGTCGAGCTGTGTTCCGAGACTGAAAATCCTCAGCACGTGCTACCTCCGTGTTTTTTAGATAATACCTTTTTGCCACCCTGTAATTGAATCTGGAAAATCACTTATGGTTCATAACAGGTTTGTTCCTAAGTCACGAGAGAGTCATTTCCTAACCGAACACTCAACTGTACTTGCCACTCATGTATTGCATGAGCCATCTTCTTTTGACCCAGTTTCTCACTTTCTTTGCAGTAAGTTCAAGCGTCAGGGGAACTGCACATCTTAGAGGGTCTCAATGGGGTTAACTGTCAACTGTCAAATAGCCAAAAATTTACTGTCAACTGTCAAAAATGCCTCAATGGGGTTACCGTAACCGTCAACCTTGAAATGGCCAAAAATTCAACCGTCAACCATCAAAAAAGCAGTATTTTTAACCGTCAACCGTCAAAGGGAGCCCCTCCCCCACTGAGACCCTCAGGACAAGGGGGCAGTGGGGGTACTCCATATGAAGGGCTTACAGCTGCTTCACCAAATTAAAAGAGAGGTGCCTTTTTCACCCTTGCAGAGTGCAAAAATTTAAACAGACTGTAGAGGGGGGGGGGGCAAGGGGGGTCTTGTCACGAAGTCACGATAGTAAATTTTTGATTTCACGAATCACGACTCAAGTGTTAAATTCACTAAGGTCACGGAAAAAAATCTGATCACAATGCAGTGAAATTCAGCTACGAACTCAACTTTAGAGATTCACGATTTATTTCTTATCTATTCACGATTCACATCCAGGGACTTTTGCATTTCACGCCTCACGGAATACACTTCAATCACGATTCACGGAACAGTTTTTTATCAAATCACAAGTCACAGAGCACAAAAAAACCGGATCACGGTGTCACAAAAATACCCTTGCCCCCCCCCCCCCCCCCCGTCAGCCAAAAACAAAACTTAAAAGTAGTATGACCTGTTATGTGGCAGAAAATTACAACACAAAAAGAACATGGCATTTCTTTGTTTGAGAAAATAGAAGATCCACAACTAGGATTCATTGTATGAAAATTGTTAAAAATAATTTCTCTGGTAAAACTGTCTACAGTTACAGGTTGTTGGAAGCTTGGTTTTACAAAAACGTTTTTAATGGAGAATGTTTTTAACAATTTGATATTTTTTTTTGTTTGATGTTTTGTGAGGGGGTACCATTTTAGTAAAATTTGGTGAATGCTCAAGATCCAAAAAGTACCCAATCATTATCTTTTTACCCCCATAATAATATGCATGAAAAAATTTCTCGATTCTGATTGGCTAAGAGAAATGCAGTTTTTAGGAAACACGATGCAGAAAAAAGGTAATTCAGTGCAAAAAAAGTGGTAAACAACAGACGATTCTGATTGGTTAATTAACAAAGGAAGTGAAATTGAGCCAATCAAACGCAGCCTTTGAATGCATGGCGCAAAGTCTGAAGAGCTGCAAGCGACTCTGCGAGCGAAAACAATGGCTGGCTTTTTGAGCAGGTTTTCTTTCTTCGTGACTGCAATAACAGCAGAGAAGCTGCAAAACAGCTCTAAAAAAGAGAAACGGCTGCGAAAAGCACTGTATTTTAGCTGTCTGTTTGGAAACAGTGGTGTCCAGAGAAGGGCATTACCGACGTAATTGGAATTACGAGTCCGTTGAAATCAACACTGGAGACGGGAGTGACTCCGAGATTATGCACTTGTCATTGGAAACCCCAACCCGGGGAGACGAGGGGCGAACATGGGGATTTGCAAGTGCTTAGACGACTTACCATCCCCCAGGGGGACAGTTTATATTTTAGACGGGAACTGGACTCTAGCCCGGAGCACATTGTCGATTGTTCAAAAGGGCGGGTTCTGAAGGTGAGTTAAACGACTTTCTTTGCTATTTGGATGCGTTTGTGTTGTCCTTCATACAGAATCTCCAAACACATGGAACTGCTCTGGGGACGAAAATGGCTGTTGCCTTCGCCAATATCTTCATGGCAAAAGTCGAAACAGAAATGATAGATAGATAGACAGACAGACAGACAGACAGACAGACAGATAGATAGATAGATAGATAGATAGATAGATAGATTAGTATGCACAGGATTCATAAAGTTTACACTTAAGCCAAAGCGTGATTAAACTGCTCGTTTGGAAACGCTACATAGACGGCATTTTCTCTCTCTGGAACACAAACAGAGGAGATATAACACAGTTCATTGAGAAAGCAAACAAACACCACCCAATAATTTGATTCACGGCTGAAGTTTCAGAAACTGAAAGTTTCTTGGACACTATCATATACAAAGGCGCACGATTCGAAACAGCACTGATCAGTTCTTGATGTGCGAACCCATTTCAAGCCTACTGAGACATTTCAATATACACATTTCTCATCCAGTCACCCACCCGGTGTTAGGAGGGGATTTGTGAAACGAGAGGCTTTAAGACTTCTGAGGACAAACTCTTCTAAAGGAAAGAAAGAAAGTAGAATCGAATTCTACTTTCTGCAACAATTCGTGCAACTTGTCTCGCAACGATTTTGGCCGTTGCAGGGAATGTTACACTTGATACAATGTTTCGTGCAGCTTGTCTCGCAATGGCGTTGCGACACAAGTTGCACGAAACATTGCAGTGTAACAGCGCCTTAAAACAATAGCTGAAGAGAAAGTAAAACATTTCAAAACAGACCTTGTTGATAGAGGTTACCCTAAAGCCTTTATACCAAGAAACCCTCAGAAGTAAAGTTTCAAAACAAGAAACAAGCCCTGTGACAAAAAGAGAAAGAAAACAAACAAATCTTGCTGTTTGTAACACAATATCACCCATCAGTGCCAAACTTAAAAGAAATCCTCATGAGCAAATGGCATTTTATTGCGCTCAGAGAAATATTTAAGGAACCGCCACTTATATCCTACAAGAGAGGGCGTTCCCTAAGACATACTCGTTAGCTTCAAGGCTAAAAACACGCGAGTGGGAGTCGCGCAGGCCTATCTAACGCACCCACCCACCCGCCCGCCCCCCCCCCCCCCTTTTAACACTGACCTAGCTGATGGATAAGCAACATGAATTGTCACAGTGTTTCAAAGGTATGTCAGCAAAGTAGGACTTTGCATATTTCGCTATTAAATGTTAACCAATCTTTGAAAAATCCAAACTTTTAGTAGGGGCTTAGACTAAAGATGCTCCCCTTTAAGGTGGGTCTTTTTCTTCCTATTTTTCGTTCAGCTGTTTGATCTAATGCCCCATGTCTCCCCGGGGTGGGGGGGGTGGGGGTTTCCAGTGACAAGTGCATTAAAGGTCGGCACACACGGAGGGACTAGTCCCTGCGACTAGTCCCCGCGACTAGTCCCGGGGACCAAGTCCCTTCGTGTGAACTACCCATTTTCATTAGAAAATCTAGTCGCAGGGACCAAAATCTGCGACTTGTCCCACGAATTCATACATGACAAGTCGCAGGGACTTGTCCCCTCAAATTATGCTGGTCCCTGCGTGTGAACTGTTCGTGGGACTAGTCCCTGCGACCAGTCCCTTCGTGTAAACTCCTCAGGGGACTAGTCGCAGGGACTAGTCCCCTCGTGTGTGCCGACCCCCTAATAAACAAACAAGGACAAACAAGGCGAAGATAACAAACTAGAAAGCCTGAAGGTAATGGTTACAGCGCTTGATAGACACTTAGCAAACAAAGTAGCCTTATAGCTATAGCCTGTAATTGTTTAGCCAGTTTTTACAGCTAAAAACGCTTTAAAAACGTTGAGAAAACTGTTGTTTTGATTCACCTTTATAGCTTCGTTGCGTTGCTTCTGCAAAGTTAAGAAGCTATCTCGCAATTTTTTCATGTGTATTATTAATAAGTAATCACATGATGTTTCTCATGCAATTTGGAATAAATAAGCACTTGTAAATTTTTTCAAAGACCACAAATTTCACTCGCCCTATGGGCTCGTGCAATTTTGTTAGTCTTTGAAAAAATTTACTCGTGCTTATTTATTCCAAATTGCACTCGAAATCATGTGATTAGCTATACTAACCAGCCTTAAAATACACAACCTGAATCTCAATACTGAAAATACTGGACAAAATTAAAACATGCCAAAATACCAGAATCAAAAAGACAGCAAAACCCTTCGTCTTACCTTGCCAATGCAAGAATTTATTAAAATTTGGTACCATAATGAAGAGAAAACTCCTGGTTGCAGCTTTAATTAAGAATACAAAGGTGTCTGATTTTGTTTTAAAACAAACTAAATGCAGCAGATCTGTTTGGATTGTTGTCAGTAATGGAGGGTGAGTTAGCACCAAAAGAAAAGCTGAATTCAGCAGAAGCTGTTGTTGTTTGTTGCTCATTAGTTTGATTTGGACTGGCCTCTCCAAATATGGAACAGCCACTGAATGCTTGTATACTTGTTCCAAAGAATCCTGCTCCACCTCCACTCCCCTCTGACACTGGTGATCCAAAGAGGTTTGAATTCTGTCTAGACATCTGAAATTCACTACCAGACCCTGTTTAAGAAAAAAAGACTGAACAGAAAGCTCATATTGAAAGAGAAGTGAAGCTGCTATTGATATTAGTGTTGCAAGTCAATGTTTTTTCTGTGTTTTAGCCTAGTCCAGGTCTCAAGAAATGTGTTGTTATTGCGAATTATGGCCAAGGCATTGCAGCTCTTATCTTGACGTTAATGCTGCACATCAAACAAAAAAGAAACCATAAGTATTTCAAAAGAAAAAGGTCCTTGAACTTTGATGTTGAAGCTACTGAAAATAAACAAATAAGTTCCTTGGTCAAGTTTCTACCATGTAAATCTGCTCTGATTGTTTACTTTGCAAATGTTTGTATTGATGATATCCACTGATTGCTCTGTGAGTAACAATAGTTGCCGCTGATATAATGCAGTTCACAACTTGTATATTGTCTTTCCATGGTAGCATTACCCCCCCTTCATTGCTATTTTGGTCCAGGTCCTATATAAGTGTGACTATAAGGGCCCTGGGGATAAGTATTTTAGTTTCCTATCATTAATAGAGTTTTTTTTCTTGATTCAGTACATCTTAATGCCTGAACTCCATGTGCAGTGTACTTCTACTTTTGCATAGGTCAATCTGACAGTCTGTGCTAATCCATATTCCGTGATGGTCAGGTTAAGTGGTTTTAAGACTCCCTACTTAAAATTCCTCTCAGAAGGTTTGCTAAGCCTTATACATTATTATATTTATGCAGGCAGAAGACATGCAAATCAAACAGAATTCTTTCAAGAGGATAATTGTTTTTTCTGGAAGTTCAGATAAATTAACACTTAATTTACTAACCTGTAGCAGACAAGTTTCTTGTTTCTTCTATGTTAAATAGAAAATTTGCAGTCTCTGTATTTGCCTGTGATATATCACACATGGAATCATATCACTCATAAAAATATCACTGTTATCATATTTTGTATTTTGTAAATTGAGAAAGTAGAACTGGCTCAAGATAGGTTATGCAATAGTCAAATCTGAGACTCACTGGAGATCCTTGATCTACTTGATCCATAGATAATTTTATTTTTCGGGCCCAAAATATGACTGACTATGTGCCTGAAAGCAAACAGTGGCTTGCTTCATGTAAAAAGACTCAATTTCAAGAGAAATATTCTAATCAGTCGAAATAAAACTATGTGATTTTTATAGCAAACTCTACGTAAGCTCAAGTAAGACTTCTGATTTAAAATTACAAATCATGCATTTATAAGTTAGCTCAAGTAACAGAGTCATCTTAAAAACAAAATCAAGATGATCCCATTTCTCACACTTATTATATTCAGAAATTTGCTTTTCATTTGCAATGCCCCCTTAAGGCCACGGTGGTTTTCTCTCTTATTTTCAGCTATTTTGACTGGTCAAAAATGGTTAGTGTTTTTTAAGCCACATTGGTCCGAAATTTGAGAAGATTTTCTGCCAGCCATTGGTTTAAGTTTTACTGGTGTTCATGAAGGGTAGGTCTGCAGGCTTTATGGAGTTTAATCAGTAATACATTTTAATCTGGGACAGGGTTAAGGTTCCCCCCACCCAACCCCTTCATCCCCACCAAACTTTGGAGGCAAGTGATTTTTGTGAAAACATCTGAGACATATTGATACATTTGCTTAAAATGTACTGTGAAAAGGCATTTGTTTTCTATGAAATCCATCTGCCATCATCATCCTCCATATGGTATTTAAAGTACACGCAAAGTGACTACCTCCCAGCTGGTCAGTTGGTAGAACATTACACTATTATCACAGACACCACATGCATGAGCTCAAATCCTGAAGCCTAAATTGTTCTGGTTTTCCTTTCACGACTACTTAGAGGGGCACTGTCATGTAATTTGGGCCTGAACCCAAACATGTTTTTGCAAAGTGGAACGCTTAAAAATTTTGCAGTTTTCTTACGATTAGTTCCAATATAATAGATGTGCGCTGAAACTTATATTTGCAGTTGTCTAATAATGGCCATGGATGATGAGGAAGAAATGGATTATTTTATTGCAGTTCATGAAAAAGTTAGGTTACCATATAACTTCTTTCAAGTTTCATCATTGTGTCACAGAAAAATCGCCATTTAAATAATACTACTTTCTTTTCTGTCCAAGAAATAATTATTAGAAATCTACTTCTTCATGTAAGACAGGCCGATCACATAATAGAAAAAGTAATTCCTCACGATTTGAACAACTCATGACAAGAATTGCTGTGACAGTGCCCCTTTATGTCCCATGCATAACTGTGATGATCTTCTATACATTTAAAAAGTGTTAATAAAATGCAAATTAAGCAGTTTTATGCTCAACTGACCGGTTGCTTTTCTCTCTCCACAGAACTGTCAAACATTGGCCTGCTCTGAAACAGGAAACCATCTCCAGGAGATTTTGTGAGCTGCTGGATGATGTTTGAGTGTATCTCAAAATTAAATGGACTATTTCTAGCTTCCGAGCTTGGGGTGAAACCAGTGTTACTCTGCAGACCTGCTGATATTGGTGTAGTAGGGAAGGCTGGCTCTTCGTCAGTGTGATTTCCATTAATGGCAGTCCTGTTAGCAACAGCTATGTAATAAACAGTTGAAGGAATATTTAGAATACTACTGTTACTTAGAGAATGCTCAACTGCTTATAATGCTTTGAAAGCAAAGAATTATATTTTCCTGGAAACAAGGCAATCTTATGAACTTACAACATTCAATTTGCTCCAAGTCACTTTGTGAGGCCTGAATTTGCGGTTCAATGCAGTGCTTATCTTGAGCAACACTTGTTATCTGGACATTTTGTGTATCTGTAATAATTCTGCTTAACTTTTGACTTGAAGTAACTGCAGGTACATGTTCATTCAGTGGCACTTGAAAGAGACCTCTCTCTCGTAGTGCTTCATCATGTTGTTTATCCATGCTTCTGTCTTCACATGGCTCTTCTTCGGTATGTCTGTGGTCATCTCTTTGAGTTTGCACTGGCTGTGGTGTTGATGATGATCTGGTATGAACAACAGGACTTGCCAGCTGAAGGGGTGCCCTAATAGGAGTCTGATGTGATGCTTGTGGTAGTTCTATCATAGGAGCTCCTGTTTAAAATAATTGCAGAATTGAGGAATATCAAGCTGGTTTAAATACCACAACATTCCATAATAACGATCCCCTCATTCAGTAACAGCTACACAAAAGTAAAACAGGAAGGCAGCAATTAACATATTGTGGAAAACCATCACTAATTAAAAATATTTTTTAAGTTGGTGGTGGATTTACAATAAGTAGCTAGGGATTCCAGCTGTTGTCAATATGCTGTTTTTCTATCAATGCAGGCAGGGATCTAACCCAAGATTAGCAGGAAGGGCATGTATGCACAAGATCATACATTCAGCTCCTAATAGGTACTGTACTTGCACACCATCTGAATACTAGTGCTGTTAAATACTGCTGTTTATTAGAAATCCTTGTACATGATAGTGCTATTTAATCAATCAATTATTTATTTATTTATTTATTTTTATTTCAGAGTGTACATTTTTGGTAGGCTGGAATTACAAAAGTTTGTCTGAAGACTGTGATATTTGCAAAAATCATGCTCCCTAACTTTCCAAATAGAACTAGCTATTAATACCTTTGTTTGGTGACTTGTTTTGCTGATTTTTCTCCTCAGAAATCCTGGCTAGCTCCTTTGTGGTGTGCATTACTTTGGTAGTGACTTCTTGTATGCTGTCTGCAGTTGTTCTTGTTTGAAGATTTAGCTGGGCCCTACTTGTTGTCAAAGAATTTAATCAGAGGGATGAAGGTCTCCTTGGCAAAACAATGTTTTAAATTTTGAGACAGTGCCATTGGGCCATATTACAGGAAAACAATCCTAACATTATGCCATCCCTAGAAAAGCCTGATACTCAGGTTACCAGCAGAAAGGAACCTGGGACTGCCTTAAGGTGTCACTTTTAAAATAAATTTTAACTGTTATGTCTGGTTATTCTTTCTGATCACTACAATTCTGTTTCAATACGTTTGAAACTTCTGAAGATGTATTTGTTTTCAGGTTGGTCTAAATCTCCAAACTAACTTAATTAGGGGAATTTTGTGTGTTATAATCCAGGTTGTGTGTTTTCATTCTGGAATAAGGCAAAACAAATGCACCTTTGGTCATTCAAGTAGCCATTTGTGCAGTTTTTGTTTTGCAAGCCCAGCAGTGTCTTGATCTCTTGCTGTAGTTCACAAAGTAGTTATTGTTCACGCAGTGGGAGAGAGAATGGCCAAGTTGGTTGCATTAAGGCACTTGGCTTAAATCCAGAGGACAGTTAAGTCCTGCTCAGGCCACTGGATGGAGTCTTAAGCCCCGGCTACACGTTGTAACATTGTTAGAAGAACACGTCCCAACATTGTTGTAAGAATGCTTCTAACAATGTTGGATATGCATATAACATTGTTGGAAACACGTCGCTTCAGGGTTCTGGCTTCAACAATTTCCACCTCTGCCATTAGGCTTTGGATTGGAGACTGGGCCCTTAACTCTGATTGGTCTTTGCAATACAACATTGTTGAAAGGGTGGCTACACGCTTCAACATTTGTTGTATGTTGGAGAAAATGTTTGATGGAAATCAAAACATTCTTCCAACAAAAAATGTTGAGCAAACGTCATCAAACATGCATGCTACACATTCTAACATTGTTCATCCAACAAATGTTTTATAACAATGTTTGAACATGTAGCTGGGGCTTTACAGTTGTCCTGATTTGGAATACTTGATCATGCTTCTAACGTAGTCAGCTGGACTAAGCAAACTCATCTGGCTACTTAGAAGCATATTATAGAGCTGTTAACACTTCAAGGTTTACCCTGTAATTTGATTTTTTGGTCATTTGATTCTTTATGATGATAGCCTTATGTAAAATGACAAACACTTTGAGTGGATACAACTTGAGGATGACTGGAATGGCTGATCTGAATCCTCTCTCTACTGTCTCTGAAATGATAAGTTGTTGAAAATGCCAGTAATTTTACCACTGACATAGTCTTTCCCTGTTCAATCTTTGATTATATTTGTTAAATCAGCAATAATTAAGCAACTATTATACCTTGTTTACAGAGGGTTCTTAAAAGCTCAGATTTTAGATAATATGACGTAAAATCAACTACTACTAAGTCAGAACAAAGTGGAATTAAAATGCCTTTTACCTTCAATGTTTTTCTTTTCCATTTCCATGCTTGAAATACCAGTCTGGATGTTTAGAACTGTGTACTTTATCTTCTTCACTGTAAGAAAGCAGGGGAAAAAGAAAAAGAAATAAAAAGGAATAGAAAATTTTTAGAAGCTTTGACTCAAGATTTGCCATATCTATCAACTGAAGGGCTCGGAGTATAACCAACCTTTGTTGAATTTTAGGTATTTTTTCGAATTTGCTCGGATTTGTCCGAATTTCTCCATGTGAACTGCAATTCGATTGAAAAGTATTGTCTGTTTTTTTTCCCCGATTCTTTTTTCGTTTTGAAGGTATAATGTGTGTAAAAAATGCATTTTTCCTTGCGTACACAAAAAACCAACCTTCTACAAGAGTGGTTTGCAAATTACATTATATCTTCCAATCAAATTGCAATTCACATGGAAAAATTCAGACAAATCCAAGCAAAATCGAAAAACGACCTAAAATTCGACATAAGTTGGTTATGCTCCGAGCCCTTCAACTGTTTCCCTCCCCTCTGATAGATGCCCCACCCCTTTCCCTTACTCCCATTGGTCGATTTAGCTGAATATATATACAGTATACTTCACCATTACCACCTAAGATAGTAAAAATTCCAAAATTTAAGGTAAGCTGAAGATAATGAAACAACCTTGTAAAATTTAGAGGAAATCAGGTAGCTTGCCCTGCCTTCAAAACATGGCATCTTGAATATTTTTAGAAGGTGAAGAAAAGAAAAGAAACGGAAAGAATTATTTTACAGCACTGTTAATAACTTGTTCGCGTTTCAAGCAATCGAAAATCCCTATGCTCATTAAATGAAGCTATGTTGTGGGATATTTTGTACATTTTTTAGTGATTTTTGGGTATATTTGGGAAGAGATAATTTTTCTCAAAGGATTAGTTAAATTTAAGGAAATAGGAAATATTGAAGATTTAATGAAGGTTTAAAATTGGGATTTGAAGTTAGAAATTAGTAGACGGACACCAAACAGTTCCCCAGCAACCTACAGTGCCCTTGTGGGGTGTCAAATGGCTGGTTGTGTTTCAAAACATTTTTTCCCCATTTCAATCCCTTATTCAAACTCCTTAAAATTTCACTCAAATTCACGTGTACCCCCACCTTAAAGACAGATGATTAGAAAGCTTTTATTGGCATTTACAATCCAATTTTCAGTGCTAGATATATCTATTTGATAGATACATGTTAAAACGCGGCTTTTAACATGCTAATATAAAAATAAAAATAAATTCGTGTAAAATGCTCCCCCGTCTCTGCTCCCTACCTCATGGGGCATGAGGTGAGGGAAGCACAGTCTCTGCAGAGTCCCACCCGCACGAGGGAGCTCCGGGACGTTTATGATGCGAATAACTTAATGTAACAGTTGAAAAGCTCTTTTTGCCTCCGTTGTGGGACACATTTATTAGGCGTGGCCTTTCTTAGGTGCTAGGCCATGGGCTCCTGGCTAGGCTTGTTCCTACAAAGTCATGAAATTGCTGTTTTCAGTTCTAATTTCGACAGACGTATTAAACTCGTGATTTACTTGACATCTATTAGCTTGATGGCATTCACATCTTCAATATCCCGAAATCCTTCGCCTTAAGACTTGTTCTGCATATTACATCTCTATTGATACTGGAAATTTTAAAAAGATTTAAAGGGGGTCTCACATTCTTCTTCATCTTGCATTGCACTGTTCTTTATCCTTTCCAACTCCTTTGCATTTTCCCTACTTTCATATTGCCTTTTGTATCTGTCCCATATTGCCTTGTACTTTGCAAGAATGCCTTGGTTTTCCAACCTACAAGGGAAAATTACGAGTCGCTGGAGGAATCAGTGCAGAGAAAACCCACGTGACGACATAATGCCCTTTGTAATCTGACTCGAGTCAAGATTATGAGCCTGAACAAAAACTCGGTCATTCACTACCTGAGTTTGGCCGAACCCGGCGGAGCTTAAGTATAAATAAAGAAGCCCAAAAGTGTCTCCGAGCCCTAATCACTATACAAAATTTTAGTTTAGATTGAGGAGAAACTGTTTGGCTTATTTACCAAACAACAAAGCTGTGACTTGTTCCTGTGACCTTTGGAATGTGACCTGTACTTACCTTCGGCCCTGAAAAACCCGTTAACAATCACCTTGTTGGTGCCTTGTAGAGTCCTTGTTTTAGCAAACCAACACAAGCTCAGATAGATAGATAGATAGGGGACCGTTCATTTTTTATGAGAGAGGAGGGGCTGGTGGAATTTGGGGGGGGGGGCCACTCGAAATAAATTGGCTTGAAAGGGGGGGCCAGCCGAAAAAAAATGAAGGAAGAGGGGGGGGGGTGTCGGACGAAAAAATTAGATTAAAAATAGGATAAGAGATGTTTACAAATGGAAGAAAAATTGTGCTCTTTTATTTATAACAAATATGCTAAAACAGTTCCAGGGTAACAAGAAAACTTCCCAACAGCTTTTATATTTTATAAGGACAGTGAACATACCATAATAACAGTCTTGAATAGCAACAACTTTCTTTTCATTCATAAAAATGTTGTTGTCAAGCTCATATAATTAAAACCAATAATTTGAGTCCTGAATTGGAACTGACCTCGTTACCAGAGCTTTTCTCTGAGAAATTTAATGGGAGGGGCACGAAACTACTACGAGGTGTCCCCTTCCTCATTTTCGACGTTCTCTTCGATCTCGTCGTCGCTGTGTTCCTCTTCTTCTTCCTCCTGTTCTTCTTCGTTGTCTTCCTCTTCGTCGTTTTGTTCTTCCTCTTTGTTCGTGTCTCCGACGTTTGAGCTATAATCTTCAGGATGCAGGAAGCAATACATCCTGTTTCTTACTTCTGGCTTAAGGTTGGTAGTAAGCCTGCTTTGTGCCGCGTTGCTGAAGTAGCTTGATTGCAGTAGGTGAGCGATGAATGCTGCATCCCGTGTTAGCAACAATGCTGCTACATCTTCAACGTGTATGCACGCTTCCGGAATTGTCATGGAGGGAGGATAAAGAAGACAATTGGGAAGCTCTTTTGCAAGGGGATTTGCAACGCAGATATGATACACGCGTAGGACGTTGTTTTCAGACCGTTTGCGTTTTCTGCCCTTTGATTTCCTACGGTTTTGTTTTAATTTTCTTTTTTTTCGACACATAGTGTCCTGTTAAGCCCTTGAAGACCTGGTCAAAGGTCTCCTTCTTTTTTTCGAGGTTTTCTAATTCCCCTGAAACCTTGAGCTGCTTTGCCTCAATCCTAGCGATGTGCTGCACATTGAAGTCATGGTGGAATTTCTTGTCAGCTTCAGGGTAATGCCATTCGCCTGGAAGAGCGTGGAGTCATGATCACTCGGAATTTTTAACTGCCCTTTCAGTTTCTCAACAGCCTCTCTGAACAAATACTTACAACATCATGGGCTATTAAAACAGCATCAGAAGAGCAGCAAGAATGACAAACTGAAGACAATTATGGGACACTCCCTGCAGATGAATACTCTCAGAACAGGTCAAGCCGAAGTGAGAGGCAGCAATGAATCAGGTCAACTAGACAGCAGTGGTGAAAGCAGTGAGGGAGAAGAAACTGATGATGATTACAAGAGTGATGCCCCTGGCTCTGAAGACGACTCAAATGATGTCGTTCTTGCTTTTATCGCCTCAGACGAGGAATATGTAGAGGAGCGGCCAGCTACAACACGCTCAGGACGAGCAGTAACAAGAAGAGCTGAAATTGACTTTTCATTCTTTTGAGTGAGGATTTGTTAAAAACAGCTTTCTAGCTTTCAGCTTTCTTTCACTAAATTACGTGAAATGTAACAAAACGAAATTTTAATGCAGTAACTTTTTTAATACCTTATGTATTTTTTTATTCATGGGGGGGGGGCTTCCAAAAAATTACTCTGATGAGGGAGGGGGGCCATGCGAAAAAAATTGGAAATAGGGGGGGGTCATACAGTTTTCAAATTACACTCCTCCAAATCCCACCAGCCCCCCCCTACCCCATAAAAAATGAACGGTCCCTAGATAGATAGCTTTAATTCAAATCACATGGCAGCCCTCTAAGGCTGAATTGCATGAATTTACAAATACATTTGATACAAGATTTAAAATATGAACAAGTACAAAAAATATGAAAAAGTACAGTACAAAATTGTACTTTAGAATTCTACCTTATAAAGTTATACTTAAAATGAGATTATACTTTATACAAAAACAAAAACTACTAATGCTTGCACATAGATGGCAGAAATGTGCTAGAAAAACGCTTGGTCCGCATGACTGGATTTGCAAAGTGGCGTTGTCTCCTGAGGTTATAATGACAATAGTTCTTGGGAGGGAGAAAACGATGCAACTTATGATCTGGATTAGATACAATAGAATCAAACAATTTTTTACATCGATTTATGCGCCTGTCCTCTAAAGGTGCCATATTGAACATTGACATGCTGTCATTGTAGGAACGGTTAAGTCGGCTTAAAGCTGTCCCAGTTTTGACCTACATGTATATATACATTATATTAAACCTGTTCTAAATTTCAAATTCGTGCTGTCCTCCTAAGTCTTCCCTTCGTCTCTTTTCCGTTTCTAGGCTATCGTAACTCATGTAACAAGTACTTTGCCCCGGGAGGGGTACTCCCAGAAAAATTGGGTGGGGGTGTGCGGCCCGCTTCCTGAAACCCTTACCCTATTTCAGACCAAAATCCGCAATTTTCTCTACCCTATTTCAGACCTGCCCAAAAATTTGATACCCTATTTCAGACCTATTTCACGTACACAGTTGGCGTGCGCATAATTAAAAGATCAAAAATAAGGGCTTTATTGATGGTCTTATCGGCTAAAGATAAAGAAGTAGCTTCTTTTAAAAAACATACCGAATTCAAGACAAGAGCGCACAAACCATACCATACCCTATTTCAGACCAAAATGGTCAAAAGTGATACCCTATTTCAGACCAAAAACGGCTAAAAAATTAAACCATACCATTTAGGGCCGCACATACCTATATAGCTCATATAAGGCAGTTATCCCCTCCCTCCCCCCCCCCCCCCCTCCCCGGGTACTTTGCATCCCCGACGCAAGAACACGCTCATTGGACAGGAGTTTCATCAACTCAACTGTCAGGATATGGAATAGCCTTCCATATGACGAGTTCTTAAGTTCCTCCTATCTAGGCCGTAATTTTATGTTTTGTGTTGTTTTGTTTTGTCAACATTTTATTCTCGAAGAGCAGTGAACCTTAGATTGGTCCACCTCAGTTCGTGGGACTTAATTTTTTTTTCTGTCCTGATGGGCTATTGTTCATCTTTCGCAAATTATACACAAAAAATGTGACCATCGTTTCAGTTAGTGCCCCCGTGATCGTATAGTGTCGGGATTCCGAAAATAAGTCAAGAAGCTCACCAGTCACCGTATCTTGTTATCTTTGTGTGTAACGTAGGGGAGTCGTGGGAATGCTACCATCGGCATCATAGGTTCAGATGAATATGAGCAAACTGTAGATGCAGGCACCGCGCAGGGGGAGGGGCTGGGGGCTTTAGTTCCCCCCCCCCCCCACCCCACTTTTCAACCGTACAATGTCTCCAGGGCTATCGTATGTTGAGTTGAGCGTTGTGGATAATTTACTAATTGCCAGTTATGAAAAGGTAATTAAATTCTTGTTTCAAACCACCGCTTTTTGCTGCTGAAAGTATATGTTTCACCACACCAGGTTAGTTTTAAATGCATTTCTAGCCATTTTAGTCATTTCAGAGGACATTGATTTTAAAATTTTCCGGGGGTGCATGTCCCTGGACTCCTCGAGTTGACTCAAGCTACCGCGTTCGAAGTGAGCCCCCCTTCCCCACACACACACACACTTGTAAAGTTGCTGCGCGGACCCTGAGATGTGCTAGAGTAGTTACCGCACTCTTAGGGAATATGTTTACGGGTTAGGGTGGTAGCCCGTTTTTGTTTTTAACTCTTACCTGGATTGTTGCGCTTTAAAAAGAACCATCTCTTTTTTCTTCTGTAGTGCTTCTTCATGCTCCTGAAGAACACTGTTGGTTCGCTTCAAGCTGTAGACGCAGTTTAAAAATTAAAGTAAGATGGAAGAAACATTTACCAGCGAACCTTTGATCCAAACTTTTCGTGAGCAGTGATCACTTTGTCTACCTATGGTGGATCACTGATCACAATATTGATTCATTATGTGATAAGCATTTTTATAGTATTGCATCGGATAAAGACCATAGGCTGAACAGCTTACTTCGGCTATCATATAAGAATTCAAGGTACAACTTAAGAAACCATCGTCATTACAATATGCCACATGCCCGCAACAATAGGAATATAGGGCGTATGCACGTTACGTCATCACCGCCATGTTGGTGTACCGTGAACAAAAGATTTCTCGTTAGCTTCTTTTGTTATTGTCCACCAACATGGCCGCCAACCATTATCATTCGAATCTCTGGAGACTGGTTGCATACCCTCTATACTCGCAATGGCCCGCCAAGCAAATCCATTTTAACCGGAGAATTTTTATCGTTGTATAAACTTGTAACGATCATATGGTAGGTTATTTCCGAATTATATATAGTCTATCATAGCTATAAGAAAGGTAATTAAGGTTTTAATATAAAGGTTATTATTTCTAGATTCCTTTTAGACATGGTTAGCATCTATATTATATTTTAATCATTATTGTAAAATTTTTTATTGAGTAATTATGTAATTCAGCCTATGGGCTGCAATGTGATTTCAATAAACACCCACTCACCCACCTACCTATCTACTCGGCACCCTCTGTCATTTCCCTTAATCACTGTCACAAGAATACAAGAGTCTTGCTGATTTTGATTCATTCAACGAAAAATACCTCTCACAAATCTCCCTGTTCTGCGTAAACTGTTTATACAACTGTTTAGCTTCTTCGTCAAGTTGTGATGTGGACTTCTCTAACTCCTCTACTAGGCGCGTTTTCTCATCTAGCTGTCTCAAAAGAGCTGTTGAAAAATGAACACTGGCAGCAATTTTCGCAAGCAAAAGCTTGAGAACGGTGCATTTCGGTACTGTAGAGGTTACTAAAAAAAAGAAAAAAGTATATCCGGGATATGTACGTCTTTTTTCTTTTTCTGATTCTTTTCATTTCTTTTCTTTTCTTTTCTTTTTTTAATGCGCATATTATAACATAGAAGTTAAGCTTAAATGATTGCTTTCCTTTCAGTTAGCCGACCCTGAAATCTTATGCCTTCAAATGCAATTTTGGAACATTTTGCAGCCGAATTGCAGTTCAAATACCTTTGATGCCGTTTGTGGCTCGAATAGTAACCATTCATTCATTCTTTAATCTGCAATTCAATATATGATTTTCCTATATTCGAGATCAGTTTTGGAAGTTGATTTGCTCCAAAACTGCACCAACCGAAAAATAAATTTGAGCAGGATTGAATTTTGGTGGGACTTCAAGTATTCTCTGTTTTTTTTTTCTGGCCGAAGAGCTCCACCACTAACATCAACAAGAGAAACTCGTCCTGTCGGAAATGAAATATTAAACTAATCATCAATTTCCATTCCAATACCTTGAAACTAGGTAAATTCCAACAATTTTAATAGTAAGCTTATTAACATGCAAGGAGCTTACCTGTATATCGTTGTTTTTCTGTCTCAATCAGTTTCACTGCCTCTGCATTTTCAAATTCTGTCGGCGTAGTCATAAATTTTTGCTGGTTAGGCAAGACAAACTGGCATAAAACTTATTTTTGGTCACTGGCAACATTTTTTCTCTAATGGCTGTATGCAGTAACGTAATAAGGTTAAAACATCCGTTAAAACTAGACTTAAATGACTCTTTATCTTTCCCAAGTGATATTAAAGGCTATAGTCTTTTAATAATTTTGTCTCCAAGACGACAATCATCTGAAAAACATCGATATTAAAAGATTAAGCTTAAACTTTAATCTTATCCCGGATTAACGCGTCTGCGACTTTTCAAAGAGAAGACCAGCTATCTATTTTCCAAATTATTAAGCTAACAATTGAGCTTAAATTAAGCTAGCTCTTTTGTCGTTGTTTCTTGCTTAACAAATAAGACTTAAGCCTTAAGTTTAAGCTTAGCTTTTCGCAGGGCATGAAGAAAGCTTTTGTTCACTTATAGGCAAGTTAACGTTTTACTGAAGCTATTGTCTATTTGGATGGTTTAAGCCTTACACGGTAGCGGAGAGTCTACCTGAGACGACAAACTAAAGTCGGAAACTGAAGCGCGCGATATAACGCATAAAAACGTTTTTTAAAGCTTACCTGCTTTCTGAATGAGTTGGTCAATTCCAGGCGAACTCTGTTGTTGCTCTGTAAATAGGCGTTGACGAATGACTGGAGAACTCAAATCAGATGCCTGCATCATCAAGTGCTACTGTTACTTAGCAATACTACTGTAAACTCTTTAATTTCTTTTACAAGGCAAAAAACCAGAAAATTTGTTTTTCCCTTTTTCGCTTCGCTTATGGTATCTTCCTTTTGTTGCCGACTCACGTTTCAAGCTTTTCGCGCCAAAATTTCCCGCCTTTATTCGCCTGCGACAACCAGCGTCAATTCTGGTCGGGTGGGCTGACTGTGCTGGGGTAATTTCCTTTTATTCTGCACACTGGTTGCTCTTTCTCAGATTTTCTTGATGCGCCTATCAATGGTTTGTACCAGGATGGGGGAGGGGGGCGGTGGGAAATTTGACTTGATTGCCATCTTGAAAAGTTTGTTGTGCTAGTGCCTGGGGTGGGAATTTGACTTCTAATGGCGACCCAAGGGTGGGGAAATTGACATTTGAAAACCTAAAAATGTCAAATTTCCCGTGGGTTGCCCGCACCCCCCCCCCCCCCATCCTGGGGCAAACCATTGATATGTGCATCGCTTTGAAGTGTAAGTTTAGATCGATCAAATTATCCGACCAAGCAATCCACGATAAAATGAACCCACCCTGAATTAACTCTGCAAATGACTGATTTGCGGCAAGTTCTTCGTCTCATCTCCGCTACAAAGGATATGTTTTTTCTTGAAAAAGAAAGAGTTGCGATGGTCGTTGCGCATATGTGTAACCTCCGGGACTACACCAGGAGTGAGTGCCGTGGATGAGTAGGTATCACCAGGAGCTCTCTAGAGCTTTAGCAAGCTCATGTCCGAAGATGTAGCCTACCGCTATGGACAGGATGACCGAGGCGGCGAGTCTCCAAAATTTACCTTCTTAGCTGTTTCATCAGTGCTTCTTTGCCTGTAATTTAATATAGACTAACTTAACCAAGAATCAAAGCTAACAATTGAGCATGAATCAGTAACGTTGCGCCAGGCCACATGAGAATCACCCGGACACCTGCCAGGTGAAATCTCAACGATAGTGGATGGGTGTTTTCCACATGCTCTGGGGTGTTTATGTTTAGCTCCAATTTTCTTAACTCTTATTTTTATCTCGCATTTGTTCTCCTTTTGTGGTGTACCGGATTTTAAGTTACTTTTCAAAATGTAAATGATTTCTTTTTACTTTTATCTGAGACTCAGGAGGTTTCAAAGCTCAGTTGATTCTGTCAAACATTTTCCTTTTTCTGTAGAATGGTGAAAACAGCTAAGAATAAGGTATTGATACTTTCCCATGCTTGAGTACTGAATTTATTAACTTTTCAAGCTAGCAACCGTGGCGTGAACGATAATCCTGTTGGTATACTTGCTGGATGAAATTAAACTGGAGATATGGAAAACAAAGAAATATAAAAACATAGACCGATACAGCGTAGAATGGTTTTAAATTGTGTAAATTTATCCATTCATTCATACATACATAAATACATATACTTTATTTAAGGCTCGGATTTTAGAGTGGATTATATAGCTAATATCTCCGAGCATTTACCAACCCAACCATGAAATGAGAGATAGACCACCACATGTCCAACGGGAACTACGCGAACAGTGTGTGGGTTCTTTAGCGTCCCACAGAATCAGCAGTTATGAAGAGTTAATAATCAGTAATAATGATAATGATAATGATAATGATAACGATAACGATAACGATAACGATAACGATAACGATAACGATAATGATAATGATAATGATAATGATAATGATAATGATAATGATAATGATAATGATAATTCCTCAGAAAAGTGCTGGAAGTCTGAGGTCTCGGGATGAGACTTGACTGGATATTTCTTCCCAGGGAAAATCCCTGTGCTAAATTCTAAATAATACTAACAGTTTATTGAACTCTCTTGCAGTACAAACTGAATTAATGAGTTGAAATATTGATTGATTGATTGATTGTTTGATTGATTAGGAACTTAATAAAATCGACTATGTACATTTCTATATACATCAAGTAAGAATTTTAAAAACCACACCAGAACATGCATCACATTTGAGTTGTGAGACGGGGCCTACGGTATATCGTCCTTATCCGAGAAGACTAGGAAGTCTAATCATTTGTAGATGCAGTAGCCCATAAGCTCCCGGCAGATGTCATTACTAAGCCAGCGCTTTCTCCTCGATTATTTAAAGACCCTCAGTGTTGGTCGGGCCGGGGTTTGAATCCGCGACCTCCCGCACGGTTCCATTTTCTCTTGACGGTTCTTTTTATACTAGGGCTTATCGTTATTTTAGTGAATGGATGGAGATCGGAGAAAGGTCGAAACCCAAAGAAAGAAATGAATTGGGAAAATGAAACTGAAGAAATAAAGAAATAGGATTTGAGCTGTCCATGGTTCCTTGCGGTCACGCTTGATCTATGGGAGGGTCCACTAAGCTTTGCAGGGTCGCCGTCTTCGTTTGCAATCCGCCGAAAGGGAACCACTCCCAGCGATTGTAGTCAGAGTTTCTGCTGCATGTTATAGAAGTTGTTAGCGAGGAAAGAACATTTGTTCGCTTCGTTTTATCAGTGAATGCGGTTTCTAGGCTTGCTGCAGTGTTGAGTTAGTGGCGTTTCTCCGGATTGGGAGCGGCAGCAGACGTTTACGGACGACTGTGGCCATTTGCCTTGTAACTTTCGGCGCAAGTTTGAACAGAAAATAAGCGCAAATATGCAGCAACAAAGCCAAAGCCACGGCCAGAACGAACTAGAAGCTCTAAGACAAGAAGCAGAAGTGCTCAAAGCCCAGATCCGGGTGAGTATTTGATGTGCAACCTCCATAACAACCTGTGTGTGGGTGAATTATCGAAGATCGACGGCATTGACAATGTGAGATCGTTCTCGAAAAGATGGTATTTTCGCTGGTTATTGCCGTAAACCGTCCATCTTAGCGATATCAAGAAACAAATACGTATCTTTGTATCGCTTTTTGGTTTACTCCTTGACCACTGAGGCTTTTCGACGTAGTTTTTGTTGGTGATCGCGAAATTCGCTGGTCCTTTGGTGGGGGTCGCCATTAGGTTGTCTCGACAGAATGCCACGCGAGTTATACCAGTATACTCAGCATTGTCGCCTAGAAATATAAAACAGTACGTTTATTTTTGTTACGACTGTTAAATGGTGCCAGTTTTCAACTAGCACGTCGATTTTGTGCCCAAAAGAGATCTATATTCCAAACAATTTTTTTCTTCATATGTCTGTTTATTGTGTTCTGCTGAGAAGTTTTCAATATCAGAGAATATTGTATTCATTATGCCTCAGTTCGCAACCAGGAAAGGGGAAGATACTTTAGGGAAAAGCTAAAACTCCGGTAGCCGTAATCATGATTTCCTGGGAAAAGAACTAGATTTAGAATGCTTACGAAAGTAGAACATATAAGATACGGTAATTCTCATGAATGTTTCGTTCGTTTTCGCCATGGCGGTTTAGCGCCGTGGTAAACCAGCGCCGTCTTACTTGCAACAGGGAGATCATTAAAAAAAATCTGAAAAATGATCCCAAAAATGAGGGTAAAAAATCTATTTTACTTAACTTCGTACCGTTTCGCGTAATTTTTGACTAGTTTCGAACCATTTTTGATGGCATATCGAAAAGAAATAGTACACTAGCTTGAAGTTGATTACGACGCGTGATTTCGTGGTGACACTTCTTGAGTTCACTTTCGCTCGCTCTTAGGTTGCAATATCTCTTTTTGTCATTTGGGTTTGATCGAGCTGAAAATGGTCAAAGAATGATACAGGGTCACTGGTGTTCTTACCTCTGTTGCGACACATCTTTTCATTGGCGAGTTCGATATGTCTTAGCTAAGCAGAGTTCGAAAATGAAAACGTAACGCTGTTGTGTTTCATTCTCTCGAACGGAAGCAGTCGTTTGGTTATCTTGAAGTTTCGGTGCCCTTTCGCCAGCATCTTTCAAATAGCATTCCTCATGTCATTAACTTTAGCCCCTCTACAGTCAGAGGTAGCTCTTTGCGACGATATTCGGGCATGGAAAGAGTTTTTTCGCTTGGAAAGATCAAACATCATGTTTACCTCGAAAATGTGTTGCTTAAGCATCACTCGATTTTTTTTCCTTCCATAAATATCATGTAAAGGTGTGTCCGACTTTATTCTGATCGTTTCTTTGTGGCGATCGCTGCTTTGAAATCCTTTGTCTGCTAATTCGTAGCTTGCATGTTTTTCAACCACACAAATGTAGTGGGTACCATTTTCTCACAGCGAGGCACTGTTGCTTGTTGCCTTCATACCCTATTCAGTGTGCAATTTTGTTTGCCTCTTTTCAGAAGGTTAAGTTCTAAGTGTTCCTGTTTGGTAGGAAACTCTTCTTTTAGAGTGGTTTGGAAAGTCAGGATGTTTTGATGTGGTTTCATTTTGTATCAAGTCGAGTTCTGGTGATCACAAAGAATTATACAAATAATAACACGTAGCTTACCGTTCTATTGAAATAATTGAAACTTTATTGCAGCTCTTTGGTCCTGTTTATAGGACTTTCCAGATCTTGTGCTCACAAGAAATTCTGATAAAAATTTCAAAAAATGGAATAATTTGAAGTAGCCTGAAGATCTTCTAAAAGTTTTAATCCAGTGTTTATTCAAGGAAGGTAGAGAAGTTTACTGTTGCCAGTAAACAAATTGCTTGGAAGTGTGTGTGTCCACAGCTGCTATGTAAATAGTCAGCTACTCTTTGTGAGCTACCGGTATTTCTCAATGTTGATATACATTGAAATGCTTCCAAGACCTTTTGATTGCATGTATAGGCTTATATGATGGCATGCTCTCCTTGTGACACAAGTGGATTGGTTGAATTCTGTGTTGTCTTGGCAAAGAATTAAAAGACAACTTCACTATAGCAGTAACCTTTATGCCTTTAGTGCCAGTGCACTGGATTTGGGGTTATATTTTCACAGTTCCTCTCAGTTTTCAGGCAAATCAGTGTGCTCTCACCTTGCCTTCAGTAAAAACTCTACGATATTTTTTTTCAGGATGCAAGAAAGGCAGTATGCGATACATCACTGTCACAAGTAAGTTAATTTATCCTTGATTTAAAGCATTGAGGTTGTCAGATAAATGTCAGTGCTACATTGTTTGTCCTTAAAATGGACCTCATTATCAAAGTGAGAACTAAAAGCAGAAGACTGTATGATTCACGTGTCATCAAAATTCGGTCATTTTGGTAAATGTGCTTTTATTTGGTTGAGGAGATTGTAGAGAAAGTTCATGGTCCAGTTTTGTGGGGATTTATGTGGTTGGCTTGAGATATGGTTGGAAATTTTTCTTCAGAACTTAACACATCTTCTGAAATACCTTTAGGGAATAGCAGTGCTGAATTTCAATTGGGAATGGTATTATGAAAAGGCATAATTATTGAGTTTCTTGGTGCAGCAGAGAAATTAATATAGATCTTTTTATGCCCTTTCCTAATGTTCTTGAATTGAAATTACACTTTCAGGTTACACATAATATCGAACCAGTTGGTAGAATACAAATGAGAACAAGAAGAACACTTCGCGGACACTTGGCAAAGATATACGCCATGCACTGGGCTACAGATTCAAGGTGGGTGTTAGGTTTTCTCTGTTTTGATTGAATTATCATGTTAAACCCATCGAACAGTAGCAAGCTTAGCATCTTAAGCATCAGTAGTCATCCCTTACGTTCTCTACTTCAATTACTTGCCAAGATCAATTGCAGTGTGATTTTTACATGGAAATATATGGAAATTATAGCATCAGTTTGGAAGAGCTCAGCAACTCTAAAGCATCAACCATGTGTTTGGTGTCTGAGACCCACCACTTCTTTCAATAACCCCTTAAGCCCTAACATCAATACACAAATTCTCCTAACTGTTTTCCTCACATTTCATATGATGCTAGTGAGGAGAATTCAGTTACACATCAAGACAGTTCATTTTTGGCGATCTATTTCTTTATTTCTATAACTTGTATGATTAGTTGGAGAAGTTAAGTCACTGCCCTCCAGCCTTCACCAAATAAGACACAGGGCTAAATTCTTTTTGTCAAAATGGTAAACAAAAAAACCTTACTGATGATTTATGTTAATGGAATTCTACCTTGATCTGAATAGGACAGTTTACAGTTAACAAAACATTAATAAATATAAACTTAAATAAAGAGCCAGTGTTGAAAATAAATTCACCTCAGTTATTTCAGCCAAAGTGCAAAGTTTCATAGAGATATCATTCAAACCTTAAGAGTTACAACAGTGCGATTTTCACAGTTATTAGAAAGTAGTATATGGCACGCGTTCACGCACGCGTTCACACACTGTGTCTTTGTGAAAAAAATTGAATTGTTGTATTTTACTGACTTAAAATCAGATCTCTATGAAACTTGTTGGTTTTGCTGAAATTTAGGAAAAATGTGGAACAGCTTCCTTTTTGTGGTTTCTTAGTTAAACTCAATTCAGTATGTGGAATTTATGTGTTAACTCAATTTTACATCTCAGTTGTATGCATCCTTAGTCATTATTTTCATGGGTACCTGCATAAGAGTTGGGAAAACAGGGCTATCATTGAGATGGGGACTGGGGATTTTCCTGGTAAATTCTGAGTTCAATCCCTGGCTACTTTAAAAGAAAAACAGCACTTTGAATAAACAGCAATCAGTTGTTGGTTCAGTTCCTGGGAGAAGTAATCTCTGGTATTGTCTCTGTGTTTAGGAATTTAGTAAGTGCATCTCAAGATGGCAAACTTATTGTATGGGACTCTTACACAACAAACAAAGTAAGTTTTTCCTTTTATAAAGTAAGTACACAACCCTCTATTTTCATCAAAAATGAATGCTGAAGTAGTATTGCAAAAATTTAATTGTTTATTAATGGCTTTTGAAAAAATGGCAACTGGATGTGTCTGAATGCATGATGTTAGAGAACTGTTGATCTTCCTCGGACCTCAGTTTTACTATTGCTGAGTTCCCAGACGTCTTGTTGCAGGGGCATCAATAATTTTTCGAAGAAATGCTATCAAAATCCTCTGAAAAGCCTTCCCACAGTTGTATTCATAGCTTGCCATTGTTGTGATGACTTGTACAGTTTAGAACTGTCAATAATTTTATTTGCCCTTTGCTGTAGGTCCACGCCATACCTCTTCGATCCAGTTGGGTAATGACCTGTGCATATGCACCATCAGGAAACTATGTTGCATGTGGTAAGTTAGCTTTCAGAGCCAAGAGATTGGAACTGCAGGGGTTTCAATAAGTTTTGAAATAGCTGTCTGAGCTAACTAAAGTAGGCGGCGACCTGATGAATTTTTTTAATAATTTGAGTGAAAATACAAACAAATTAGGCAGTGGTAAGAGGTAAATTCTGACAAAGTAGGGGGCGATTTTTGCTGGTTTCTGGCTTCTTATGAAACTCCTGTTTGAAGGGTAGAAGTGAATAGAATTAAGGACTGAGTTTGCTGTTTAAACAGTCAATTGGTCATGGTGATTAATAATCAACTGTCTATCTTCAGGTGGTTTGGACAACATTTGTTCAATTTACAGTCTAAAAACAAGAGAAGGGAATGTAAGAGTTAGCCGGGAGTTACCAGGACATACAGGTTTGTTTGGAGAGAGTCGTAACCTCCATTTTACTCACCCTTTGATGAGGCCATGGTAGAGTAAATTGACGGGCACCATGGTTCTGAAATGGCAACGTGAAGGAGCTGAAATGATGACAGAAGATGAGACTTGTCATATGAAATTATAACATCTACAAAGAGAAAAGCAAAGTGGACAACGACTTTGGCATTTTTTAAATTAAACAGTGACTTGCAGACATTGCAGGCTCAATAAATTATATTTTACCAAGTGAAACATAGCCTTGCCTTTTCTGGGTCTTTTCTCTTTTTTTCCATCTCTCACTTTGCAAGGCTATTCCATTTAATTGATAATCATCCAAGGTTAAGAATGTTTTTACATTAAACATTCACAATACTTTGGACAAAATTAAGACAGTGACATGCGAATCTTCCAAAATTGTGATGTGAAAAGGTTTGAAACTTAGATGTGGGACATAAAGACCCACCCCCCAACAGGGCCTTTGTAATACTGTGTTATTCCCCAAATTCTTGTACATAATCCCCCTTCACTACTAAAAATTGAGTGGTAATGTAGGGCATTCATCTGGCATTTGATCAAGAACATCTTCAGTGATTTCTGTTTCTGTCCTGAAATTGTTTACTCCATTGTTGCAAAGGGAAAACTTTTTATAAATTTTATAAAACTGTCAGTGGCTTATAAAGTTTTTCCGTGTTGTGTAATATATTTTCTTTTTGTTTTTTCCTGTCGATAGGATACTTGTCATGTTGTCGTTTCACAGATGACAATCAAATTCTTACCAGTTCAGGAGATATGACTTGGTATGTTTTGATGCCGTTTACATCCAATCTTCCAAGAATATGTCAAAAATGCCATCCTGTGCATTGTTCAGTATTTCCTGTTGGGAAGGAAATTTTGTTGTAGGAGGACTTGAAAACATTATGTTAAAGTGCACATGAATCCTTTTTTCTCCAATATGGAAATTGGCACTTTACGAAATTTTTGAGGGAAAAACAATTTACTTTAAGTAGCAGGAACTTTTATTTTAAAATTTAGTGAAAGATGGGCCTTTCTCATTAGAATTTTAGAAAGGACCTGGGTTCTAGTGAAAAGTCGTGATGTAATTCGTTTGTACTCAGTCGAATGTGTCACTCTGTTTTTGTGAGTTACCAAAGACTCACAGATGAGCCGCACCCCGACTTTAATGACTCAAATTTTGGAAAAAAATGTTTTTCTAGTAAGAGTAGAAAGAAATTCAAAGTTGAGTCTTAAAGAAGTCTTCTGTCTTCTTCAAATGTAAATACATCAACATTGAAATGGAAAATACTTGGAAGTTGTACCCATAATTTAAGCTCTTTAGTAGAATCAACATCATGTCCACACCTATGACATAGGATTGATGTTAATATTTTACTTGTTGACAGGTATTTCATCATTAAATACACAGTTTTCCATAAAATGTTGCGTGTTTATCGTTCTGAATGTCCATAGCTTAGTAGCAACGCAGTAGTTCAGACGTTGGAAGACTGGACACCGGCAAAGAAACCGGTGGGCCATTTACCACATGAATGTGACCGTGAATACTTGAGAATAGCGTGTCATTTTCTCACTCAGGGAGGATCGATTGCTGTTGAAGTGTTAACGAAGGTTTAACACTGTTGAACAGCGACAGAAATGTGAGCTTGAAATAAGCTAATACTTGCATTACCAACGGCTCTTTTTAGGAGCCACCAAAACTTGCAAAAGCAATGACCAACACTTTGTTTTAGTTTTAAGTAGCATATATTAATGTACTTTTCCATAAAAATGTCAATTCACGGAAATTTACGGCACCTTTTTTAAATGGTCTTGCAGATAAGCCGCACCCCCGATTTTGAACAAAACGTTTTGGGAAAAAGGTGCAGCTTATCTGCGAGTCTTTACAGTAAGTGGAATAAAAATGTCGGAGAACTACCAAGATTCACTACCAGGACCACCAGCTGCGCAAAACTTTCCAGATTTACAAGATTCACACTATGCTCTTTCGTTTTCAGTGCACTTTGGGATATAGAAACAGGACAACAGACTACAACATTTGCTGGTCACACAGGAGATGTTATGAGTTTATCTTTATCTCCAGATAGCAAGTCTTTTGTGTCAGGGGCTTGTGATGCTTCAGCAAAGGTACAGGGTTGTATTTCTTTCCTTTTTCCCTAAAAATTATGATTGTGAATGTTGAAGTTTTAAGAAATTATTCTCTCACTTAAGACATGCGCTGTGATTGGTCAATTTTGTGGGCCACATTCTACAGTGAGGCCCGCTTGACTTCAACTAGTTTTCTTTCCCGCACGCCGGATTAACCTCAGAGATATAATAAATATCTTACTAACCTCGTTTTCTTGGTCCATACTGTAAGTTACGGATCCTTGTTTTTGTCCCATTAATTTATCATTGGCCCACATGCTTCACGCTTGGGCCATAAATCAAAGGGAAGAACTTGGTCCGTAACTTACAGTACGGACCTTGAACTCAGTTAGTAATAGGTATGTAATATAACAGATGGAATGTAGACAAGGTGAAACAGATTTCCTGTGCTACACTTTTATAGAACATTGTTTTTTTACTTTCTCAGTCAAGTCAGACAATCTGCTGCTAGCAAGTATTAGTATAAATCTTCTTGTATTCTATCTTGAATGCCGTTCTCTGATTGGCTACGCTACTCGCTATGTATTCTGTGATAGATAGTGAGTAGCAGTTGTCAACAAAATGTGGCCTCTTTGCATTTTTGAAGTGTCTGTGAAAAGGATTTTGATAATTAACTTGTTTAGTTTTGAACGACTAGCAGATTTATACTAAAACAATGAGATTATTCACTCTCGATTTCTATGCATTCAAAGCTGATTCGGGCTGCGCCCTCATCAGCTATCACGTGATAGATCTCAAGCTTATAATCTAATTGTTTAATAGAACATATGCAAAAAATCTTCAGATGTTCAAGTGACAGTGGTGTGGCTGGCATGTTAATAGACAGTAACAAAAGAAAATGATGAGAAACCTTTTATTAACGATACACTCCCATGTTGATCATGTCACATGCAAACTGTCCACTTGTTTTGATGTTACGTTTTATTTTGTGTTTCAGCTGTGGAGCATACACGATGGTATATGTAAACAGACATTCACAGGACATGAGTCAGACATTAATGCAGTAGCGGTGAGATTCTCTCTTTTGTTATCCTTGAGGCCCTGGCGAACGAGGACACATTGTATCAGTTTCCCTGTTTACCCGTGCACAAAACATTTTGTTTTTGTGTCCGCAACAAATGTTTCCCAGTTTGTGCACAACGTTTATGTTGTGTCCCGCTCATTTGCGCACCCAAGAAACATGAGCAATAGTGTGTCCACAACGTGTTCTCGTTTGCCAGGGCCTTTAGGCCTGCATGGCAGATTTTATAAAATAGTTGGGGCACTGTGAGGAGGAATGTTGGCAGTGGTGAAGCACATAACGGGAAAAGAGGTTCTTCCCCCCTCCATTTCACTGTGACTCTTCATGCTTACCGGGTACAAACAATGGAAACTCTATGGAAGGAGGGCAACCATTGTAAATCTTTGTGAGGTGTTCAGTGATGCAGCCAGGGCACAATATATGGATTTGTCCAAATTTAAGGTGGTCCAATTTCTTATAACCACAGGCTTGTCACCAGCTTTCTTTATTATGAAGCTAAAATAATATTGCTCAATGTGGTTTGAATTTTCCTTACAGTATTTCCCCAATGGATATGCATTTGCTACAGGGTCTGATGATGCAACCTGTCGGTTGTTTGACATTCGTGCTGATCAGGTAAGTAGTAATTACAAAGTAGGAGGAGCCTATTTACGGGTGAGCTAGCTTTGAAAAGTGAAGTACTCTAAGTCAGGCTATTTGGTGCATTCATTTTAGAAACTAATTTAATTTCATTTTCAATGACCTTAGCTGGGCTGTCATTAAGGGCCTGGGATATTCCCTGGAAATTTGATGTCCAGAAATGACTGTTAATGAGATTGAATCTCTTTATGATAAACACCACAAAGTGTTTCCTAGCCCTAATTTTCACCCAAACACAAGTAATTCCATTTTTATACGAAGTATATGGAAAATTGATGTAACATGAAGTACCTAAATTTAGAGTTGCGTTCATTCTGGACATAAGTGGGAAATTATGAGGCAGATTCCCAGTTACTATGATAGAAAAACAGCACACTGACTATACTATGATAGCTGGATTTCTCTGGCTAATTTTTGCATGTTGCTGTCTACTTAAAAAGTTATAGACAGCCCTGACCTTAGGTTTAAAATCAACAAGAAGCAAGTGTTTCACTTCAGCTTTATCTTGAGTTATACAAATGAGGAGTAAATGCTTATTTGCAATTGTTTGGGGTAAGAACAAAAAAAAAGTGCAAATTATCATTGCTTTCCTTTGCTAACATAAGTTTTTCTTGTGGAAGTGAAAGTTTGTGATTGAAAAGGATTTTTCGCCAAACATGTCAAGTGCGAGGGCTAAAAGTAACTGATTTGGATTCATTTTATTTGAATGCCAAATCATGCATCCACATTGGCCCCTCCTGAACCAAAACTCAGCTGAATTTCCTTAAGACATGGTTTGCATATTCAAAGCAGTCCTGGTTGATATACATGATTTATAACATTGACGGTGGCGGTTGGATATAGAGACTGTGATTAAGTAGTAATATCTTTTTGATGTGGCTGTTACAGGAACTCATGGTTTATGCCCATGATAACATCATTTGTGGAATAACTTCAGTAGCCTTCTCGAAGAGCGGCCGTCTGCTATTGGCTGGTTATGATGATTTCAACTGTAACGTGTGGGACACACTGAAAGGAGAACGCGCAGGAGTCCTGGCTGGTCATGACAACCGTGTCAGTTGTCTGGGAGTTACAGAAGATGGAATGGCTGTGTCAACAGGAAGTTGGGATAGCTTCTTGAAGATCTGGAACTAAACATCTCTCCATCATCCCTTCCCTCACCACCTCTAAGAGCAAAGTTTTAGTGTTTATATTTTATATATTGCGATATATGTTGTGGTTCTGACTGGATGTTGTGCGCAGCCTGATGGCATGCGCACTCGTCAATGTTACTTTTGCTCCGTCAACAAATCATTGTATTGTAGATGTTACACCAAAGACAAAAGTATCTGTGACACTCCTCTTACATTTCACCAAGATACGTTTGGGCCACACATCATATTGCTGCAACAGCCTCACTTAGATTTGTGCCAGCAGAAGTTGTGCATTGTAATGAAATCATCAATGTAAAAAAAAAAGAATTGAAAATTTGTTGCAGAACTACATAGTCTATACTAAACTAATAGGATTGAAAAAGAAGTGAGACATGATTTATGTTTTTGGACTACTTGAATAATTTACCCCTGGCAGAAGTCAAAGCCCTAAAACTATGAAATAATTCTATTAAGAAAGATTTCTGCCCAATTATAATGCGCATTAAGTATCATTTTTTTTCTTTCTCTGTTCTTTGTATCTGCGCTTGTCACTTCTGTAATTGTGAATATTAATATTGACATATCGTGTTAAAATGATGCTTACTGTAAAAAAATTAACTTGCTTGCAGCAAGCTAACTGGGAAAGTTGCAACTGGATAAATCTGCCTTATGAATACTCATAAAAGTTTGTTTTCATCTCCTTGATAATTCTTCAACGTTGTCAAGTTCAGTTTTCATTTTTAAGGGAGGTAGAAAATTATTTCATGTGTGAAAATCATCTGACTTCTTCATTCCATTTCTAGTCACCTGTGATCTTTGTTTTTGATGCGAGTGAAAGTTTTTCTTCCATGCCAGGTCATATAGAGGTACCTCTAAATTACATGTAGAGTTGATGCTTTCCCACTGTGGTGGTAATACTACGTTCAAATTTTCGTTGAATTCGCTTTGGAACTAAATTCTTCTTGTTCTTGTTCAGTTAGAGGGATTCCTAGTGCAACATTTCTAGTTTGGGCTGCAGTCGTGTCGTAGCTGAGTAATTAATAGGGTTTGTAACTGTACCTACTAGTCGATGGCCGAGAGTTGTAATTCTGGTCATAAAACCGACTTTATATTGTCATTGTGAATTGTGAGTCAATAAAGATCGATTCTTCAACAGTGTTAGTTTTGAGCTCTCTGTTGCATCCTTTACCGTACGTAGCCATTATTTGGCTGGTAACGCAACTCTTCTCCCCCATAACGCGTGACGAGCTTCAAATACCCGAGCTTTCTCGAAAAATGATGGATCTAGTCCTCATAGTCGGGTGTTGTACTTCCCCGTTAAGTGTAACAGTCGTTTGCCTTTGATACGGAATCATTACGAGGTAAATAGATAGCAGTTGTTGCCGAGAAATGAAAGTCACCCACTGGCGCACCGCAATCCCGTAAATGCCAACGAGCAGGGGGTCTTGTTTGACCAAGGTACGAGGGGCTACGAGTTGGCTAGCGAATGGGGCTCTATCTCATTTGAATGTTTGAAGACCTTTTATTGTGTATTAAGTTGTTTCCAATTGTTTCTTTTAGGGAGTTTTTATAAAGGCCAACCTCGTAACTTCCTTTCAAGATGTACTTTAAAAATGTTTTGTATGTGTTGGTGTATATTTGCATCTTAAAAAAAAGTATGTCCAAATTAGTAACGGCCTCGTTTACGGGTTCTGGGAACGAGATTTGTCATTTCGGAGTTGTGCTGGGAACTGGAGCGAGTTTCAAATTTTAACCAATCAATAATTGACACCATCACATGAAAGATAACGTTGAGATGAGTCGTTTGACCAAGTTTGATGCTTGCAGGTTGAACAGAGACCAAGTTATGGACTTAAAGAAAATAGTTCAAAATCCTTACAAACATCTCTAAGGCCCGGTTCAAACGTCGAACTTCTCATGTGCCGAATCTAATGCAAATGAGGGAAAACAATAGATTTTTCTCATTTGCATTAGATTCGGTACATGAGAAGTTCGACGTTTGAACTGGGCCTAATTTTGACGCTGCGTCCCCCCAAACCATATAAACTCTAAAAAATTCTGTACGATGGGCAAAAAAAGTGATTTTCACCTCAGTTATATCCAGACAGTAGGTGCATGACGAGATTTTTACAGTTGCCACAAAACTGAAAATATAGGGAGCAGAGACCCGACCCTGGGAATGAGGTTGAGGTTGCGCCAGTAACTTCAATCATGGACAAAACGTGTTGACGCATTAGAGTAAAACAAACGCATTCTATCGACGTCCTTCTGTAATTGAAAAGAAAAAAATCCTTGTTGTCGATAACCAAACCCCCTCTCCCTCTTTTCAAAAATGCGCTCAGTAGTTGAAAACGGGGGAGAGGGTCGAAATGTATGAACTGGAACACTCACGCGTTTATCGGTAAAAGTTTTTTTTCGGGGAGGGTCTCAACTGCTTTTGTCCATGATTGTTGCTACAATTGATCTTGCGCTTATTGGGCTTTGACTAGTGCCTCTGTTATTAAATTTCAATGCCCCGATGGTGAAGGTGGAGTATTAACGGAAAAAGCTCGGGCATCTTTTCTTTTAATCTTGTACCCAGATCCTACTCGTGATTGATGCTCCCTCGCACTTGGCCATGGGAGGTATGGGTACGAGACTAGTGCCCTTATAGCTTACTTGATCACATTAATTTGTGAAGTATCCTTGTCACTCCAGCCACATTCCACAAGCTTTACGTTTTCATTGCTTACTTTTCTTTTTGCCTTATTTTTTCTGGTTCTGAACGGTCAAAATTAATTACCAACTTTGCAAGATTTTTCTCCTCGCTATTTCCGTAAGCAAGCTCTGCTTTATTTTTTGCGGTAACCGACCAGCCTTGCCCAAGTCTGTTCCAGGCCCTCAGATATTTGGGGCGATCGCGGGCGCGCGAGGACGAGTGAAGTCCCCGCGCAATTTTTTTTCCCTGGTTCTTCGCTCGCCCAAAATATCTGAGGGCCTGGAACAGACTAGCCTTGCCCTCACAACTGAAATGGTCTGTCTTTTCAAGTCAAAGTGGCTTCGTAAACAAGATGCCTCGTGTTATGTTTTCTGTGTGTTAAGACGCACGATCATCGCTTGCTTTTTTTCAAATATTTTCACAAACCAGAAATTCCACACCAGCTTATGTCTTAAACATTTATTATCCTATTCAGTCTACAGGATTAAAACATCGCTTCTGTGGGTTCTCAAATGTGGCTTTCGTCTGATTGGCCAGTTAATCCGGCTTGACCTGTTTTCAAAACATGCAAGGATTCCTATTGATTCACTCCAGTGGCCTGCGGAATTTCTCTCCAGCAAACTTGGCACCAGCTCCCAACTCCTCCTCGATTCTTTCAAAAGAAGGGAAAAATATTCAGTATGATGGTACATAATTTTCAAGAAGGGGCCTGGCTATTCAATTTTCCGATGTCGGGCAGTCATGCTCTTTTGAACGAAAATTAAGTCCAACTACGATGACGATAAAAGAGCGCGAAATACGCGCGAAACGGCGAACTTTCACGTGACAGCCTAATTCGACCCACGATTTCACTCCCTTTTCTTTGAACTTCAGAACAACCAACTCAGCTAATAAACAAACAATCAAAATAACAACAACAACAATATTGATTCTTCCTTATGCCTCTTTTATAATGGCGTTTTCTCGTCAGGTGTTGGGTAAATATGCCACTTGCACGGTTTTTGGCTAAAATACACTTATGATGATTGTTACCTGACAAGCTGGTTGTATTTTGCCAAACGTTCAGACCTACAAGGAGCTCCGGTCTTGATCTGAAGAAGGAAAACAGTAAATCAGCCCAATCACCCCAAGAACAAGCAACTGACTAAAGGGGAGAATGGCCTAAAAGTCCATTCTTATCCATGTCTTGGTCCTCCACACACCGTGTGTCTCACAAGATTGCCCAGTACGCATGGGTACCATAGCGTTTGTTTCGTGTGCGTGTTGACCGAAAATTGCCCAAGAGAAGCCGCACCAAGAGTAAAGTTTCCCGGGCGCGTAAGCAACATAAAAGCCGGGAAAATTTGAAGAAACCTTCGACCACAAGAGTAGTTCGCCTGGAGCTTTATTCGCTACAGTGGTACCGTTCTCTGAATTAGCCCTCCTAACATTTTAAGGTAGGAAGAATCTCTCATTCAATTCAAGGCACTTTTAAATAATTACTATAAAGACAAATAAGGCCCGGCATTTATGGAAACAGGTTTTTAATATAGTTTTAGAAATAGTAATATTGTATTTTAGGTTTTAACTTTTTGCACCTGAATAAATTTTACCGCGGTTAGATAAAGATTACTTTAACTTCCCTGGAGCTGTATTCACAGGCTAGAACGCCTTGGTGTTCGACGCGATTGATTTGTGGCGCATAAAATAGTGAGTCGTCAATCTAATGGAAATGCGGCAGCCGCTCTAAAATTTACTACTTCGAGTATACTCACCTGCCCGGTGCACAAGCCGACGACAAGATCAGCAATGAACGTGTCTTCAGTTTCTCCACTCCTATGGCTCACCATCACACCCCAGCCGTTACTTTGTGCCAGTTTACATCTATAGTGTTTAAACAATGAGTGATTTTCAAGTTAGAATACGAAGTAATGTCGCGCCTGCTCTAACTTCAATTTTAAGAACTACAAACTTTAATATCTCGGGTATACAAACATCTATAGTGGAATAGAGAATTAACTCTAAAGTGTAAATTAAAGTGCTACTTAAACCCATGAATAACCCACTGGGCGTTAGCCCTAGTAAAGGGAAACAGGGAACCACACGAGGCAAAGAAAAAATCTTTTGACCTCGGTGGGAATCGAACCCACGACCTCCGGATTAGATCTACCGTTACTCTGCCGACTGAGCTACAAGGTCGCACAGAGAAAGTCGGGGACGATTTTAGATGGTGAATCGCGGCAAAGAGAAAGTAAGGGTACATATGAATGTTGTGCCGCGTAGCACTAGGAACACCTCGTGTGGTTCCCTGTTTCCCTTTACTAGGGCTAACGCCCAGTGGGTTATTCATGGGTTTAAGTAGCACTTTAATTTACACTTTAGAGTTAATTCTCTATTCCACTATTTGTGTTCCTAGTGCTACGCGGCACAACATTCATATATACAAACATCTAGCCTGCGTGGAAGGCGCTAGAAAGTGAAAGGGAAGGGGGGAAGCCGGCGCCCTCGCGAAGCGAGGGGAGCGTGGGAGAGTGAACCTCTCGTCCAGATTTCGCGCGGCCATTTTTTCTCGCGCCGGTTTTTGTTTTAGCTTCGTGCTCGAAGAACTGAGCGGCGAAAGAGGGACTATACAAAGTGAGTTTCTGAGGAGACTGCATTCGTTACATGGGTTCAAGGCTATTTACTTTAACTGACAGATTTGCCTTCTTCCATAGAATAAATGAGCCATGAAAACCGAAACGGGGTGAAGTTCACAGCACTTTTCAGTTCGAAGCATTGAGCAAAAATACCAGCAAGGATTGCGCCGTTTTCTCCCAGAAATTCCTTGTTAGATTCACTTACGCCTCAATGGATTCTGTGACTGATCCAATCTGGTTGACTTTCAACAGCAGACAGTTACAGGCTTTCTTCTCAACTGCCGTTTTGATTCTGTGGTTTTTAAGAAAAAAATGAAAGCCTTAATTCTCTACATAGCCCTAGTCAAAGAACGTCATTTTTCTTGTATAAAACTCTTCCACCTGCATGAATAGTGCATCCCCTCTCTGTGGAATTTATGTCTAAAGTAATCTTTGGTCTTTTGATAACATGCGAACTCTGGACTTCAAAGCCCAGCTAACGATTATATTTTTTACTGTTGTCAATCATGATTTAGTCAATTTCCTCTTCATTTTCATATTTTATTTGTATTTTGTATTGCATTTTTGTATCCGTTTGTATTTCTATACTTTTTATTTCATCTGTTTTTATCAGTTACTTGCTCGTAGAATGGTGCGACGCAACTTTACATGTCCGGCTAATTAGTGGTTTTGAGATATTAGAAGTTTACTGTAGAGAGCCTATAGCAGAAATCGTGCTAAATGGCTGCATTCTGTAGCAACTACTGTGCTTTAAACAAAAAAGGAGTGTACTTCAAACAATAAAATATTAAATAGTTATCCATACTCACCGTTTTGGGTTTGTAACAGTCAGGTCATCCCTGAATGAAACGAACAAAATAGCTCAGTATAGCTTTAAACTTTTTTTCTTACTCCTCGAGGGAGACAATGCGTAACTACTCGTACTCCACTTTAAAAAAAACTCCCTAAACAGAAAGAATAATTCGCAGTCACTTTGAACGTAACACAATTCCTGTTTCAATAAGTAGTATAAGAAAAATCAGCTTTTCCGTGTTCAATATACTCACCAATGAGAGGGGGCAGAGGGGTATTATTGTACTGGGCATAATCAGACCAGACCTTTGTTTCTGTTAGTCTCTATGACCTGGTTCTCCCGCTGTTTTTGAGGTGGGGGGCATTTGGTGGGTCGCTCATCCATTAGCACAGGTTGGGAAAAAAGGGGTGGGTTCAGGTTGCCCAGTCCCAATCCACCCCACCCCCCCTCCCCCCACCCCTCCCCACACGCCTCTAAGGAACAATGGACAAGCCTTCTTACCCAACAATCTGGATCGACACCTTTTGTGTCAGCGCTGTCCAGGCATCCCAATGATCCTGGTCAAAGGCATCTTCAATGGACACCACTGAAAACCAGTCACAGACTTCACGTTAACGTATCATGAACCATTGAATGGTGTTGTAATAATAAAACATGATCGAGCTCTGTAGCACTCTCCCACATCTTATGGGAAAAAGAGCTTCTGTACCAAAATAAGTCAACAAATTTTCATCCCCTGTAAACTGTGTCACAACTTTTTGGGGGATTTGTCCACAAGTGAAGGATGTGGCTCTCATTGATAAACAGTCGAAAACACCATGTTGGTTTTATCAATGAAAAGTAAATACGTACCTGGATAGTTGGCAATGAAATCTTGATACATATCCGACAACTGGTCACCAGTAATCTGCAGGCACACAAAGAAACAACTGAAAGTGATTCTGTAAATTTAAAAAAATTAAAAAGAGACCAGCAAAGTTACTGCTCTTCCAATCACCTGCCTGTCCACTCTTAGCCTCCCACGCAGTCGTTTTTAGGGGACTCATATTTCACCTCCTCCCCAGTGGAGGTGAAATACGAGTCCCCTAAAAACGACTACGTGGGAGGCTAGTCCACTGTGGTCACTCATTAAAACAAACATTAATTTGTATCCCGGTGCAGTACTCTAAATAGCTGGCCTTACTGAAGAAAAATCCATTGTGTGCTTGTGTTAGCAATTGAGGCAATGTCTAGGGTAACCAGGAACAATAAATAAACCTTTCTCATTACATTCTTTAATTTTTCCCTTTTTTCCAACTTAAGTGTATACATTTATTTTGGGGTGCAACTTATCTGCAAGTGCAGCAGTATCTGCTCTAGTTTCCATGGTTACAGTAGCTTCTTCAAGTCGTTGTCATTGTCATTTATTTTTGTCTGGGTAGTAGTTTATGTGCTTGGGAGAGGGGTAGCCTGGGAGATGCGTGTTTAAGTGTAATGTAACATCAGCCTTTGTGACGAATTAAAAAAAAACTTAGACAAGTGACCTTAAGTTTAAGCTGTGGACTGAAAAGCAAATTCAAGTGCTTCCAGTGTTTTTCCACTGTGCGGTATATACTTACCCACTTTGAAGGATCTGAGTTGGGATTCTTGAAGTCCAAATCATACTTTCCCTCCTTGTAGAATTCTGTTAAACAGGAAGCAAGATGCATTTGAATCTAACATACCCACACCTACATTTCTGCAAATATGCATGATCATGCCAGTCTCCTACGCAGCTGTTTTTTGTCTCGTCACTCGTCTCCCTGGGGAGGAGCATCGCGTGACGAGACAAACGACGGCTGGGTAGGAGACTATCATCATGCTGGCTGTGTGCTCAACATCTGCTCCAGTTCACATGATTGCACGTTGGACAGTGGTGTTAAGCCACTGGCCTTGTCTTCTTCACCTACACACGTGAAACTGGAAGGGTACCCTAACAGAACCGACACACTGATCGAAAAGAGTAAAGAACACAGTTCCTGGTGCTATGGTCTGCCCTCACATGTACAATTTACAGTGTCCCCAATAAGTAAGTTGGATGGCCAACTATAAGACTAGACACTTAAAGTTGTTGACGTTTGATTGACCTCTGCGAGAGACCACCAAAGAGACTACAGGTTTCATACAATCTGTGGGTCCTTTTAAAAGAACCGCTATAAGTTATCCAATTATGTATCATTATTGCAAATCTTGTGGCTGTCAAATTATTAAGAAAATGTTGAAGCATACCTGAAGCAGCAACATCCATGCCAATTTTGATTTTGCCAGTATAACCAGCATTTTCAATGGCAACCTTCAACAACTCAAGCCCTGTGAAGTAAATGGTCAATTTCATCAATGCTGCTCAAATTATTAACACATCTCTTGGAAACTTAGGCTGAAAATGATGTTGGTTATATCAAAATGGTGGGGTTGTTCCAGAATAGTCCATTGCCCTCCCCACTCCACCCCTCTGGAAATTCCAATTTAGCTTCATACTATCCTTTAAAATGTTTTGATCCCTCAAGGAGAGGTTGTGGTTATTTCCTGGGATCATGCCTCTATCTAGTACCCAGCTTCAATTAAAACGTTTACAGTTCTTTCCTTGATCTCAACTTGTTCATAACTGCAGCCACAGTGTTAAGCTCCTTTTATCTTTACATATTTACAAGATTTCTTTTATGTATAAGCATTAAAATAAATGAACGTCAGTTTAAACAAAGTTTTCCACACATTACCTTCCCTGTTGTCTTGAATGTTTGGGGCAAAACCTCCTTCATCTCCAACATTGGTGGCTAGTATAAAAGGAAATTGTAAAATTCATTAATAATTCATAAGACTAACGACCAATCTACGGGTAGTATTTGAGTCACATGTATACCTCTCTAAACCCAAATAAAAATCATTAACTTTCATAAAGTATTACTTACAAAATAATGTTAAAATAAAGTTCTTCCCTGACAATACCAGGCAGGGATTTAAAACTCCAATAATGAGAGAGGAGTAATGCCTTGCCTAATGCCACAGAACCAAGGTAAAATTTGAGTAAACAAACCCTTTTTTTACTTAAAGGCTGGTGGTATACAGAGGGGTCCTGTATTTAACCAACACATGGCATTAAACTGTTGTCCATAAGTTTTATTAACAAGCTAAAATGTATTACTTAAAGGTTAGAAGAAGGCTTAAACAGACTACAAAGCTAAAAACATTAACAAATCATTGCTAGAAGAATTATACAAAGTTTATTAGGGCTTCATCATTTGAAAGCAAGTTCTTTGTTACACAGAAAATGTATCCGATATAGCTGCAAAATTATGTCGTAGTTCAATGTTATCCATGTTTCAAGCTTTATTTTCCTTTGTTTCACTTTGTTATAACAAAGTCATTAATCAAAAATAAAGGAAAATGAAAACTGACCCAAATATGCAAGAGAACTACAACATGCACATTGCTTATACTGACAAATTTGATAAGTAAATGGACTGTAGGAAAGAAGGATTGAAGGCAAAGAAAATTTTACCTCACCCATATGAACTGCTTTCCAAATACACATTATAAGTAAGATCTGTGGAAGGCCAGTTTTCATGACAACTCACCATCAATTCCATAACGACTCTTGACAACTTTTTTCAGGTTCTGGTAGATCTCTGCACCCATTCTCATCGCTTCTTTAAAACTACTTGCACCTAAAAGGACAAAATTTAACAACTTTAGTTGGCACCTCACTGTCAGAATGTGGTTTTCACGTAAATTATATTCAGTGTTTCACTGAATTAGATTCAATTTTGGCAATCAAACATTTACATCTGACTGGCAACCTTTATGCAACAAAATGGACTTGAAGTACCATTACTGCAGTTTGCAGAAATACCGTACCTGTTGGCAACAGCATAAACTCCTGCATGGCTAGTTTGTTTCCAGCATGACTTCCTCCATTGATGACGTTAAATGCTGGTACAGGAAGAACCAAATCTTTGTTGCCTGCCAGATCTGCAATATGCCTGTACAGTGGTACACCCTTGAAAAACATTTTATAAATTTACGATAGTCATACATAATAACGGTTAATTCGATCTTTTTTCCCTACAAGACGTACCTTTTTCATTGAAAAAAAAAAGGATTGGGAAAAACTTTTACCTTGTGGGCAGCTCCAGCCAAGTAATTCAAGGGCAGCAAAATATTACAACTGATCCTCTAAGCTGGGCAACTTAAGTTGGGGAAATTGTTTTTACATAGCGATAACCTCACATTTTCCCTTTTAGGAAGTGTCTTTGTTCATTTTTATTTATTCATTTCCTGAATAAAGTATTACTGATGTTGTTATGTTATGCTTTGAAATGTTATGTTATGCTACATATTGAAAGAGTAGCATCTGAGCTTCTGGCTGTTAGTAATGACTTTTTGTTTATCAACTACCATGTAGAACATCAGATGTTAATAACTATATACCTTGTGGGCAGCTCCAGCCTTGCAAACTGCCAGTGAGACCCCAAGGATAGCATTGGCACCAAGTTTAGCTGGAACATAATACAGGAAATGAGTACGATATAGTTAAAAAAAAACCTTTGAAAACAATATTATTTGCAATAATAAGGGTATTCTGCAAAAGGGGCGTAATTTTATCATTTTTTTTTTGCCTTGAAATCCAAAATATCTCTAAACTCACTCTACTTTGGCATATAGACTGGAAATGGTGTCAGAAATGATGTTCTGCACTTGCAGGGTTGATTTCTTTTCCTTTGAGTTGGTTCAGTTTTAGGCAAAAGTTATGCACTAATTTGCTGAATCCAGGCCTTTAAATCACAAAATAAGTGCAGAATTTCATTTATGAGAGTATAACCTGTTTGTATGCTGAAGTAAGCAAATTTAGAGAGCTTTCAATTTTATGGCAAAAAAAGTGGTATACACCCCTTTTCTGAAATACCCTTCAATTTTATAGAGATGCACGTGAAAGGTGAACAAAAAACAAAAAAACACTAACTTTTGACTAAATAACCATTTAAGACTAACATTTTAAATAGCTGTTCCAAAGTTAATCATTAATAAGATGACATTACATTTATTATCAGTGCCATCAAGCTCCAACATAATTTTGTCCACATCAGCTTGCTTAGTCACGTCAATGTTCTAAGACAAAGAAACAATGTCAGTAATGTCATTGTATTATTATTTTCATGCTAACTGAGTTTAAAACTACACATGCAAGTTACCTGAAATGCACACAAAAGGCAAGTAAATTGCCAGGAATTATAGTTGGTTTATAGCCATATAATGTTTATAATGTTTTGTTTAGACATTCGGTTAAACTGGAAAATGATACAAACTTTCAACAGATGGCTACTCCAACCTAAAGCGACAGGTAAACGAAGTAAATAACTGATTACCGTGATAAAAGGGAATGCTTAAAATAAACATTTCCCATACCGTTTTCAACATCAACCATATTTGAACATGTGAGTACTTAAAGTTAAGGCGTGGTAATACGGGCAACAAATTCATGCAACTTTCCACGCAACATTGTTGCGATACGAGTTAGAGTGATGTTGCCCGTTTTACCACTTGTGGAATACTCCCCAATTTTGTTGCGTGAAGTAGAAGGCTGTTCTACCTTCTGCAACATGTTGCTGCAACATGAAACAACATTAATTGTCGCGCAACAAGTTGCTCGTGCGGGTGGTTAAACGGGAAACATTACCCTTCAACTTGTACCACAACAATGTTGCGCGAAAGTTGTGTGAATTTGTTGCCTTTATTACCGTGCCTTTACCTTAGATATCAGTGCAGGCCCAATGACTGTGTTGACATTCTCTACTGCTTTCAGAACACCTATTGGTGACAAAAACAAGAACAGTAAAAACACATCTGATAATGCACAATGTCAAATTTGTTCAACTCTCTCAAGGCAGACAACATAACAAATTGGACAACTCTGTGAGACCCTTGGACCATGGAGTTGATTGATCCTGGCTGCAACATTATTATTAATATCATTGGATCAACTTTATAAACTTTACATCTCACTACCTCCTTGCCTCTGCCCATCCTGTATCATTAATCTCTCAACTTCTTTGCACCTCTGTTGCATGCACAACAGTCAAAATTACCTGTAACATTAATGTCCTACATGTATCCAGGGAATTCAGCTGTTACACAGAGCTGTCCTTAAGGACTGAATAGCCTTAATAGAAACTTAATTTTATGCATGTTATATTTTGACTATTGCAGACTTATTTCACTCACAAAGTATCAATGCAACATAACTTGAACTATTTTGCCGTTACTTGTTTTTAACCTTTAAAAAGTGTGTTTGTTGTAGGTCAAACTGAAATTCCTTTGTCTTCTAATGCTAATTATTCATGAATCATGAATAAGAAGACGCTCTATGAGCATTAACTTGGGATACTTTTGTGCTGCAGAAGCTGGATGCATGCTTCCTGATTCTCGAAACTATCCGGCTAGTGGTTTGCTTTTGGGTTCACATAAGGCCTTTTTGTTCACGTACGAGCTTTGTACGAGCAAAGCTCGTAAAACTGTTTTGAGAGTTGCCATCCATATTTGTTGTCAGCTGTTGTTGTTCTAAATTAAGTGGCAACATCTGGAGTTTACTTTGGCTCTCTCAAAACATTTTTTCTCTCTGCGAAGCTTGAAAACATTCACATAGACACTTCTCTTAACATATTGGATATTCAAAACTTGAAAACACAAGGCGAATTGTTTCCGTGTATGTGACATGTTTCTCAGAGGCAATCCATATGTCACGCATTGTTAAAGAACTTGAAATTCAAACTGCTCTATTTTCAAAACAAAGCGTGTTACTTGGCTTAAAGGGGCAGTGTCACACTATTGTACCATCACTTTAAAAAGCTTAAAACTGCCAATGCATCAGTGGAAACCTTAAAATAATGGTCTAGTTTTGTTGCCAAAGACTGTAGTACTGCATTGACACCATAAACTTCTGTATTTCATGTAAGATGACGAGGATGGAAATGGATTGAAATTTGAAAAAACTTGCCAGTTTTTTCAAAATTTCAAGCTATGCATTGAAAAATCAGCAAAAAAATTATTATGGTTAGCTCTTCCTGCTAAAATTTCATTGGAATTCATCTTGCTGATTCTGTAGGAGCATTTTTTGCACGATAACAGGTAAAAGGCAGTAATTTTGGCAGAATTGAACCAAAAACAGCAAAAATCCCAGTGACAGTGCTCCTTTAAATGTCATTTACCTGATGAAGGTAAAAAATCTAAATGTTTAATTTTAGTTTTTTTTTTCTGACATCACATGAAAACCAAAAATTCGCAAACTTGTCTCTAAATAGAGAACTGTCACAGCGATTGAGTTGTGGTATAATCCAGATCAAATTACATCAAAACAACTTTGCAATATTCTAAATATAGAACTGTCACAACATTCTAATTTGAGTCGATACTCACAGCACATGCGAGGCTTCCAACCTTGTCTTAAATTAGGCAAACCTTTTCACGCAGACAGTCTGTACTGTATTTAAATCTAGCTTCACAACTTTACAAAGATATGTGCAGGAAAATTTGTTCCGGCTGTGGAAGTGGATTATTTAACCTTGAGTGTTCACTTGCGGTCAGGTATTAAATGGAAGGTATCACATTACAAAAACAACTTTGTGCAAGTCTGCAATTTTTCTAAACATAGAACTGTCACAGCATTCGAATTTGACACTACACGTGCGAGGCTTCCAACTTTTTCTTAACACTTGGCAAACCTTTTCACGAGGAGAGACTGTGCTGTATTAAAACATATCTAGCTTCACAACTCAAAAATGATGAATTTGCATAACATCAAAACAACCATCACGTGATGTTAGCCTTTCGACCTTTGGACTATGTGGTTTGCTTGAACCAATGAACACACCACCACGTGCCTGCTATTGTGCATTGGCCAATCCAAACACCGGAACGTAATAAATATTGTATTGTGCATTTTGCTGCACAGGAAAAAAAAAAAAGACAAAAAGACTGAAATCTGACACATTTTATAACTCGGTATACTTACAGGATCCCAAGTAATTAGGGTTAGGAGACAAAGGAATTTTATTTTGACCTACAACATGTTAACTTGATGTCACGACAGCCATGTTGGAGGAGGAGAAAACAAAGAAACGGTGGCCATGTTGGAGGAGAAAAAGATTCTTTTGGGAATTGAACTCTATTTTCATGCAAATTATTTCTTTTGTTTCAGAAAACCAATATGACTGCTGATTACACCAGCAAACACTCTCAATAATGACTCTGCTAATATGTACAAATTAAAGTAGATAGGTACAGTATGTCACCTTTTCCAAGAAATCTTTTTGGATCCCCATCTCTGAGCTCTAAAGCTTCATAAATGCCAGTAGAAGCACCTGACGGAACTGCTGCACGATATGAACCTAAAGGTGAAGGAAGCAACATGTTCAAAGGAGCTTTGAGATCTGTTGCAATTTTGCTAAACATTAAGCCTTCCCTGGGCCACAGGCTAACCAACATAGAAAGAGTTGCACCAGGTCTCTATAGCACGAATGAGATGGTGCGAGAAGAGCCACACCAAATGGGAATATTATCCATCAAAGGGTACCCAGTCACAACATTCTAATTCGAGTCGATACTCACAGTACGTGCAAAGCTTCCAACCTTTTCTTAAATTCGGCAAACCTTTTCACGCAGACAAACTCCACTGGATTAAATTCTTTGCAATTTCACAAACATATTGCAACATCCACCACAAAGGCTGAACAGAAAGCGATTTATGAGTCATGTAGCTGAAGAGTCTTGATGGTGCAATAATGATGCAATGCTTTGCACCTTGGACTATGATGAAACACCGCCACATTAACACAACCATAAAAGAATGACTCAAATATGTACTCAATGGAACAATGATTTTCAGATATTTTGCTCCCTAGCTATGTTGACCATGAATAACCCTGCTTGTCATCAAGACGAAGGTCATTAATCAAGGCAGTTAATAATAATAATAATAATAATAATAATAATAATAATAATAATAATAATAATAATAATAATAATATATCACATTTATATTGCGCATTTTCTATACAATATTCAAATGCGCATTACAACACTGGCCGGGGGACTTTGCCAGACTGCTTATAACGCAGTTTACAATTAATGAAGTTAAGGTAATGTCAATATCAAATTAAGACAGACACTAGGGGTGGTCACTGCCAGAGTTTTGTTACGTCCCTAGTGGTTCTTTTACGTCCCACAGAATCAGAGAATTATGAAGAGTTGTGAGACGGGGCCTACGGTTTATCGTCCTTATCCGAGAAGACTAGAAAGTCTAACCGTTTGTAGATGCATTACAAAGGCAGCACTTTCTCCTCATTTATTTAAAGACCCTGAGTGTTGGTCCGGCCGGGGTTTGAACCCGCGACCTCCCGCACGGTAGTCCGGTGCTCTACCACTGAGCTAACTGGTCGGCAGTTGTGAACTACATATTAACTAATATTGCATAATAATATAGCATACTTTAAACAACTGTTCAGGGGGTTACTTTAAGATACATGTATCATCTCATTTACCCTTTGATGTTGTGATATCAACTTCCACAGTGGGGTTCCCACGACTGTCAAAAATTTCACGGGCACAGATTTTAGAAACACCAGACATGTTGGCTGTAAAAATGAACGACAAATTGAATACAACTTGGAATTAAAAACTACTTGCAGAATGAAGTAACAATTACATCATCATCATCATCATAACAAGTGCATAAATAGCACGCCCTCTTACATACAATCGTCTTGCAGTACCTTATGGGTATTTTAGGAGAAAAGGGCTGCTTTAGAGTGAAGGATGACTTGTCAATGAAAGGGATAATAAATATGATACTTAACCTATTATCAAGCTCGTAGATTACCAAAATACCCTTGTGAATATCCACTCAAAACAAACTATTTACTTTCTAAAACTTACACAAACAAGACATGTTTGATACAGTATAACCAACTTGATTTTCAACATAAATTGTCAGCTAATATTTTTTTCAAGTACGTCAGTCCTTTTAGGGGTCCTTATATTTTTCTGAACAAACTCCTACTCTGATGCACATGTCCAGTAGCCTTCCAACAATACTTAGTCTGATGCAGCTAAAAATACAACCTGGCAACTTTTTTCTTCAAGAAAATGGTGTCAGCAGTAATTCCAAATAAAATTATTTCTTGGGCAGGCGACTTTCATATGTAATAATAGGCATAACTGCATTCATCAAGGAAAAAACTAGGAATTTACAAGAAAGAAAAATTTATAGATGGGGAATGAAAATCACCTTGTGCAAGGGCGGGGGAGGTGGAGATACTACGCCTCAACAGGTGTAGTTGGCAAGAGGAGAATGCAATTCGTCTGACCAGGGTCTGAGAGGACTTAAGGAAATTCATTCCGTTCAGCATAACAAACACTTTGTGTCCAAACATCCTGTATACAGATTGACCATTATTTTTTTTTATCAACAATTCTCTTTAATGCTGACAATAATATAGTTATTGAGCACGTTTTAAATTATTATTAAAGAGGAGAAATCTTGGAAAATAGGATAATTACAAATAGGAAATAAAGTTTTCAGAATATGTAAGCCCTCCATCTGTGGCAAAATGGAGGTAGAGAATTTACTGGGTGTGGTAAAAGCTCAAGAATTTCAGACGAAAAAAATTTATGGTAGAGAGAAAAGAAGTTGACAAACGTCATTTTTGTTTAAATAAAAAAGACAATAGCCAGTATAAAGGAACCCGGGAAAATTACGTGCCACGAATCAGGTCTGATCGAATAATCTGATATCAAACGAACGAAATGTTTCTTCGTTGACTGCGATTTTAAACTGCTTTTTAGGCAAAAAAATCCTAGGCTCTTCTCTAAAAATCCCCACGTTCCGTGTTGAAACTTCAGCTTACTCTGTGGAACAGAATGTACTTGATGGAGCCTGATGTAATCGGTGTAATAACTTGCTATCGCAATGCATAGTTCAAAAGAGGCAAACGACCCCTTTACAATAATTGAAATGTTTAGTCTGAAGAAAAGTCATCACCTTCCTTTCAAAAAAAAAAACAATGCAAAACAGAAGAGAGAACAAGCTAAGGACTTACGGTTTGCTGTGACTGCAAATTGTAAGATCCTTCCTATCACCTGCACAGGGTAAGCTCGAGAGCTAAGCCGTAGTGAGCAGCGTAACGAAGGGGCAGAGAATAAGGTGACTTCTAGAAATAAAACAGGTAATTCTATTGGTTAGGAAAGAAAGGAAAGAGCAAAGGACAAGTGGTGAACAAATCAACCAATCAAGAATGGCGTTGTATTCCCCTCCAGCTTGGTACCCGTCATTCATTGCAAGGAGCAAGAAAATGCAAACTCCGGCTCTTCCAAAATCGAAAGTTACTGGCAAAAATGAATTTTTTAGAGCTGCATTTCACGGTAAATAGCATCTGAAAATTTATCCAAGCGGGGGAGAGTTTAGTTGAACAGAATGGTACGCGAGACGCGCCATTTGTGGGTCGGAAACTTACCGGAAAACATCAGGGAAGAAGAAATTGTCAAACACTTCACGCGGTAAGGTTTGAGGATTTTGGCGCGCTCCAAACATAGCGCCATTTATTCTTGTTATTTTCGAAGATATTTTTCGTTTTTGTAGATTTTTTACCTATTTTGAACATACATTATCTTCATGGGTCAATAAGGTCTTTGGAGAATTGCCCTATCACGGAAAAAGCTGCTTTATTTTTAATAATTTCTTGTTTGTGTTTAGACGTGGCTATGAACACGCTATTGTGTTGTGAGATAACGTGTGGCTTGTGGAGATGATCTCGAGATTTAGTTCTAGTTTCATTTTACTTATTTTTATTTCTATCTAACATGCTTTTTCAAGAGAAAGTACCATGTGTTTACTAATTTTCACGTTCGTCTGAATTAAAATGGAAGATTCACTTTGCCCAATTTAATTTGCACTTTTGTAGTCTAAAAATTCCGTTAACTTCTGTTTTATTAATTGAAAAATTATAGCTCATGACTCATTTTGAAGAAGAAATAAAGAACAGTTTTGTAGCACATCATTCTATAAGAGATACATTCCTGTTTGAAAACTTTAGATTCGTTTGTAGAGCAAGGTGGATTACTGTTTGGGATAATTTACCATTTCCCCCCCTCCCGTGAAGTTTGTCAGCATACACGTCACCATGTCGAATTCATGTTGTTGCTGCTTCGCTTTTTTCTCAGGTATGGGCGAGTCGAGAGCGTTAAAATTTTACCAAAACGCAGTGCTGAAGGTGGAAGGGCAGCATTTGTGGATTTTGTTGACATTCGCAGCGCTACTAAGGCGCACGAGTCTGTGAATAGAATCGGCGACCGGGAAATGCGGACGGACTACAACGAACCTGGAAACCCGGGTAGTCTTTCACGGCTTCACGGGCACAGCGATCCACCACCGCGACCTACGAGTAATTCCGTACCGGGATCACCCGTACAAAGACGGCGATTTGATAGAAGAACTGAGGGGTAAGTCAAAGAATTCATGAGCTACATGTATTTCATATGACGAGGGCTACATGATAGTTTGTGGTTTTTGTGGTTGCAACATGTGAAACGTGTCAGCTACACACCCAGCATGGAGAAAAGTTGCTGTAAGTATAGATGATGCATTGTGTGGTTATTGTGTGGTGTGGTTTCTTTTAAAAAGAAACCAGCTTGGAGACACAAAGGTTTAGTAATATCAAATCTCCCTGCAAAATTTACTTCTCGTCCAATACAAGATCTTTACCCTGCAAGGAAAGATAATGTATGGTCTCAACAAGGATTTCAAGGCAGCTATGGCAGTGTCAACTACATTTGCATCATTGACAGAGTTGTGCAGGTACTTGTGGGCTGTATGTTTTCCTCTTCGAGATTTTGTTATCACTCAAGCTTGTGGAGAACTGTGTGGCTTTGAAGTTATATTGTCTCAGGGATAGGGGAAACAGGACCCAAAGTTGTGGCTGTAGACTCTACAAGATCATCAACTTCGTTGGATCAGGATTTGGAATCTCTGGCAACAATTCACCCAAAGTGGTAATAGGCTTTACAAGATTGTCAACTCATTTGGTTCAGGATTTGGGAGTCCTGGCAAGTCTTCACCCAAAGTTGTGGTATTAGGCTTTGCAAGATCATCAACTTCTTTGGCTTGGGATTTGGAAGTCCTGGCAACTCCTCACAAAATTTGCATTAATTTGTAGCAAGGGACTAGACAGTGTACACAATTCTAACAAAATTGTTCAAGGCAATTTACTATTTTATGTCAATTTTTGTTTATTACTTCAGTTTTTGATGTTCAATGATAAATTCAAAATTTAAATTGAATACATCTACTGCCTTGGCCCATTTTGTAACATGAAAGCTTTGCTCTATTTAATAAGGGGATGTGATTTTCCCTTATATTACAAGCCTCTTGCAAAAAGATGATTTCACTGACGAAATTTACGTTTGGAGTTACAAGATTGTGTGGTCAGGATTTAGTGGGCACAGAAATATTCGTCAAACCTGCGTGTTTCTGCCTTTGGATTGAAGCTTGTTCCAAAAAAAACAGCACAAGGAGTTATCTGTGAAAGAGAAGAAACAGTTTTGGATTGTATGGCCCTCAGCATTGTGGCAGAAGTCTGGACTTTTACGTGGAAGCTCCATCATATTTTATCCACTGTTCAACTGAAAATGGGATGGGAAAGCAATGCAAGTTGTGGCTTTGTGTATCTGCTCTTTGGTTTGATGTGAATAGTTTAGTTGAAGACCACTGTTGCCATATTGCCAATGTGATGCGTCCAAAATGGGGAGATAGAAGTCATGAGGTGCTTGTGCAATGCAAGAATTAGTGCACTCCCTCGTTTTTTTTTTTTTTTTTTTTGCTTCTGGAAAAATGGTGAATGATTGTCAAAGAAGGAACGGCCTCAAATATGGTTTTTCAGCAGTGCAGTACCTAGAAGTTAATTTGATACTTGTCATCTGTGATAGCAACCCACAATTTTTTCTCGCATTACTTCATTCTGGTGCAAGCTTGTTACACAACCGTCACGAGCTCAAATTCTCAGAACTAGTGTTTCTTCAGATTTGCCATTTCAACATGTTGACAGAATTGGTTGGAAACCAATGTGATTGTGGTAAAAAGCAAAGGTTCAATGGTGGATTCAAGAATATGTGGGGGAATGACAATTAAACTTTTCATGACAAAAAATCACATTTCCTGTTTGGACAGTGTGGGTAAAGGTCGCCCTAGTATTTGCTTCACCATCGTGATTGTGTACGTCACCATTCCATTTGATGCCAGTTGAACAAGCTGTTTTATTCACATCAAAAGCACCAACAACTTTTGTTATGGCCTGTACAAAGTGTAAAATTCTTTCTGTTCATCCTGGCTGGATAATAGACTTGTGCATCTTTTGTCAAGTTTTCTTCACCAACATGATCTCTATGTTGCAATTGTATATGGATTCCCAGCCTGCACAACTGTCTTAAAAATAGAGCTTTGTGAGGAACCAATCAGCTTTTTCTTCTCTTTTATTACCTACCTATGGAATGTCACAGTGGGGAGGTGTTGTTTGTTAAACATGTCACACCCTGTCAATTTGATGAACATGTATGGTCATCATGCTATCTCATTAGTGTTGTGTATGGTCCAAGAGTGGTTAAAAATTGATTTGAGTGCAAGATGGTTTTAGTGTAGCATAAAATCCTTTGATGGTTTCTTGTCATGAAGTGAGGTGTTGTTCTTAGACAAGCAGTCCTTAAGGGTCTTAGACAATGAGGTTAGTATTTAAATGAAAAAATAAAACAATGTGTTCCTGATTAACCTGTTGTTTTCTGTTTTTGCTGTATTTTGTAAGAGAAATACTTGATGCATCTTAAATCAGTCATCACCTTTCCAATCTGTTCTACTTCTCCATCTTTTTGTTCAATACCCCTTCACATTCTTCATTTTCACTCTGCGATGTTAAGACTAGCTTGGTTTTTCTGGGGGCTGTGACTGTCTTCATGTGAGGTATTGCACTCAGTCTACATCACACATGACCAGTATTTCCAAGATTGGAATGAACATTCAAATTCCTTTTTGTTATATCTGCCATTTGAATGGAATCTTGAAAATTGTTTAACTGTAAATGAAACGTAAATTTCAATTTCAAAATTTCAAGTCACGTGATGTATATTGACTGTAAAAAGTATCAGATTGCAACAGAAGTTGCATCCAGTACACTCCATGCCCTCTCCATCTTTAACCTGAATAGCTGTCTGCTAGCTCTTCCAGTTATTGGTCAATCACAGTCCCAAGACAGAACACTGTTGTCCCTGTGGTGCAGTGTTTCAGAACAGTTTCTAAGTCAGGGAGACAATAACAACTTTTAAGGGGTCAGTAGGCATGTTTCAAAGTGTGTTTTAAAGTGTGGAGTCACAAAATCAGCCTTCTTGGGTTTTTGACCTGACCCCCTATCTTCTAGAACACTAATGGTGGAACAAAAAGTTCCTTAGATGAAAAGCCTTTCTTTGAATCAAAGCCTTTGTCATGTGAAGTATGAAGATCAGGGTGGCTACTATTGTATTTTCATTTCTATGCTCATTGAAGTTTGGTCCGAGATGCTGCCCCCTATCTAATGAACATTTTTATTACCAAAAGGGTAGGTAAGTTAAATGAAATACCTGAAGCAGTGAGAACAATTTTGTGCTGATCACTGCATTGTTAAGTATTGATGTTATTATTTGCTTTCCATCAATAGTGGGCCAGAAGGAAGGTATGGTGGTCGACCTTACTATCAAGAAGGGTACAGTGATGAAGAAACTGCCAGCAGTCGTGGACCAAGTGGAACTGGAGTTACCAGCAGTGGAGGCGGTAGTGCAGGCAGATCAAGGCCTGTGAGTAGCAGCAGTAGAGACCATAGAAGACCACAGTCTTATAATCAAGAACCTCGCAGGAGCTCTCATAAACCAAGTAAGTGGGGAATATTAGCATAGATACTTTTTACCTTATCGTCCAGGCCCCGGTTGTTTAAAGAGCGGATAACTTTATCCACTAGATAAGCCTATCCACCGGATAAAACTGCTATCCTCCGGATAGTTATCCAGTGGATAAAAAGTTGTTGCACAAAGCCTGGATAATGCGATGAATAACTATCCATGGGATAAGCGGCTATCCAGTCCATTGCCATGGTGAATCTCAGTCACTTTTATGAAACATGGCATGACAACAAAATGGTGGAGGATGTGGAACCTGGAAAATGGACAAACCAAAGCCAACTGCATCCCTAAAGTGTCCTAAATTATTTTGGAGACTGTCGAAAACAACTCTCAAGTTATAAAAAGAGCTATTTTGCCAAACGTCAACTTTATATCACATGGAACTACTACGTGGGCTGCATGGGATTAAACCTTTTATTGATAAACTGTCGTATTAGAAATTCTGTAAACTAGCCTACCTTATATCTTGAGCTTTCACAGTGATAATTAAGTTCCTTGTCAATGCATTCACCCTCATATAAAGCCATTTTTGTTTAAATATCTTTTACAATTTGAAATACGTTTGTTTTAAGTCCTGCGGTCAACTACTGCGGTCTACTGATGCAAAGGAGTACAACAATGATTGAGCTTAGATTGTTTAACTTCTGTCTTCTCGAAATTCCTCTTGAATAGACTTCAGAGTAGGCTTGCTCATGCACTTGTAAGAATGAACCATTTGTTAGAAACTTTCCTGTCATGAAATTCTTGCGTGTCGGTGAAAAGCCGATTGATTGATATGTTGAAAATAACACTACAAAAGGTTGGTTTTTCTAGCACAGAAATTGAAATATTTTGAAAACTAACACACTTGACGACTTGCCCGAAGTTTTGCGGTTTTATTTGTCTTATTACTATACCTATTTCAGTTGATAAACGATTAAAAAATGATAAAAACATCAATTCGTTTACATTAACACCACAAACTAAGCCGTGTCCTCTGCAGTCTGCATGTTGCCGCGAAGGAAAAATTTTTGATGTTGGGTTTGACTACAAGCATTTAACATTGGTACCAAAAGCTAGGTAAGACTCTAGTTCTGAGAGAAAAGTATTATTTAATTTCAGCTCTTTTGGCCCAGGAAAACAATTCTTTAAAAACTGAATATTTTAAATCTTTAGGCGGTGCTAGCTAACAACTTGTTGAGTGACCAATGAATGCCGGGATAACTGATGCTAGATTTGTCAAGCAGTCGAAAAATAATACTTGATTTCATCGATTTACAAAATAATGTAAAATATGTTTAAAGGAAAGTATGAGGTCATCATTATTGCTTTTCTCCAAAAAAGTTCTCCCTGGAACGATGGCACAATGCGTGTTTCTCCCAGAAAATAAAATGACAACAGTATGAAAAGATTGGTCAATCGCTTGTTACATACAGTACCGCCCAAAAGTAAGTTGCCAGTCGTGTCGCATTTCCTGCGCGACACGATTCGCAGAACGGACTTTATTTCATTTTCTTCTTTTTGAACGAATAATCTTATCATGTAGAAATTGGAAGTTCATCTGGCTGATGAAGTTTGAGCCATTAATTAAGACTAAAGCGTATGTGAAATGTTTATTCAACACGCCGGCACTCAGTCGTATATTTTCTAGTTTGCAAGACCGAAAAACATTTTCCTGGGCATATCTTACTAAGGTTGTGCTCCAGGAGAGTGTGTCCGCCTAAAAAGATTTGCTGAAGAGTACGGTAGTTCGGAAGCCTCGCACGTGCTGAACTTACTTTGGTTGATTGATCGATGAAGAGAACGATAAGCTTATCTCACGGCTCGATCTTATCATGTAGAATTTGAGATTCATCTGGCCATGGTGAAGTTTGTTATTCAACACGCCGGCACTCAATCGTATGTTTTCTACTTCGAAAGACCTAAAAACATTTTCCTGGGCAGATCTTTGTAAAGTTGCGCTACAGTAGAGTTTGTCCGCGTAAAAGAGTTGCTGAAGGAAGCGTCGCACGTGCTGTCTATCGATCAATCAAAAAGAACGAACAGCTTATCTCCCAGCTTGTTTACCCTCAATCGCCATGCCAACTCTATGTTTTGAGGTACACAAACGAATATTACCATATACCTATTTGCGTTTGGTAATAATCCGCATTAAGCTTAGAGTACCCTCGATAAAGACACTCGCTCCGTCGAAACCACGCAAGTGTGTAAACATTTTCAATTTTCAAACGGCTAACTAAAGTTATCAAGAATCAAATGAATAGAAAGCTAAACAAAAGTTAAGCATCAGTCACGAACGAGCCGAAATTATCCGCAGTTTGATGTTCAGTTTAGGAAGAAGCTTGAATTCGAGGGAAGCGAATTAATTAGATAGTAGCCACGCTCACTGCAGTAGAATTCCTCTGTGTCTCCACTTCGAAAGACCAAAAGCGGAAAACCATGTTCCTGTGCATCATACTGTGTATATAGTTTTCTTAAGTTAATCATGTTGATCTCAACCTAGCCAAGTTTCGCCGCAAAAACGGTTTGACACAAAATTTCAAAGCTTAGCACGTGCTGCCCTTCTCCGGTGATCTATCGATCACACATATTCATTTCTTCTTAGCGGTCTTTTGCGAACACTGGAAATCGACTATTGAAATCGGCTATTATTACTTTACAATGGGCATCTTAAATCGCGGGAGAGCTTCAAGCCAATTTACTTACAGTAAATCACATAGCGCGCGACGCGAATCACGTAGCACGTTGCACGTGAGGGTGGCAACACTGCTTGGACTTTATGTGGTGTTATTCCAGTTTGTGCGAATGATAAATGATATTTTCCAGGGAAGAGGAAATATTTCCTGTCAATTTTCTCGCATTTGTGCTTGTCTCATGTGTAATTGAGTTGAAAAGTGTCAAAAGAAAAACATTTGAAACAAATGTTGCCAAAGCTATTTGCAGTCCACTTGTAGTCAGTTATACAGATAACTAGTTTCTGGATTCCTTGCCCTTGTTTAGAAGCATATCGTGATCAAGAACCCAGCCCAGATCGCTCCAGTGGCAGTGAGAGTGGGAGTGAGACCAGCCGGAGTAGGAGCCAGTCCCCTAGCTCTAGCGGCAGTAGCAGTAGTGAAGAAGGCAGCAGGGATGACAGTGTTCATGGAACTGCTCCCCTGTCAGAACCACCTCAGAACTCAAACAGAAGTTCAGCTCTCTGCTTAAGGAATATTTCTGCAAGATCAGGAGGTATAAGAAAGTGTTATGGGTTATTAAATAGAAAGTCTGTGTGTACTTCTGCAGTTTCTGTCTCCACCAAGAGTAAGCTACCGGATTGAGCCCTTAAAAATATTAGATGTTTTGTTTGGTGTTTTCAAGAACAGGAGGGGGGGGGGGGGGGTGGTTTCAAGATCTTGAATCATTTGAAATTATCGGCAAAGTTCTACATCTAGAAATGCAAACTAAATTGTGTAAATCTGTCATTACAAGTTTTCAAAGTCAAGACCAGGGCAGTATACCAGATCCAAAAAATTGCAGCAGGACAAACATAAATAACACAATCATATGAGAAGTGGAGGAAGCTTGTGCCATATGTTAGGGAATAATAAAACAAAGTCACAGTTATATCGAACACATATCCCTCTGTCTGTTTAATTGATTGTAATATAATAATAATGTAATTCAAGTAGTTCGTCAATAGTAGTGTCAAGCATGTAAACTATAACTGCAGGTTATTTTCTTTTTATGTAAATTATAATTGTTAGCTTATAAAGTATTTTGTGTTGTTTGTGTTTTGTTTATTCTTTTCTATACGTAAATGTTATATTTGACAATAAAAGCTTTAAAATTATAAGAAAAAAATATTCTAGTGCCCTATCCATTTGACCAAAGAGTGTCTAGTGACTGTATTCTGATTTGTCTTTAATGTTATGTTACTGAACTTTCCTCAAATGAATTCTCTCTCATTTTGTCCCACAGACGGCAGTGTCCGTGATGGCCTTTACCATGAGTTCAAGAAACACGGAGATGTGGTTCGCATTTTTGTGAATGGCCAAGGATCAAACAGATACGCCATCATACACTTCAGAAGGTGCAGTCAACATGGTTTTTTGTTTTATGTCATTGGTTCTTTATGTTGGTATGCTTCATGAGACTGCATTGAGCACTTTTGGTAAATCTTTTGGAGTGTGACAGTCCAGCCCAATGTAGCATTTCTCAATGTCTCCAAACTATAGAAGCCAAAATAAGAAAAAAATGTCTTCAGTCACATCGATTTTCATTTTGTTTTGTTTTGTTTGTCTTTTTAGGCCTGAAGATGCTGAGAGAGGATTTGAAGCATGTCGTGGAAAGATGTTTCTTGGAGCTGAAATGGATCTGCAGTATTGGCAAGGTTTGAAAGGAAAACTGAAAGTCTCAAGGCGTACCTGCCTTATAGTGCGTTTTAGGTCTCGTGTTGTGGTTGCTGTTTTTTGTCAAACTCTAGGGGTAAGATTCTGGAATGGACTGGCATAGGCCACATGCTGGAATGAGGGCTTTGTAAAGCGAACAGGAAAGCAGCCACCATTATGCCCTTTTTTCCTGTTTTCTTTTAATTGCACTTGTGTTATGGCATGTGGCACACAACAGTTAATTTATTTTCAAGAAGACTTGTGTCATTTTTGGCTGGAGTTTGGTCACAGTTTAGTGAAAAAAAAAACAACCATAAAACTAAGTGCCCTTTTCATTTGTGAGAACCCGAGGACCAGAAAAGTCAATTTGTAATAGAATGCACTGTTTTGATGGGCTGGCTCAGTAAAGTTCCCAAACATGTACTTTGTTATAATGTTATGTGAGTCATTGGGAAGGATTTTGTCTATATATACCCAGTTATCAAATTATTGCACTTCATTTAAAAACTGCCCAGTCTAGCTGGCATGCAGTTCTGGCAAATGAAAAGTGCCCTGAAATACACTATAATTTATGTCAGCATGCCCTTGGCCCTTCAACTGTGAATCATTGTACATATGAAATGCTTTTTCATGAAAAGAGCATATTTTTAACGACTGCACTTGGTTTATTGATTTCACTTCAGATGATCGCTATGATTCCAGTGACCACCATCCGCGCCATCGCTCGCATGCTGGCTCCTTGATGGATGATGATTTCGATCCAGGCTGCACTAGAACTCTCTTTGTGGGAAACATTGAGAAAACAACAACGTTTTCGGATCTTAAAGAAGCCTTTGAGCGATATGGTGAAATTGTGGTAAGTTACTGAATGACACAAATTTTCCTATTACTTGAACTGTTGTGTCAAGAGTGGTCTATCTGGCTGTAAAAGCACTGATGCTTCATGGTATTAGTAATGTTCATTTCACTCGTTGCAGGATGTTGACATCAAGAAACAGGCAGGTAACAATCCTTATGCATTTATCCAGTTTGTGGAGCTCAGCAGTGCAATCCAGGCTCGCCGGAGAATGGACAGAGAGTTTGTGGGTCGTAATAGAGTCAAGGTACTTGTAGAAGAATACATCCTTAGTGTAGGCTGGCATCTCTTCATGTCAAAAGTAGGATGCTTCATTACAATAACACAAGCCTAGGAATTCACCTCCATAAATGTTGATTGTCTTAGCAGTACCATGAAAGTGATCTTTTGAACTGTCAATGTCTTTGTGCCCTTGGCTTAATTTTACCCCTGTTCTAAATTTTGCTGTAATACTTAAAGTCAAAAGCAAGTAATTAACTGTATTTGCCCCATAATGCTGAGTCCGTATGTCAAACAAAAGATAATTTATTTCATTTCTGCTCTTTCTTTTTTTTCACTCATTTTTGTCACTAAGTGCTTCTCAAAATGAAATTTGATTAAGACCATTAGTTTTGGAGAGAGAATTTAGCTTGAGTCTTGTGTAACTTGTCATTCTTACCAGTAATATCTTAAGCTTAACTGCAGTAGTCGAGACGTGATCTTTTTTTTCGCTTGTTAATCTTTGTTTCAGGTTGGGTTTGGCAAGGTATCTCCCATCAATACCATCTGGGTGGGAGGCCTAAGTGGGTTGAATGAACAGCAGATAGAGAGGCACTTTGGACGGTATGGGCGTGTCACTAAGGTGGTGGTTAATCGGCCCAAAGAGCAGGCTCTGATCAGCTTTGATAGTGTCGAGTCTGCGAGCATTGCTCAAGGAGAGATGAAGGGCAGGTCCATGTTTGGACGACGTGTCAGGGTAAGCGTGGCTTGTAAGTAGAATTAATTTCAGGTTATCATATTTCTGATTACAGTTACAAATGTTTAATTCCGAAAAGCTAAAAAAGCAACATTCAAGTAGAATAGCAAAGCTCAAACGTTAGAACCGCTTAGCATATGTAGCGTAAAAGAAGTATTACAGGGAGGTACTGTACAGGAGCTTTTATTTGAATGGTCTCATCTTTGGATATCATCCATAGACTCAAAGCTGGAGCAACCTTGTTTGAGTTGAGACTGGACTCCAGGAGGGTGTAAACCCTCCCCCCAAAAAAAAAGTATGGCTAACACGTTCTTAAGTTTTCTTTTTGTTTCTTTTCCCGTGATCCCTTAGGTTGACTTTGTCAGCCGTGACAGCCGTCAACTTTTCTACGATGCATTACAGCGCACCACTCCATCTGATGGAGGAAGCAGGAGATATGAGCCTTCCTCTCCGAGGTCACGGGGACGAGGGGGCACTTCCGGGTATTACGACAACCGGTGGGATAGAGGCCGAGGAGGCCGCGGGAATATGAGACGCGAAATGTCAAATCATCGACCATGGCACAGAGGCGAATATGACTATCCCGAGGGCAGCGGGTATCACCAGAGAGGGCATGCGCGTTACCGTGGGCCATACGAAGGTGGATACGACTCGGATGATTATGATCAAGAACTCCGAGATTACAACTATAGTCGGCAGAGAGAAAGAGAAAAAGAGCAAGGCCGGCAGAGGCACGAGAGAGGTGGGCAACACCGAGAGAGGGAAGATGGAAATTACAGTGGAAATGAAAGATTTTATCCCGAAAGTCAAGATCGCTGGCGAGATGATAGGAGTAGTTCGGGTTCGTTTGAGGATTCGCGCGACCGCAAAGACACTCGGCCCCGGGAATTCCCCGAAGAATATGACCGAGAAAGAGGAGGCTATAGCGAGGAAGAAGAACGAGCGTCTCTACATAGTAAACCATCGAGTCGTGGTGTTGAGCAGGACGAGAAGCGAAGCAAGAGGAAAGAGAGAAAGAAGCGAAAGCCTAGGTCGCCCACTCCTGAGGGTGAAGCAGCAGTCGAGGAGAAGGAAGCTCTAAATGCTGGCGAAGGTGCCGAGGAGAAGGTACATGCTGAGGATAAGATGAAGAAAGGAAAAGCAAGAGATGGAGAGATGAGGGGAAAAGACAGAGAGCGAGAATGGGATGCGGCCCGAGTACAGGGTAATGGCAGCAAGATTGAAGAAGAACTCCCAGCCAAGGACAACGGTGAAAAATTGCCTGCTCCAGCGTCACCTCCGCCACCTGAAAAAGGCATCAAAAGGAAAGAGAAGAAGGAGAAGCGCAAGAAACACAAGCGCATCCGAGGCTCGCTAGGTGAGGAAGAGGAGGAGAGGGAGATGGAGCAAGAGGCAGCGCGTTTGGAGGAAGCCGCTAGTCGGGGTGTTGCTGACACGGGCGTACCTCCTGTGAATAAGCAAAAACCAAGTGTTGATAGTGAGTCACAAAGACTTGATAACAGAGACATTCACTCTGCACCTGAAAGCAACAGGTATGATCGACCTGAATTTGACGAGAAGCCACCGAGACGGCATTCTGCTGACGAGAGGCTGCCCAAGGAAGAGAGAGAATTCTCACGAGAGACAGGGAATCGTTCTCCGCGTCATAAACCACACAGGGACGAGCGAAGAAAAGAATGGGAGAATACGGATAGCACAAGACCGAAACGGCGACGAACGTCTAACGGAGAATCACCACCCCCTCCCCCTCCCCCTCCACCCCCTCCCCGAGAGGCTGGAGAGGCAGTACCTCCACATGTTGATATGATGCCAAGATTGGGACCACCCGCACCGGAGGGGATGAGTACACAAATAATCCGACCTCCTTATGATGTTGCCCCTGCTCCTGTACGGTACGATCCTCAGTTGTATGATACAAACCGTACTGTACCCGTGGGGACCTCACCGGCGGGTATCCCTCTTAACCCCTCGGGCATGGCCCCACCGAATATTGGGACTCCACCGTTAGCGGTTCACTCACCTGGTGTACCTATCGGCGTGCCTCCCGCACCGGCCTTGGCATCTCCACAGGGAGTGTTACCTCCCCCGCCACCGCCACACCCGGATTACAATACTCCGCCCCCTGTCCCACAGCAGTCCAACACAGACACCCTACTAGATCTTTTACGACGGTATCCGGTGGTATGGCAGGGGCTGTTAGCCTTAAAGAACGACTCCGCAGCGGTGCAGATGCATTACCTGGCGGGTAATGGGCGCTTGGCGGAGGTATCGCTACCTCAGGCACCTGCTAATGGTGTGGGAAGTGTGCCTCCACCCATCAGGATAGCGCAGCGGATGAGATTGGAGCCCTCACAGTTGGAAGGAGTCATACGGAGAATGCAGGTACGAAGCGGGGTGGGGGGTGGGGGTTAAACAAAAAAAGTGTCGCATGAAAACCTTCGGGTGCCTTAAGAGGCGAGAGAGACGTAACCTACGTATCCTGAAGGGAAGCTACCTAAGGTAGATTACTAATGTCTTGTATATTACGTGTATGCAGACGTAAATTTAACTGGCTTTACGTACGTAAATAAAGTAAGCGATGTATGAACGGCTTACGTAAACGTAAAAAGTTGAGCGCTGTGGTATTTCTCACGTTGACTCAACATGCTCAAACATCATCTGTGATTTTGTTACGTACTTAAAGCCAGTTAAATTGAGGTCCGCACGCACGTAGAATTTACGCGAGGGTGAAATCCTCTTTTACTTTCTCCAAGGAATGGGTTTGCATTGTCAATTCGCATTAGAACCGCGACCGGTTAGCTCAGTTAGTAGAGCACCGGACTACCGTGCGGGAGGTGGCGGGTTCAAACCCCGGCCAGACCAACACTCGGGGTCTTTAAATAATTGAGAAGAAACTCGTGCAATCCCAGGTCCCCCAGCGTGCCTCTATGTTGGGGGAAAAATTAAGATTTCTCGCAGCCTTCTTTGCGTTAATTTTGTAACGGTTTCATTGTATCGACTGAAGTTTGTTGTTTTATCAACAGTCAGAGAAGGATCATTGTTTGTTGCTGGCGTTACCCTGTGGCCGCGATCCTCTGGACGTTCACACACAGACACGCGCCTTAAAGAGCGGATTCATAAACTACTTACAACAAAAACAGGCCGCTGGGATTATCAACGTCGCTAGACCAGGGAGCACCCAGGTAATAACTCTAGCTAAATTTCGCATTAAGGCTCTTTTGTCGACGAGACCGGTTACCGACGATTGGCGAACATTGCCAACGAAAATGCAAACGCGTCTCAAGTCTGTTGAGAATTTCCGCGATAAAAATGGAACAGAAAATGGATTGCCGTACAAGTCAAACTCGCACGAACTTGAATTTGTAGTTTATTAAAATATTAAAATGCGGGCGTCAGGGCGTTTTACTCATTCAGCAGAAAAGCTGTCATTGCAGGCCGCTACCCGCAACACCTGTTACAGTTGAAACCCTTGTTGAGACCTTGCTGTAACGGGTGAACTTGATTATTGTAGGCTTGTTTTACTTACAAAGAGGAACAAACTCATTGCGCTGTGAAGCTCGTTTAACTTAAAGCTGAAAACTGACAGCCCTGGGATCCCTGGTTATTTAACTTGGTGACGAAGTGTGATTAACCGTTTTTTGTGTGTGTTTTTCTCTCAGCCAAGCTACGTACTCCACATATTCCCACCTTGTGATTTCGCCCAGGAGCACTTGGCACGAGTCTCCCCAGACCTCCTGGACAGTGCAGCTGACAGCGGTCATCTTATGGTTGTCGTGGCATCAGTGTAGATGTAAAAGGCGCTATTAGCAACCTGAAGTAGGAGTAGCTGATATTAGGATATCAAAACCAGCTCAAACAGGAGAGTGGTGCCTCAAGTACAGATGTATGCCAAAAAAAGACAATGGGAGTGAGTCGACGAAAGATTCGAGGTCACGGAAGGTGCGCTTCCCGCACAGTGGCGGTCAAATTGATGCTGAGAACAATTATAGTGTTAAGAAATGGGATTACGAGGATGCAAATATCGATAGAAACTGCAGTATCACAAGTCACAGTTTAATGTAGGAACAAGACAATCTCACAAGTCTTCTGTAAGTTCTCGCGAGACTGAGATATTCTCTGCGAAGAATTTATTTTGTGAACTCGACTCTGTAAAAATGAGAAGCAAGGTTTTTTTTCTCGACAATAGTAATGATTGAATTTTAGTTTATTCAAAAATAGTGTAATTAAAATTAATGCAGAATGGAGCGGTGCAGTAGAATTCAACAGAATATTTTCTTAGCCTTAATTTCAAGAGCACGCTGGTGGTTTTATTTATACAAGAAAGCCTATCATAATTTTTTGTGTTGAAGGAGTATATCCTTAAAGCCTGGTTTTCACTAACGACGCAAGCACGAGCGCAAGCATAAGCGCAAGCACAAGTATCTTATGTCAAGTGAAATCGAACACTACGCAAGCGAACGCAAGCATAAGCGCAAGCACAACGAAAACGAGAAGTTTTGATCCTTGTGCTTGCGCTTGCGCTTATGCTTATGCTTGCGTTAAGCCTGTTTTCACAGTGAAATAAGCGCCCTTGTCAGTGCCTTGTGCTTTCGTCGCTAGTGAAAACCAGGCTTAATTGCTGTTAAAATCCTCCAAGCCTTTTGTCCCGTCACCATCTTAAATTTGATTCATTTTGTGAAATGCTAGTCGATTCTGGACAATAAAACAGATCGAAGTCTTCTTGCCAGAACACGTTTGCGTTTGTGGTCGTTAGAAATTGTCGCTGTTTACTTTACTTTACCTTTTCTTGCAGTTTATTTTCTTTCTTTTCAGTGGAATCGCGATTTCTCGTACCTCCTCGGGAACGGGATTTGGTCAGACATGGTTGCCACTCATTGTGACAGAAAAAAAATTCCTGACATTTCACTGACCACCCAAAACCTTGGGCGCTAAAGTTAATGCAGCCACGGAAATCAATTTCTTTACAGGAATTTTTGAAATGGGGTTACCTTTACTAATAAAGAATCTCCCGCCCAAACCTAATGGCTAGCGAAAAGTAAAATTCCCTGACTTTTCATTGCTTTTCAGGTAGAGTTTAGAATTTCCCAGACTTGATACACAATTCCCCCGTGGCAACCTTGTAATCGACAAATAAGATAATTAGATATTTATCGAAGGTGGTAATGAGGGATGCGTAGTGTTTGCGCATTGCATGGAGAACACGTTATTGGAGTACTCCCCCTCTCCCCCCCCCCCCCCCCCAACTCCCTCATATGGGCTACATAGGTGTTTTTAAGCCGTTTTGGTCTGAAATAGGGTATCGATTTTAACCATTTTGGTTTGAAATAGGATGTGGTCTGTGGACTCTTCCTGAATTGGGTATGTTTTTTAGAAGAAGCTTCTTAATTCTCCATCATCATTTTTGCACCTTTAACGCCTCTGTGGAGAGCTGAAATGTTTGGTGAATTATAAGTATTCAGCTCAGTAACCGGAATGCAATCACTGAATCTTCAAAGAAATATTTCATTCCTTCCCAAATAACATCTGCCACTTAATAGAGAAATCTGCCCCGCAAGGCAACTGCACAACTTCCTGCTTGTGTGTAAAGATTCTGGTTATCCCATCCTCTTGGATGGAAATAAAAACAACCAACAAAATTAATTTCATAGTCCACGTTGGTCAAAAATGATGTGGTGGCAGTGGCATTGAAAGGGCTGAAGGGGAAGGACTGCTGCATTGCTGGAAATCCATATGTGGTAATTAATTGAGTCCTGTTTTTTTTTTTAATCTTAATATTAAAAGAGCCACTTGAGACATTCGCAAAATCATTTCAAAAGAAGTCTATATCTGCAGGAAATAGTTAACTCCACTAACAAACACGGAATGTTAATTGTATTTACGTATTCAACAACACCATACAAGCTTTGGAGAAAGGTTTTAATGCAATTTCATTTTACATAAGCTCACGTCTTCGACCTTACTCAATAGTAAATTTGGAGTTACAAACCAAACAAAACTCTCCGTTCGTCTGGCCGCAGTTGCTCCGTTGATTCTTCACGATGTGCCGAATCAAAATTCCAAGATTGGAAATTTCAAACTGGATTCCGCCGCTAAAAGTTGCTTACAGCAGTAAATCAATCAGTTCCAATATACTCACTACTATAGCAGGGCGTAAAACATCTCCGAGAGACTTCCCCACAGCAGTTGCCAGGGGCACCCAACGATAAGTTTCAGTAGATATCTGTTCGGTGGAGGGTAATTCGCCTTGCGCTTTCGGCGTCGATTTAAGAGTGCACTCGGATTTTCGTAACTAAAACGTGGCCTAAAAGATTCGAAATTGGGAAATCATAGCCCCTGAGTTTTTCGGAAAGTCGTAATTGCTGTTTTTGGCAGTCAAAAACGTCAGCTAGCATTTTCGGAAAGAAAATAGTTCCCTAGAGAGTTCGTGGAAATTTCATTTCAGCTTGCATTTTCTCGAAGGAAGATTTTGTTCCCTAACATTTTCGGGGAATTACAATTTCAGCTAGGGAATCCGAACAGATGAACTTCTTCTAGCTTATGAAAACATCGCTTTAAACAGACTTCA